>CM076584.1:608989039-609526026 GCA_034641835.2 Pinus albicaulis | reverse complement strand
TAAGATAATCTGATGTTGAGTTCCTTGATGAGGCCTTCACTCTCTCTACTGGTAGCTTTAGGAATGCACCAAGTAATCTCTGTTGTTTTGTTTCCCCATTCTCCTCTAGACCTGACACTTGGATTTCATCCTCTGGGACAACTGACTGGCCCCAATTGTTTTCTTCTTTAGGTACTTCATGCTGAATAGGTTCCTCTTCCAGTGATTCATTGTCTAGAAAATAATGAACAAGAATGGTGTTCAACCCTGATGGTTGTGAAGGCTTGTCCATGCTTTCCTCATTGGTGGTAGATACATCATTTCCAGTGATATTCATCACGGCCTCTGCCAACCATGATGGTGTGCTTACTTGGGTTGGCATGGTCAACTGCTCATTGTGACCTGCATCATATGCATAATTCACAGGTGGTTCAGTGGATGTGACAACCTCATTAATATTTTTAGTTGGTTCATGACTGAACTGTGTCTCACTGACATGCTCATCATCATCACCATAGAACAACCCTTCAGAAAGGGACATTATACCTTCAGCAACAACTACATCTTCTTGGCACCTGCATGATCTTGTAAGTTCTTTGCTTCTTGACCTTCCACTTCAAATGCTTGTCTACAACTAGTATCATGCATAAGAGCATCAAAATTAAGTGGCCATATACCAGTCCTCCTAAATCCAGCCTTGATATTAGAAGGTGTGAGAGCCCTTTTAAATGCTTTACTTGCAATCTCAACTAGCTCAAACCTCTTTACTTCCACCCCTGGATTATTTGTCATCCATGAAGCTCGATCGACCTTGAAATAGTTCTTAAAAGGCCCAAACACATTCACATCAAGGGGCTGCAATTTGTGAGTGGTATGAGTCGATAATGTTAATAGGTCAATGCCAAATTTATTGATCTCCTCGATTTTCTGGACAGCCATGTGGCTTCCATGGCCATCTAAAATCAGTAAGTGACTATTTTCAGGCAAGACACCACCAAGTACAAAAGCAGCAACGTGATAAAGCCAATTTAGGAATAGTTCATTTGTCATCCATGCATGTGGATGTGCGCCCATGCATGCACCTAGTTCACAATTTTGTATATAGTTTTTTAGTTGAGTTTTACCTTTAAATAGATAAAATCCTGGTATTGATGAACAAATTGCATTGACACAGGCAAGAATTGTGATCCACTCCCTACTCTTAGGAAATATCTTAGGCACATTTGTACTCCCTCTCTTGGAAATTACCCGCATACCACAATTCCTTCCTTCCTGTAAGCCTATTTCATCACAGTTCCATATATGGTCCGGGGCATATGATTGTTGGTCATATGCATTAGAAAGAGTGTTATGGAACTTGGAAACAATTGCAGGGCATAGATTTAAAGCCCGGTCTCTGTCAAGGCCCTCTGTTGTACGTAACAGAAGGTTTGGATGCCTCTTTTTAAACCCACTCCACCATGACTTACCAGGAAAACCATCTTTAAAAGGGTTTGGCCTCCCTTGACAAATTTGAACTACAGTGGATTTAAGTTTTATAATATCTAACCCATGTCCCAATTGGGCCATCTCCTTACAACACTCGACAACTTCATCCTTCTCCTCTTCAGTCATAACTGTAATAGGCCATCTATGCTTTGTATTAGTCAACCCATTTATCCAATAATGTATGTTAGAGGCAGCAATACCATGTTTTTTTGCAAATGCGCAGACTGAATATCCCTTAAACTTGATGTCATCAATTGCATCGAGCATGTCTTGCTTTTTCAGCCTCTAATGGCACTTATTTTCTTTCTTGAACTTGCACCTTGCACTGTGGTTGAAGGTGGCTCTGTGGTTGATGGTGGGCTGGGATGATCTACTACCACAAAGTCCTTTTCAACGACATTACTGGTAGCATTGGGAGCATTGACATCCTCATCCGATGAACTGCTCCGCAGCTGGGCCCCCCTTGTCCCTCGCCTCCTGTTCCTTATCCGATATGCAATAGAAACTCTTGGCATGGCACCAACAACCTGCAGATTTCCCACGAAATTCTAATTTAAAATTGTATTTGAGTACAACATGAGTAAGAAATTTAATAAGTATTACGAGACAAATGTATAGAGTAAACTTTATTTATGTATGAATTCCAATATTAACATGAGATTCAATAATTAATACCTATTGACGGCTAACAACATGAAACCTTTTGTTGTTTTTTGTGAACTCTTCCATTTGTGTAGGCAACTTGGTAGTTTACCCAAAACAGTTCAGGTTGCATCTGAGTGTATACTATGTTATCAACAAGGTTTTATCTTAATGATAAAACCAAACCTAGTAATCCATTCATATCAATGAAGAATTTTGTGAATTAATTGACATTGAAGTGGAACAAAATTGGTTTACCTAGACAGTTGAATTTGGATTACATTGTTACTTTGAATTATTGAATGATTTTCATTATATTGTATTTCAATTATGTATGACTTCTAATATCAACATGAGAAATATAAGTGATACCTATTGACTATTAACAACATGGTTTTAAGCTAACATGGCAAGCTACATGGGTGTAAGCTACATGGCTGTAAGGTAACATGGCTGTAAGAAACATGGCTGTAAGCTAACATGGTTGTAAGCTAACATGGCAAGCTACATGGTTGTAAGCTACATGGTTGTAAGCTACATGGTTGTAAGGTAACATGGTTGTAAGCAACATGGTTGTAGGCAACATGGTTGTAAGTTAACATGGCATCTTCTATTATTAACATGACAGTAAGCAACATACTTTTTGTACTGGTGTAGAGGTATTGACTAACAGGACATTCATAGTTTCTTGTTAAGTTTATGCAAGTTTCAAGATGAATTCCTTTCATGTCCAAGAAATCCCAAGAAAATTCACCATACTGTTTTTGAATAATCTACCACCTATTGTTGTTGTTCTGTACTTAGGTATATACCTATATAGAGTATTTTTCCAGGGCTAATTTCAACAAGTTTAGTGCACAATTCCTTGTTTCCACCTATGGCTGGAAATTCCCTATTGATCGTTTCTGGTGCTGCTTAAACTCTTGGTGTTGGAACCACTACTCTTGCCTTTGCTATTGGTTTAGGTTGTTAACATGGTTGTAAGAAACATAATTTTTGGCTTCATTAAGACAAGTTTGGTGACTTCATTAAATTCCATCTATTAGGGGCAAGGGTTGAATAGAGGTATTGACATGGCAAGAAAAACTAACTAGATAGGACATTAGATAGGACATTCATAGTTTCTGGTTAAGTTCATATTGAAGAATTTTGTACTGGTGTAGAGGTATTTACTAACAGGACATTCATAGTTTTTGGTTAAGTGTATGCAAGTTTCAAGATGAATTCCTTTCATGTCCAAGCAGTCCCAAGCAAATTCACCATACTATTTTTGAATAATTTCTACCACCTGTTGTTTTTGTTCTATACTTAAGTATGTACCTGTGTAGTTCTAGGGCTAATTTCAAAAAGTTTAGCGCATAGTTCCTTGTTTTCACCTATGGCTAGAAATTCCCTATTGACTGTTGGTGCTGCTGCTTAAACTCTTGGTGCTGGAACCATTGCTCTTGCCTTTTCTATTGGTTTAGGTTATACTAATGAAAGGTAGATCTATGTCTAGCAGCTATGGCTTCCAATGATCGGCTATCAAATGCCCTTATGGCAATGAACGTTGCCTATGTTTGGCTATATGACTGGTTGGAAAGGTCCACCTCTTGTCAATGATACTGGTTATCGACCTCAGGCTTAGTCCATGTCAATAAGCTCTAGATACACTTTGGACATGGACTTATCTACCTAGTGTGTATATTCTCAGCAAATATGTGTTAATGTTTCCTGTTTATTTATAACAAAATAGATACAAAAATATATTCTATTTTCCTAAGCCCATGATCCAACTAGTGTAGTTCAACTTGTTGCTCTTAGCTTGAGCTAAGCAACAGTTTAGAAGTAGTAGTTAAGAAGGAAGCTATAGTGAAATTGAAATGAGACTTCTAATTAATTGTATTTCCACTCTTGAAATCTCTCTAACTCTTGTGTAGTTAGTAGTTTTCCATTCTTATAACAACGACTATGCTTTAATTAGAAAGCTCTCTCTATTTGAATTTACAAACTAAAGGCAGACCCGAGAATGGACTAACTCTAGTCTTAGTCCCATGCCTTAAGGTAAGTAACTTGTTGTCTTAGGGTTCAAGCTTCAGTTCAGAAAGAACTACGGCAACAATAAGTACTATTAGCTTCTGAGTAGAACTACTAGCTTTAGTCTATAACTTAGAATACTAGACTATTAGCTCTAAGAACTATTAGATAGTATAATGATGTATACTGGGTCTCTCCATAATAGTGAGACCTTATAAGGATGTTACGTTGTCAATCTAAGCTAATGAAAAGAATAGTAAGCTTTCCAGGTCGCATTTTAGTAAGCTAGTTTGAATACTCATAACTTCTTTAATCTATGTTATTTTCTTATAAACATAACTCTCATTACTAGTGTTCACTACCATAACTCAAGCTTGTAAACAATAGAAAGCCCTAAATTGTTTCTATCTTTCTCTTGCATGGTTGTGGGATTTCCTTAATTGGTTTGTCTAGGGTGTGAGGATAGAAGCCATAAATTTAATGAACTAAGCTCCAATAAGCAGATACTAGCAGGTATATGATATATAACTTATAAGATTAACATGGTTTCTCAACTAAAATAATGACAGAGTACTCAATATAATAAGATTATTCAACAACAACAAAAAACTTGTATGTCTCCAGCAACTAATGAAGAGAATGAATTTAACACTGTGCACACAGTCTGTTTGGAATGTAACACTGAGCACACTCTGTCTGGATGAAGAGAATGAATGTAACACTATGCACACACTCTATCTGGAATGTAACACTAAGCACACTCTGTCTATATGTCTGGAACACTGTCTGAAAACAATTGTATGTCTGCAAAATGAATGGAACTCTGTCTGAAAACTCTGATTGTATGTGAAAACTCTGAATGCATGTCAGTAGTAGCTTCAGAGTATAATGAATGCTTCAAATGTAGTAAGGGTTGATGTTTTATAGTTTTATGATCTAGAATATAGTTTTATGATCTAGAATTTAATTGGTAGGGAATATTGGCATGGATTTCCATCTCCTAAATTCAATTATATGTTGTGGGTTGATTTGTACATGATCCAATGGCTGATAAGCTTTCATGGTTGATCCTTGTGCTTCCCTGAATTTAATTCCTAAATTGAAATGCTTTCCTGAATTTAATTCCTGAATTGAAAGGGCTGTTGTGTTTAATTCTTGAATTGAAAGGTTGGGTGAATTATTTCCTGAATTGAATGGTGTCATTTAATGTCTTCAATAGGTTGAATGGTTAAACAAATGTGTACATATGGCTGACACACATTTCACCTATTTTTGTGCAGGTGTTACCCAGTTCTCGTGCAGGTGTTACCCAACAATGGGATGCATTTCCCCAATGAAAAATCAATGGGTGACTGTTTGATGGGATAGCTGTACTTTTGGATGGAAAACATTGTAATGTTTTGTAGTGCATTTTGTCTTAGTTATTAATTCATAGGTACTTGACACAATAGGTCTTGTCAACTTGTGAAGTTAAGACTTGGTGTATCACATTTGTTGGTCCAATAAAAAACTGGGCCCATTTTGGACATATTTATATAACTTATATAACTTAATATAAAGTATTTATGTGCATATTTTAGTGAGTTTATGATTTTTGTTTGATGGATGTGTGGGACGGGTACTATATTAGGTCCATATATTACTAGTTTAGTCCCTTATTGTTATTAGTGTAGCCCCCTTATTGTTATTTTTTTACCCCTGTAACCCCAATATTGTTATTATTGTGCCCTTACATTGTTATTGTTAGGTCGGCTAGGATTATATTGTGGGCCCATGGACTCCTATATATAGAAGGAGATTTTGGTCATTTGTATCATCCAAGAATTGTTCATTTATGTAATATATTGGAGGTTTCCCCCTCAAAGTGGCTAACTTATAAGGCGTTGATCTCTCTTTTCTTCTATTTTTTGGAGTTGGTTTCATAACATTTGGCATCGAGCTTTGGATTCTAGAGTTTCGCTATTCCCGAAACAGGGTCATCGTGGAATTTTCGTAATAACTTTTTTTTCTACGAAGGTTGGAAACTGAAATTTGTATAACGTGAAGCCAACATACTAAAGGAACCTCCTGTAGAAAAATTTAGATCTTGATACACAATATTTTTCAAAGGCATGATATGGGAAAGTTAGGGTTTTTTTTCAAGCTCTGAATTTCAACTAAAACGAGTCATCATGGAATTTTCGCTATAACTTTTAGTATACGAAGTTTCGAGAAATTGAAATTTTTTATGATGCGAAAGCCGAAATCTGAAGAACCTCCTATAAAAAGCTTCAGATCTTGGTTCACAATATTTTTGGAGATATGATTTGTGGAATTTAGGATTTTTTCGGGCTCCCTAATTTCCTCTCAAAGAGGTGACCATGGGAAAAATTTCATAACTCTCTCTCTGAGTGTCGGATTGAGATTTTGTAAAAAGAGGTTGTAAGTACATGGACTTTGGTTTTTCAGTATATCAATTTTAGAGTCAAATGAGGAAACGGTGACACGTGGCAAGTCGTACAAGTTCAATCTCTTTCGAACCAATCCATAATTAGGTCATAGTGGGAGATTGGGAATAACTTTGCCTTGAAGAATCCAAATCATGTCAGACCTATGGCATTCGACAGATGATTCAGAGGGCTACTTCAAGGCCAAATTTTCAGATATTGAAGATCCTACATCACATAGATAATCTAGTTTCAATATTGAGCTCCTCAAAAGCAAGAAAAAAGGTGTGTATTTGTTTGAATTACATAAGTCTCGTTTGAAAAAAAATTAGTTTGAATTTATTCCAAGGGCATATTGAAGAAATATATATCAGTATTGGGTTCTAAAATTCCCCCCTAAAATAATTCAACACCCATTAAGCCTTTGAGAAGTCTCTACTATGACTCATGAAGATGAAGAAACACAACATGAGATATCAAAATTACAAGAGCAAGTGCACCAAATTTCGCTATTGCAAAGAGAAACAAAAAAAGAAATGGAAGTTTTGAATAAATGCGTGGAAAGTAAGATGGATGGTTTGAAGAAAGCGGTGGAAGCCAAGATGAATGGTTTGGAAGCTAAGATGGAAGGCATGGAAGTGGGCATGGAAGCTAAGATGGATGACATGGAAGCTAAGATCGATGAAAAAAATGAAAGACAACATGGAAAACATGAAGAATGATATAAAAATAGACATCAGAAGGTTTGGCAAAGTTGATACAAGAAATGTTTCCTAATGGCGAAAAAGATGGTAGAGGAAACTCATGATGAGAACAAAATAAATGTTAATCATGATTTCATAAACTCTAATGTTGGATGGAAGAACCACCATATTCCAAAGATGGATATGAGGAAGTTTGATGGCAAGGATCCCGTAACATGAATACTACGAGATGGAGCAATATTTTGATCTCCATAATGTGAAAAACACAAAAAAGGTACGCATTGCAACTTTACATTTAGAACAAAATACATTTGTATGGTATCGATGGCTTTGCTCTCGTAAAAAAATTGTCACTTGGTCAATTTTTACGGAGGAAATGATAGCACATTATGAGGATACAAAAAGAAACAGCTTCTTTAGCCAATTGATAAATCTAAAACAAAAGGGTTTAGTGGCGGAGCACATTGACGACTTCCAAAAATTAAATATAAGGGTAACTGATATTCCAAAGGAACACAGGATTGATGTCTTCATAGAGACTTTAAAGGATAACATCCAACATGAAGTTCGCGTTTGGGAACTCCGATTCATTGGAAAAGGCATTCAGGGTTGGCAAGAAAAAATTGAATGTAAAATTATGGCAACAAGGAAGCCTACCACTCACATATATAAAGATGGAAGTGTTGCTACTCCTAGACTTCCACAACCTACAAGGTTGACACCACAACAATTGGAAGAAAAAAAGAGCAAAAGGGTTTTTCTACGGTTGTGATAGCAAATACACTAAAGGTCAAAAGTTTGCTAAGAAGAAATTAAAGTTTACATAGATTGTGAAGAGGAAGAAGAAAATGAACAAGAATCTTCAAAAGAAGAGGATATACACAAGGAACCAACCCTATAAGAGGAAGAAATGAGTCTTACCATATCATGTAATGAATTGGTAGGAATTACCACTCCTCAAACTCTCAAGATAGAAGAACATATCAAGAAGAAAAAGGTAATAGAGTTGATTGATTCGGGTAGTACCCTTAATTTTTATTCATTGTAAGGTAGCCAAGGGAATTGAATTGTTTCCTATAACTCAGCACCAGAATGTCAAGTGATGGTTGCAAATGGAGGAACTATAAATTACTCTGGAAAATGCCATAATATCAAGCTAACCATGGGGAAATATGTATTGAATAGTCCAATGCTTTCCATTCCTATGGGAGGTGTTGATGTTGTACTAGGAGTACAATGGTTACAATCTTTGGAGACTGGTAGCTCTTAATTTTTCAAGAACTTTTCTTGAATAGAAGGAAAGGAAGTGGAATTATGGGGTATCACAGGGAAAGTCGAGAAATATAATAAGCTCTAATTTCATGACAAAGCTTTCTGAAGAAAGAACAACGAGGCGTAATTGCACAATTATGCTCAATAGAAGTTCCAACATCAAAAATCATCTATTTTATGCATATCTCCAAAAAGTCTTGGACAATCATTCCAAGGTGTTTGAAACTCCCAAAGGACTCCCACCTATTCATGATCATGATCATGCTATTCATTTGATTCCGGGAAGTGTTCCTCCAAACATCGGGCCTTATAGATATCCTTATTTCCAAAAGAGCGAAATTGGACATATGATTGCAAAAATGTTAGAGGTCTGGTATAATTCAACCTAGTCAAAGTTCTTTCTCTCGCTCCAGTAGTATTGGTGCACAAGAAGGATGGATCATGGCGCATGTGTCCGGATTATAGGGAGCTCAATAAGCTTACCATTAAAGATAAATTTCCCATTCATGTGATTGATGAATTATTGGATGAATTACATGGAGCAATTTATTTTACCAAGTTGGATCTTCATTCAAGATATCATCAAATTAGAATGAAGAGCGAAGATATTCGAAAAACAACATTTCGAACTCATGAGGGTCGAAACTCATTTATGAATTTTTGGTCATGCCTTTTGGCCTTACCAATGCACCTTCTACATTTTCAGGGGTTGATGAATTCCATTTTCAAACCCTTCCTTAGAAAATTTTTGCTAGTATTTTTTTGATGATATACTAATCTACAACAGGTCTTGGAAGGATCATGTTCAACATGTTGACGAGGTGCTCAAACTATTGTAGGAGAAACAATTATATGCAAAAACATCCAAATGTTTCTTTGGAGTACAAGAGGTTGAATATCCGGGTCATATTGTATCTCACGAGGGTGTTAAGGTAGACCCTAACAAAATTAAAGCCATTAAGGAATGGAAAGTCCCCACAACCATAAAGTAGTTGTGAGGGATTTCTCGAGTTAACAGGGGTATTATCACAAGTTTGTTAAGAATTATGGGAGAATAGCGAGCACCTCTAACAACATTATTGAAGAAAGATGCATTTTCATGGACTCCTCGAAGCAACTAAGGCCTTTGAACATCTTAAAGAGGCAATGTGCCTAACACCGATCTTAGCTACACCGGACTTCACAAAAACCTTTATTGTGAAATGTGATGCCTCAGGGAATGGAATTGGTGCTGTTTTAATGCAAGAAGGAAGACCCATTGCTTTTGAAAGTCGTCCACTCAAAGGAAAGTATTTACAGAAAGCTATTTATGAGTAGGAAATGTTAGCAATAATACATGCACTAAAGAAACGGCAACCTTACCTAATGGGAAGACACTTCAAGGTAAAAAAATGATTATGATAGTCTTAAAACACTTTTTTGGAACAAAGACTATCTTCGAGAAGAGCATAAAAAATGGGTCACAAAGATGTTGTTGCGAGATGCACTCTCAAGAAAGAATGAGGAGGTGGAAGCATTTCTTTGTGCCATTTCTATTATCCAACCAGATTGGATAATCGAAGCAAGGGATGAATGGAAGAAGGACGAAGAAGTGTGGACACTCATTCAAAAGTTGCGAGCAAGATCCTAGTACATACGATACATTTAATTGGAAAAATGATTCCTTATGGTACAAAAGATCGCTTATATCTTTGTAAGAATTCCCAAATAAAAGAAAAGATTCTTTTGGAATTGCACACTTCTCCTTTAGGAGGACACTCAGGGATTTTTAAAAACTTACCACAGGGTGAAGAAAGAATTTTTTTTGGGATGGCCTTAAATTTGATATTCAAAAGTTTTGTGGTGGAATGTTTAGTTTTCCAACAAAAATAAAAGTTGAGACAATTAAGACCCCAGGTCTTCTACAACATTTATCCATTCCAGGTCAATTTTGGGAGGAAATTTCAATGAATTTTATCATAGGTTTACCTAAGTCTAAAGGAAAGAGTGTCATCATGGTGATAGTTGATAGACTTACCAGTATGCACACTTTTGTGCATTATCTCATCCATTTAAAGAAGGTACAGTTGCTACTATATTTATGGACACAATTCAAAAGCTACATGGAAACCCAAAGGTTATTGTGAGCGACAAAGATCCCATTTTTCTGGAAATTTTTGGGCGAAAGTTATTTTCTTGTTTGGGTACTCAATTAGCTCATAGCTCATCTTATCATCCTCAATCCGATGGTCAAACTGAGATAGTGAATAAATGTTTGGAAGGATATCTTCGTTGTTTTGTATCCGATAAACAAGCACAATGGGTCAAGTGGTTACCTCTCGCTGAAATGGTGGTATAACACTTCCTTCTATCTTTGCGACAAAAATGACCCCATTTATGGCACTTTATGGATATCATCTATCGTCAATCACATCATCTTTAAGAGAAAATTCTAAGGTTCAAGCAGTGGAAGATCACATCGAGCATCAACAAGAAGTTCTCCAACTCTTAAAGGATAACCTAAATTTGGCACAAAATCGAATGAGATAAGTTTTGATGTAGGAGACTGGGTATTTTTACAGCTACAACCATACAAACAAATGTCCCTCAAAGCAAGCTAAGAAGGATAATAAATTATCAGCCAAAGTACTATGGTCCTTACAAGGTGTTGCAAAAGATTGGTACTATGGCATACAAATTGGAGCTTCACGCTTCTTCGCGAATGCATCCGAGTTTTCCATGTTTCATGCTTAAAAAAAGGTAATAGGTGAAAATCTTCCAGTTCAAACAATATTTCCGAACTTGATGAGGAAGGAAAAAATCATATTGGAACTCGAAGCGGTCACGGAAAACAAGAACTCGACATCTACGAAATCGATCAATTTCAGAGTATCTCATCAAGTGGAAGAACTTACCCACCGAAGATTCTACATGGGAGGATGAGAATTTTATATAGAAGCACCTAGAGCTACTCAAGCATTGAGGACAACACTTTTTTTTTGAAGGAGAGAGGCATGTTAGGTCCCTATATTACTAGTTTAGTCCCTTATTGTTATTAGTGTAGCCCCCCTTATTGTTATTGGAGCTATAGTTGGTTTCATAACATACTATAACTACTACTGGTCCTTGCACAATAATAGAAGCCTCTCCCCTACTACTAAGAATATTCTAGAACTCACTTCATATACCATTTTTTTAAAATTAATCAATTTAATTAAAAAAAATCAAAAAATATCATAATTTTTTTTGGGATAAATTTTAAGCTTTCATTTATATATTACTAAAAATACTCTATGGAGTTTAAATCCCTACCATCATAATTAATAATTAAATTAAAATTATAAAAAACTCTATTCTAAAATAAACACATAAAACACACATCATCTTTAATTTATTTTGACATTATTATAAAAAATAATTATTTTATTTCTTTTTAATTAATTGAATAATAAATAAATAATTTAATCTTAAACCTTCAAAGAACACATTTAATAATTTACCAATCAAATTATTCTTATCCCTTCAGCCACTCAATAAAAAAATAATATGTAAAATGATTGGGCCCACCACCCTGCCATTGATGAACAGGAAAAGGAAAGGTATAAATGAATTCTGTTTCTCAACCCGTGATGGAATGGAACGAATCTTCAATTAAAGAAAGATTACGTACAAAAGATTGAGCAAATATTATGTATGTAAAGACTATCTGGCCATTCCCGAAATGAAAAGTAGACTGTTTTGTTCTTTTTTTCTCATATATTCAATGGCGTAGAGAGGACGCAAGGCGTTGCGGACCATGCGTCGAAATTCTGCAGGGGGGAATTTGATGGTAAGCCTTATTTCTCGGTCTATACGCCATTTAACACCCCTAAGTACACTCTCTGCATCCCAAGCATGGGTACCATACCCATAACACACACCATGTCCATAGTCCCGATTCCCTGCCGATTCCCGAACGGTTTTTGGAGTGATGTGACCACCCATTCGAAATTCGACTTCGTCTCCGACGTCGGGACTCCATCTCGACATTCGACTCGTTTCCTCCTCCCTCCAGGCTCCGCCTCCCGTTTTTTGGCCCCACCCTCCAACGCCTCTCGCGCTATGGGACTCCTCCGCCTCCCATCCCATCATCCACCAATACGCATTCAATTTCATCTCTGGGTGTTGATTTCAAACACGTCGCTCGCCCAAATTTTTGAAATGAAATGAAAACGGGCGATTCAAATTCGAGCAATCGCGCTAATTTTTTTTAAATGAAATGAAAACCGTGGAGTGCCCGGTAATCGATAATTTGATGGGAGCGACGAAACAAAAAGGTGGTCATCTCGCTTGGTTCGAGGGATTCAATGCGATCTGGATAGAGAGTTGCATGCATCATCCGTGAACTAAAGAGATATAGTGATGTTTGTGGCATTATACAATAGATTATGGATCAATCTAGCGAGTGCCAAAATATCATCATCCCACATTCTTCCACCCGAGTACTTTCGGCATTGGCTCAAAAATACAATATTTCCTATCTCTCTTCTTCTTTGCACATCGGGTAATTTTTGATAATTTTTATTTTAGGAATCTATTAGATGAATTAAAGAGTTCATTAGTATACATTATTAACTAAAATCGATGTTTGAAACATCGATTTGATTTTATAAAATATTATTATTATTTTTTTAGTTAATATATACTTATACCAGATTTCGTGATCGCACATAACTACGAAAAAATATTATTATTACGAAATCTGGTATTTATTTATTATTTTACAACTTTTTTTATATAGAATATTTAAATAAAAAATAAATCAAATTATAATAAATAAACAACAAACTAAACTGTATTTCATAATATTATTATTTTAAAAAATAATTTCATACACACATTTAAATCTAGATTACTCAAATTTAAATTAGTCATATATTATTTTAAAATTTATGATTTCTTGATGTTTTGATTACTTTAAAAATACATATTGCAAACCTAAGTCTCCGATGAAAAATTTCTATATATACTTATCACTAGTGCAATCACATTTTACATGGCGAGAGAGATTTATAACAACACATATCATTGCATCCATTACAACTATATTAATTATAGCTTACAACTATTACAACTATGTTAATTATTACTACACTAATTGTTTTCCTAAACAAGTGGATATAGATATATATATAGAGAGAGAGAGAGAGAAAAGTTTGATTTTAATATATATGATTATGACCCACGGAATCATGTTTATTAACTTTTCAATGAATTTATAAAATATACATTTCCAACAACTTAAAATTCACAATTTATAAAAATATATAATATTTATTAAATGTTTAATCAATTTATTATTTAAATTATAACATTGAAAATTGAAATCGATGTAAAAGTTATTTTTAAGTTACTAAATTATAAATATAATAATATTACAATTTCAGTTGTAAGTGGGATAGAATCCTTCTTCAAATATATACATAAAAATGCTAGAAATGTAATGAGAAATTAATAAATATCATTGTTAATTATATATTCAAATTTAATTAGTAATTTAACTTGGTTTTATTTTCTTTAACTATAAAATACTTAAAATTTTAAAGTTTTCATATCATTATTGATATTTACATAAATCTAAAACCTTCAAGCTTTAAGGCTCGATCACTCCTAAACTAAAGTGACACAAGAGCTCCATCCAGGGCTATTTTTAAATGCCTAAGGTGACACAAGAGCTCCATCGAGGGTATTTTTAAACGTACCGATTGAGTTATTTTTTAAGTGCCTCAAAAACTCGATCAAGTGCTTAAAAAATTTCTCTAGCGAGCGATTAAAATTTCTAGATCGAGCATCCATTTTTTTAAGAAAACGCGCCCTCATTTCGCTAAGTGTAACCTAGCTCCATGCTTTGATATCTTGCCCCAAAAATGATCTATAAGGCATAACCATTGGGAGGATTTTCATATCTTTCTAATTAACAACCTCCACCATATATCTCTCGTAATCCTTGGTGCGAGTTAGGGTTTTTGTTTTTATTAATGTTTTTCAAAGTCGAGAAAGAAAATTTGCTCTCTTTTTTCTTCTCCGGTTCTTGACAATGATTAGGCACTCAATTTTGTTTTTTTATTTCCGAGTTAATTTTTTTAAGGATTCATTTTTTATATGAATACAATACTTTTAAGAGTTCATAGGTAACTTACAAGGTTATTATTGTAAATGTGTTCTAGATAAATTAGACCATGCAACCGATTTATTTATTTATTTTTTTACTTACCACCGCAACCACCACGGCTCGTAGGTTTTTTTACCTTCACACGTAAAGTTATCTCGACCCACCGCTCATTCCTCTGAGCCAACAATGTCGAACGTTCCGAGGTTGGAGTTATGTCTCATGACAAAACTAACCACCCCTTCCATTATCTTTGTAAGAACTAATCTTTTTTCATTACCTTCCTCTCAATTTAATTCGAACCCTAGGTAACTATTTGCATACTTACCTTGCCGGTCGGTTTTTCCATGAGCTATATAGGTGATTATTCTTAAATTCATATTTTCCCTACACCTACAATTTTTGAACTTCCTTGCAATAGTTAGTTGTTTTACAATAATTTTTATTTTATTTTTTCCCCATCAAGGTAGAAGCTAAAAAACACATATGTTCCTCACTATAACCCTCATGTCAAAAGATGTAGAGTGGCTTCTTGACTACTGACACACTCGAGAATACGTCCCATCCTCCATTCTAGGTGCGAAATTTTCATTAAGATAACATATTAATCAATTATCAATATTCACATCAACATGGTAATATAATCAATTTTACATCTTCTATACCACCATTACAAGTCCTAATGTTTAACAAGACTTGCATTAAATCAAAGAATATCAACAATATTTCATCTTTTCTACTACCATATAGACTCAAGTATTTAGCGAAACCTACTTTACATGATGAAGTATCAATAGTACTCCATCCCCATAAGATATCCTTTGCATGAAACTCATAGCGAGTATAAGCTGTTAGAGTATTAACATTATTTAAAAGAAAAAAATGGAAATGCATAAAAAATATTAGTCATAAATTACTTATTTGAGGAGTAGTTTATCTAGGAATTCAATGGGGAAAATACCTTTCCACCCAACCTTCGAGAAGAAAAATTATGTCCACTTCTCCACCCGAGCTTTACGTTGTAGAATAATAGATAAGAGTAACAAATTATAGTCATATAATAGGCATCAAAACACCAAAGTCTAGCCTAATACTTGTTGACCTCTATATGTAGCGGAGTTCTCCACTAACTCTATTCTAGCTCGGGGATTTACTTCTTGGGAAGCATCTTGCCTAGGTTCACAAACTTTCCTCCTTCATCCTTGAGGGTAGCTTTTTTCCTTTTATTTTCTTCCAAAAAATATCCAAAAAGAAAGCCTCATTTTCCCATTGAGATATTATTTTATCTCCAAAGAATGAGAGGGACAATTTTTTTCTAACTTCTTGGAGGTTGGAAATTCATTTCGAGTTTGTCCCTTGAATTTCAAGATTCTCATTGAATTTAAAATAGTATAATTATTTAAAAAAATTGTTTTTACTAGGCTTTCCTTCGAGGCCTTAATTATCAAATTCTTATGTAATAAAAATAAATGACATTAATATCAAATATTTATGGCACTAGGGTGTTACATACCCCCCACACCCCCCACCACACCCCCCTTCCCCCCCCTCACCCCCCACCCACACCCCTTGTGCGAAACATTGTCCTTGGTTTTTACTCTTGCCCTTAGAACATGTCGGGATATGCTTGTCACATGAAGCCTTCAACGTCCTAAGTGGCCTCTTCTAGGCTCGAAGTGTCTCCATCGCACTTTAACTTGGGTGATGGCTCACCTCCGTAACATCTGTTTCTCTACGATCGAGAATATGGAGAGGCTCTACCAGGGAACCTTTGTTTGGTTTGACCTATTATAAAATCATAATTATATAATCATTTTTATTAAGTCTCTGAATTAAACACACACGCACACACATAGATATATGTATATAAATATATAATTTCAGGTACCATACTTACCTATAATTCATGCCAATTAATAATTTTTTTGGAACCATATACATATTTATTTAACGAGTGAAACATGAAATACATTTTGAACTCATATATGACTTGGTAGTGCAAGTTGGTATTCTATGGGACCTATTCTTTCCGAGAATCTAGAAGGTCCACAATACCAAGGTGCTAACCTTGTAGAACCACCCCACCTTAAGGTGTTCTTCCGGGGTTTGATTCAAACATAAACATGGTTCCCTATCCGGAATTATTTATATGTGCTTTTCTTATCTTCATACACCTTTTGTGTATCCCTGGGTAGCCTTTAAATTCTATTGAACGTTTTTTGTCATTTTCTCCATTTCCACTAACATATCAGGGTCCTAAGATTTTATTATCTTCCAAATTACTCCAATTTGTATGTATTCTACATTTTCTACCATAAATTACTTCATAAGGACTCATTTTTAATGATTCACAATAACTATTGTTATATGTGAATTCAACTAGGTGAAGGTATACCTCCCATTTGGTTGGTTGTTGCATCACATACATATGTAACATTTACTTTAATACCCGATTAACCCATTCATTTTGTCCATTTTTCTCGGGGAGATATGTGGCATTAAACTTAATTTCGAGTACCCATTCCAGAAAAAAGGGCCTTCCAAAATGCGAGAGGTGAATTTTACATCCCTATCTAAAGTTACTATCTTTCATGTACCGTGCAACCAAAATGCCTCTCTAATAAATATATGTAAAATTTCAAGAGTTTTGTATGTGGATTGAACGAGAATAAAATGAGTGGTTTTGCTTAATGTTTCCACTACTACGATGAGGGAATCGTTTTTTCTTTTTTTAGATTTAGGCGAAGCCGTTATCAAATCCAATTTAACCATCTCCCATTTTCACTAACGGATAGGGAGTGGATGAGTCAAATGACCAAGGTGTTGGTGCTCAACTTGCACTTTACGGAGCTCCAAGAATTTGGCTAAATATTCAACAAATCCCTTCTCATACATGGCCAAAAGTAATCATTTTTAATTGCGAGAAAATAGTTTTTGATATTTCGAGATGGGAAGCATATATACTACGGTGAAATTCATCCAACATGAATTGTTTAATTGCCAATTTTCTAGGGATATATATTATTCCTCCGAAGGTTAACAATTTTTAATAATTTATACCATACTTCGAATTCTATGAAGAATTTTGCGCTTGTTTAGGTTGCTTCCATAAAAATTCATATTCTGGATATTTAAGAGAAACCTCCTTGATTTCTTCGATACGTCAAATTCTATTTGATTATAAGAACTTTCATATACACGGTACACTTTTCTACTTAAGGCATACGCCACACGATTCTCCTTTCTTTTAAGGTACATTATATCAAAGTCAAATTCACTTCGAAAAGTAGTCCAACTAGATTTTCGTGCATTTATATTAGGCTCCTTAAGGAAAATTCTTAAACTACTATGATCAATCATCATGTTATCACTAAGTTGGTACAGATGGGGTCGGTCCACTAGACAACTTAGAGTAACTATTTCAACCAACTTTTGATCGAAAGATTAGCCTCTTCAATCCGAGAGGGCTCTCTCAAGGTAACTTGTGATTTTTTCAATGAAAACTCTATTATATGGCTAACTTTATGACAGAACTTGATTGTGATTAATTGTAGGTTGAAAATATAAAGGAATTGCTACCATTGGGATAATGGAGTCAACATCGGAAAACTAAATGAAGATAACCCTTCTTGTGGAAACTGAGGCAATTGATTATTTCAATGAAAAGATAACACACATACATAGGAAATAGCAAACGTAGTTCAATATCTAAAGGAATTCGAGATCATGGTTTCCATGAATTTTGAGTAATTAGACATAAAAAATATTGCAGATATAAAACATGAAACATATAAGACATAACTCATTGAAACAACATTCGAATCTCGTGTCAAGAAGGAAAAAATATCCATTGTATATTACCGAATATGAAAAATTTTACAAAGTAGCAGTATGATACAATATACTCCAACCCATTCTAACTCTAAAACTATCTCATTTATAGAGTGAGGACTCATACAAATGATTTACCATATTTCTAGCTTTCGGATTCCCACCTCAAAGACCTATTTCAAATATGATTACATCACTTGTAGACTTCCTAGGGATATTTCTATTTTTGCGAGTTTGAATATAAAAGGACCCTTTTTTCATTAAATAATTCAACAAATCCATATAATAACCACCCGATCAACCGCAACCAAATAATTTTCTAAGTGTCCTGGAGTGCTTGATGTGTCATTGTGCCACATGGATGTTGAGCTGGACCTCCTCCAAGTCGAATTTATAAATTTTTTCATAAATCGGTTAGTCAACATTCTAAAAAATAGGCTTCAAAGATGAGTGTATAATTTCCAAACCACGATGGATTTGTAGAGACTAAGAGAGGTTTTTTGTAGATGGCTCTGTTTAAAGAAAAACCCCTTTCCAATTTCCAAAATCCTTTTTTCCTTTGGTCATAAATCAAAATTGAATTTGACTTCTAAAATATTCATGTACAAAAATTTCGTAGCGCATTTTGGTAGTGAATTTAGTTCACCAACTTCTCACACTGTTAGCTCTCTTTATCGACAAGGACATGTTTATTGGGTTTAAAGAGATAAAAAAAAATCCAGGACTTTATTTTTTACTTTTTTCCATGGTTTTGAGAAAAACCACACCTATAGAAATTTCGCAAGTACATTTTTGAGCTTTAAGCCCGGAAGGTGCTATGAAAACACCTAGTTTGACAACATATTTTGAAATTTTCAATTTACACCTCCAATAATGTCCATGGTCTGTGTGAGATGATATATTGAAGCATGATAAGGAAAATTTGGTTCAAAACACCTCTTACTCTCCCCTAGGGAAACAACTTTTTCACCTTCGACAAGTTCATCTACCAATAGACATGACTCTATTTTTCTGAAAAAATAAGGTTGAAATCATGAGCTCCTATCTTGTGATCCCACGATATCATCTTTGCAAAATGGGAGGAGGATTTTGTACATACGAATGATCAGTAACAAAAACCTCTCTTGGTGTTTTTAAAACCATCTCCAGCTGTCCAGGAATATGCATTATAAAATCATGTATAAAACAAGAAAATTCTGAATTCGAAAATAGGTCCCAAAGGCATCTTCGAATAGAAAAAATTGGTATCACATGGGAGAAAAGTGAAAGAGGTTATGGTGCCTTTTTCTATACCCGAAAATAACCTCATTCAAATTTTTGAAACTCATTTTCAATTTCCTGCAAATTTATCTTGAAACCAAGAGCTCAAATAGTAAAAAAACACAACAAATCGCCTTGTAGCTCCCTGGAAGAAATGCATGTAACATGTATGGATGAAAACCTGTGTGAATTTTTGAGGTCCTCCATGATCGGTTTAAGGTCTATGGGTTCCTATATAACCATAGAGCCACCTTTTATTTGTTTTCCCCCTTAGCCATCTCCCTTTTATGCTACGTTGCCTTCATGAACCCTGTGACACCTACAAAGAAATTCTTTGGACATCAAGCTCCTTTGCAATTGGGTGGAATCTTCTAAGGTGACAAAAAAATTGATGAATGCAAAAGTGGAAAAGTTAGTGACAAAGATCGGATGTGACTTGGGATTAACCCTAGACCTCTAAAAAATATCGAAGTCTCACCATTTTCTCTTTTCAACACAAAAAAAAACACATTTTTTGTAGCATTTCGGTTATAGTTTTGGTGCGATTTGCTACAAAAAATGACAATTCGTAGTTATGTGCAGATGAAATCTGTATATATTATTTCTTAGCATTGAAATAAATTTACTTAAAAATTTATATAATTTTATTATATATAGTGAATAAATTTATTCTAAAAGATGTTTTATATAAAATTACAATATAATATTATATGCATATCAAAATTTATTATAAATTATAAATATATTTATTTTAAAAATATATTTTATATAAAAATCACATTATAATATTATATATAAGACAAAATAAGAATATTTGTCATTTCCTCCTAAATTACACATTTAATTATATTAATTTTGAACTAAAAAAAATTGTAAAAAAAATATAATGATTGAAAAAACGAAATTATAATTTATATTATAAAAAAAATTATATTTAAATATATAAATCAATTTAATATTTTCAAAAACCTTAAAATAATTTAATTATAGTATTTTAATAATTAAAATCTATAATTTTAATTTAAAATTTAAAACTTCATCACATTAATGACAAAATTAATTAAAAAACCTTGCCAAAAAACCTCAAAGCATTTAGAATACTAAGCGATAAAATAGCTTTCCAACAACACCGAAACATTTAGAATAGTCAGGTTTCCTTTTTATATCCCATATAAAGATTTCACGTGGCAAGATAGGGAAACGGGATTGGTGATTCGTTGCGATAGCCACCCTGGTATGTGACTCTCTCTCCAAAAATAATACTTATATGTAACACGTTTACAATATTATCTATTAGCTGAGCTACAGGGTATATTATATCTATCGAAGTATATTTTTTCTCCAGTATATATTGGCCAAGCATCCATTATCACAGGGTCATCAGTTTTCAGTATAGTGCGCATAATATCCTATTATGTTGATTTCCTATAACGCTGTTTCATGCTATGGAGATAATTTGTATCAATATCATCTATCATAATCTCCTTTTTTGTCTTTTTTATAAGTTTTTATCAGTACTGGGGTTAATCTGCCCCTATCTATGTGGCAGCCCTTAAATCCTTTATCATTGCTCAACCATCTGAGCTTGTTCATTAGGGCGTTATGCTGGATTTCTCGCTGAATTTTTTATCTCAGCCGAGAACAATGTTGATCATGTACTGCTTTATATCAATAGTATAAAACAGCGTTTTTTTTCTTCTGAAAAAAAAACGTTTACAATATCATCACACTGTTGAAGTTGAAACGTCATAAGCTGATTTGTATCACAACATTTTAATTACATATATGTCGACGGCTATACAACGTCATTTTTTTAGAGTTAAATAATTTTTCAGCATTCATCGTAAACTTTCATAATTTATAAATATTTTCTAGAAAAACAATACAATGTTTCTTTTTCACATCCACTTATCGTATTAAAATTCCAAACTTACGTTTAGAAAAACGCTTAGAATCGAAATTGTGAGAAATAAAATAGCATACCAAAATTTGCACAGAAAGATTTAAAAATTAAGAAACGAGGTAGGAGTTACAGAGACAATTTTAACAGAGCTTGCACATGTTTCATGACGCTAATGCTGCAACTTGTACCAGGGAAAAAATGGGGCGTTGCGCACCCCTCTGCCTCCCATCCCATCATTCTAATGAACTCTTTAATTCATCTAATAGATTTCTAAAATCAAAATTACCAAAATTACATGATGTGCAAAGAAGAAGAGAGACGGGAAATATTGTATTTTTTGAGCCAATGCCGAAAGTACTTAGGCGGAAGAATGTGGGATGATGATATTTTGGCACTGCTAGATTGATCCATAATCTATTGTATAATGCCACAAACATCACGATATCTCTTTAGTTCACTGGATGATGCATGCAACTCTCTATCCAGATCGCATTGAATCCCCTGAACCAAGCAGATGACCACCTTTTGTTTCGCTGCTCCTATCAAATTATTGATTACCAGGCACTCCACGGTTTTCATTTCACTTAAAAAAAATTGGCGCGATTGCTGAATTTGAACTGCCCGTTTTCATTTCATTTCAAAAAAATTTGGGCGGGAAATTGTGTTTGAAATCGGCACCGAGATGACATTGAATGCGTATTGGTGAATGATGGGATGGGAGGCGAAGGAGTGTCATAGCGCGGAGAGGCGTTGGAGGGTGGGGGCCAAAAAACTAGAGGCGGAGCCTGGCGGGAGGAGGAAACAGAGTCGAACGTCGAGATGGAGTCCGATGCCGGAGTCAAATTCCGAATGGGTGGTCACATCACTCCAAAAAATAATAATCTTTTTTTTCTACTAATGTAATAATTATTTAGTTTTTTTTATAAAAAAAAATTTTTATTATGCTATAAAGCGTTTTTATTTGAAAACAACTTTTCTAACTACCAAATGTACGATTGAAACATTCTCTACCTTCAAATTAAATATGGTTGATTCGTTATTATTAATCAATTATATAAAAAAACAGTTTTAAAAAATAATGAACTTCTAAAATGGAAAATATACCAATGAAAATTTGACATAGCCACACATTTCCATTGACAATGGAAGTCGATGTCGTTCTATGGAGTCTTCGACGGCCTTGGTGGCGACGACGCAAGGGAACCCAAGTCTCGTGGGCTGCAAGGTCAAAAGAAACCTGCGTTTCTCGTTGTTGGAAATTCTCGATAATGTTAAATCCGTTGGACTCATCTGCCGCTATTCCCGGATTCACAAAAGCGTGGAAGTGGAGAATTCCCCACAAGATCCTTCTTTTCAACCGGCTACTCTGAAAGAGAGGATCCTCACATGGGAGAATCTAAAAAAAAGAGGTATGATCGGACCGGGATCATCTGTACCATTTGCAATCAACAATGGAAAAGCTGTCTCCCCACTTATTCTTTGAATGCAAAATCGTACTGGGCTTTTGGGAATTGATTTCTCATTGGGCTGGCTTCCCATCATGGAGACCACTATCTCGGGCCCGGGCTTTTGATTTTTGGGCATCCAAGGATGTTGGGATCAAGGCTCCGCCCTTCTATGTTTGCCGGGAGGTATGGTGCTCCGGGGAACAATATGTTGTTCAATGGGGCGCTCGTGGGATCCCCACAGGATGTACCGGAGGATTCTCGGAATGGCTACAAACTCACTGCGTTTCGGATGAGATCGTAAAGGACCTATCCAATAGGTATAGACCTCACGAGATCATTTTCCCGGCACTCTTTTTCGATGGTGCACAACAGGGAGGGGGGTCCGTGGCTGTGGGGCCCTGGCTTAAATTGGAGAATGGGGAGCGCTACAATATCTTCCGGAATGGCGGCCCCGGTACTAACAATAAAGCTGAGCTATTAGCCCCCGTGGAGCGGGGTCCTTGTGGCTCTTCACCCGATGATCCCTTGCATTGATATATATGGGGATTCCCAGTGTTGTAATTGGAGGTATCTCGAGCAGGACTACTCTCCGAAGCCCACATCTATGTGGTTGGGTTGAACGTATTACCCACCTTCTCTCCCTATTTCAGAGGACATCCATCCACCATATCTACGAGAGAGCTGAACAGCCGGGCGGATAAACTCTCTAAACTTGGGCTGACACAAGAATTTGGTTTCATTTCTGTCACAAAGTTCAGCGAAAACAGAGCCGAGACCTCCTTCACTCTCCCATTGTAGGCTCTTCGAATTGGGTGTCATCTTTCGAGCCAGGGGCTCTCTCTTTCTTTGGGATGCAATGGAATGGTGCTCTTCACCTGCTCTGGTTTTGGTATTGCTCTCGCTGCCTGTCTGCACAACTTTCTTGCTCTTTCGTATTCGCTACAGCGCCCTGGTTGTCTGCCTCCTTGTCGCTGTACCACAATACGTTTATGGGGTATTGCTCTTGGTTTCTGTAATGCGATGTATCAGCTGTGAGGCCAGTATTGTTATCCCTCTTTTTTGTTTCTACCGTTTCAATGTATTTTCCTCCTACTTCGCCTGGCTGCCAGGATCTATTGCTGGGTTCTGTTTTGCTGTTGTGAGCCTATATGGTTTCTCGGCATTGTATGTATGGGTATCATACTCTGTTCTTTTTTTTACCTCTGCCTGATCGGAGATTTCCTTTCTCCTGTTGAGATTGGCTATCTCCTCTTCAACTGCACATGTATCTGGACGTTGGACTATTTTTTCCCATGATTTAATATCAAAACAGCGATTTTTTCTCCAGTTGAAGTCTGAATGCGAGGCACCTGTCTTCAGTAATGGGAAACAAAATCCCCATTTGATAACATTTATTTATAGTTTCTCATTGAATTTTCTTTTATTTTTTTTCCAAAAAACTGTATGTTCGAGAATTATTTGAACATTTGATAACATTGATTTATAGTTTCTGATTGGAATTTTCTTTTCTTTTTTTCTTTTCCAAAGTACTGTATGTTCCACGATTAGCCTTTTAAAATAGGATATATATACATATACCACGTATATTTTCAGAAATATTCATGGTTCGTATTTTCAGAAAAAGCGGTGAAATTTCACTTTCCATGTTTCCAGACTGGTTGTACTTCATTTTCATATCATATTTAATGTATCCCATTTGATATACCCACCGCCTCTTCGAAAGATATTTTATTTAAATTATAATCCGAAAATGAGTGAACATTGGAATTTAGAGCATTGACATGAACTGTGTTGACAATATTATACCATGGGCAGACACTCATATGATGCTGTCACGATACTACATTATCAACAATAGCCATTTTTAAAAAAGGAGTCAATTTCCCAGGTAATTAAAGCCCCACAATCATTAGAATTTCCACTTTGATGTAATATAAAGCTTCAAATTGAAATCGTCTACCTGATATGTGGAAATTACTGGCATAGTTGAATTTGTTTTCATTACATTTCAAATATAATATTAAATCGATTATATTCTCAAGGGATTTGGACTGGGGTCCTCCTGAGAAAATTTACGTGTAGCCTTTTCCTCGCATACATCTTGTATCTTTCGATTCGAGCCGGAGCAAACTTAGCGGCCGTGAGCTGATTTCTGTAAACAATCGAGTTCATTAATCATATTTTGGTCCGTTATTTGATCATCGAGACCATACCATAAAATTGTTAATGCTCTGCTTAAGGCTTTGATCAGAACCCATATATTCAAACTCATTGGCGTCCGCCGCCAATGCCGATTTCGTGTTGAACTCTTCTAGCCCAAAATAGGTTAGACCGTCCCATGGAGAGGAGAGAAGATTGCAGTACAGAGACGATAGATCGTTCAGATCCGACAAACACTCGCATAAAGTAGATCCTCCAAAATAATGTGAATGTGGGGATCTCTTGTCTGCTGAATTCCACATAGAGCAGATAGAGTTTCCGGTTTCTGTTTCAAGAGATTAACATCTGCCATCGCGCATGAGGTGCGCCCCGAACAGTCATGTGTAATGGAATCAATGTACAAGTAAATCGGAATGTGTATTTTCTTTAACGTTACACAATTTGACAGCTTCGTTTGAATTAGAATTACTCCGGCCATAACCCTTGCAACGATTTCGTCTTACCATGTCAAAGTATCGCACTGCCGTAGTTTTTTAAGAGAGTGGTTTTGAGCAAATGAACTTGTAGGGCAGAAGGACATTTTGAGCTTGTGTTCAGATTTTGCGTGCTGAGATCGGGTGCTTCAGACTCGTTTGTAGGAGGCAGCTTCTTGCTCAGACGAGTGTTCCAGTAGTTCTTGATCTTGTTATCTGTTCGCCCACGCAGTCGTCCCGCTATGACCACCTGCACGCATACATTCATATATTTACTTACGTCGCACTCATCGTTTGAATTTGTATGGCAAATATTCCAATAATCCAAACGCACACCAAACTCTCCAAGTTCACACACCGTGCTATATTTATTAAAATGTGAACTTCACGTTTTATATTGACTAAAATTTTATTTATTTTGCTATCAGAGCCAGGTTTCGATCCTCGGAATGGTGGGTTGTGGGCTGGCCACTCTGATTGCAGATTATGAAAAC
The DNA here is from genome assembly GCA_034641835.2 of Pinus albicaulis. Lineage (NCBI taxonomy): Eukaryota > Viridiplantae > Streptophyta > Pinopsida > Pinales > Pinaceae > Pinus > Pinus albicaulis. The sequence goes on along the minus strand of CM076584.1, from coordinate 609,499,803 downwards.
AAACTTGCCTATTATTGGTGTGAGCAGCAAGGACATCTACTCATCTTGGATATTCTTTACCTCTAACTCCACACCACAGAGATGATGAACTCCGGTGGCCTTCTCGCCTGGATGGCAGTTGAGTGTATGTAGCGAAAACACATTTAGATTCTCTCGGCCCAAAATGCCAGTAATGACCGTGTGACCACTTCAAGATTCCACGCTATGACTTGGACAGACACCCCTGTCGCTGCAATTGTAGGCGCAATATTATTAAGGTACCTTTCTAAAAGGTCAGATTTTTTTAATAATATTGAAAATCGTGTCCGTAACTACTATCGTGGCAAATTTTCAAACATGTCTGAGATTGCCGCGAATTTGGAAAATACAAAACCATCGTTTTAGGATTTTAATTCACATGGTTGCACTGAAAAATGCACAACCATCGTTTTAAGATTTTAAATGCAATAGAAAACCCATCGTTTTAAATTTTTTAAATGCGGGATGGAAAAACCATTGAAAAAAAAACAACTATCATCAAAATCAAAACCAGAACCCATTATATATATAATAATGGTAAAAATGATTACTAAGGTTCTTTCATCATGCTTTTTTTATCAATAACCACACACATAATTCCTTTTTTTCAAAAGAAATAAAAGCTAATCTATATAATATACTATTACATTTATCAAAAAAAATATATATTTTTATAATGATTGTAAAAAATGAGTACTCTTTCATCATGCTTTTTTTATCAATAACCACACACATAATTGCTTTAGAGCATTAATAACCACAAACATACACACATAATTCTTTTAGAGCATTAATAACCACAAACATAGTTCACGTGGTTCCCTTTTCTAAGACTTTTATCGCATTCCGTTTTTCCAAACACATAGTCTTTCATTGTAGTGTCCATATTACCACCCGCTTCTTCTTCAAATTTTAAAATAAATGTTATAATTGTTTATTAAATAATTAAAATTTATCACGATTAACTTAAATGTTTGGATATCATGTTTATGTGGTTTAAAATCTTTCTTAATTATTATTATTTTATTCACTTTCCAAATATTTAAAAAAAACAAATTTTATATTTAAATTATATAATTTCTTATTAAATATAATGAATTAAAGAAAGTTCTATATAACAATCAAAATTTAAAGTTAAATTAAATAATTATTTATTAAATACAATCAAAATTGCATTCAAATAATCATCATTTTTTTGCTTTTAAATCCATTCAATAAATCATCTTTCTTGGTTTAACAAAATTAATAAAATTTTCATTATCGTCAAATTTCATATATTATTTAGTTTTCAATTTAACCCTATTACTATCCATCTGTGATTGGCTTTATATTCATTATAATCTGTACAAAATAATTAATAAAATTGTAAAATGAAGCGTCAAATTTGATGTAATAGTTTCCAACCCTACCACCACAGCCACTTTCCTGAATGTTTCCAATCCTAATATCACAGCCACTTTAATATCACAGCCACTTTCCTGGATGTTTCCAATCCTACTACCGGCCACTTTCCTGCTTCGTCTTGGCAGCTGTGCTTTCCTTTATATTCATTGTAGCTCCTATTGCCTACACACAGAGTGTATCAAATAGATGCGGCCAGAGCTTTACAACCCAACGAGCTGAGCTTGTACTCCCCTCTTTCGTCCTCCAACTGCTCTCATTTACTTTGGTTTGTAATTCCATGCCCTTCCAACTTCCAAGCATATAGATTTAATATATATATGTGTGCATATAGATTTAATATATATATATGTGTGTGCATATAGATTTTGTGGGTTAGCTGAAAACTGTGAACCCATACATACAGTTTCTGTTGGGCTCTACCCTCTCAGCGCTGCGTGGACCCTCTTTTGTGGGTTTGGGTGTTTTGTTCCCTAAACAAAGTATGCCCTTTCTTTCTGAAATCACAAACTAATATTTCCTTTTGTTTGATCCTGTTATTCTTTGCCGTCTTTGGATCTCCATGGATTGCTTGTTTTTGCTGAATGTAAGTTTTATTTCTGCCGATTGAGATCAGATTGTAACCTTCTTTTTTACAAGCCAGATTCCTCTGTTTTGTCTTATGATTCTTTTTACAAGTCAGATTCCTCTGTTTTGCCTTACGATTTGGACAACCCTCTCTTCTGATTTCAGCGACGTGGTCTCCAGCGCGCCTACAAACTCTTTGACGGTCGGTTCTGCAAGTTTCCAGTGGATTCTATATTCTGGATACGTTGGTTCGAATCCGTGCAACTTCCTGCGATCCCGGGCAGCAGAACTGTCGGCAGGACTTGAAACAGCGGTGATCTGTAAGTTCGATCGCAGAACTGTCGGCAGGACTTGAAACAGCCGCGATCTGTAAGTTCAAATTTTGCGTTTTCTCGCATATCTTTTGTATTGACGGCTTCTGGTGGTTCGTACCAAAGAGCCTTGCTTATGGCATCTCTATGATTTGGCCCACAATTACCTTAATTCTTTCTTTAAATTATAATTAATTTCAGGCAAAGCTTATGTTTTGGGCTATCTCCATTTAATGCATTGTTGCATATACTACCTATATACAGCATTGTTGCATATACTGCCTAGGCGAGCCTTATTTCAGCGGCTACCCGCGCATTAATGCGCCCAGGGGTGGAATGGCCGCCGTCGATTAAAACCGTAGATCATCGTGCGGTGGCCATTCCACCCGCCTAGGCGAGCCTTATTTCAGCGGCTACCCGCGCATTAATGCGCCCAGGGGTGGAATGGCGGCCGTCGATTAAAACCGTAGATCATCGTGCGGTGGCCATTCCACCCCTGGGCGCATTAATAGGCGGATAGCCGCTGAAATAAGGCTCCCCTATCGCCTATATATGGCTTACAGGGTTGGATTTAAACTACTTTAAATTTAAACCGTAGATCATCGTGCGGTGGCCATTCCACCCGCCTAGGCGAGCCTTATTTCAGCGGCTACCCGCGCATTAATGCGCCCAGGGGTGGAATGGCCGCCGTCGATTAAAAACCGTAGATCATCATGCGGTGGCCATTCCACCCTCGAGGGCGCATTAATAGGCGGATAGCCGCTGAAATAAGGCTCCCCTACTGCCTATATATAGCTTACAGTTAGATTTAAACTACTTAAAATTTAATGATGAACAGAATATGTCACACCCCAATAAATTCGGGATAGCTAGACATTTTGTATGATGCCATGGAATATTTATTGATATTGGGGCAAAGTTTATTTCCTGGGCTATCTCCATGAATGTGCTGTTGCATATACTGCCTACTAATAGATTTAAACCATTTTAAATCTAAGAATAGGCAATATATGTCACACCTCATTAAATTGCTAATAACCCAAAATATAAAACTCGCCTTAATTTCAGACATTTTGTAACCCAAAATATAAAACTCGCCTTAATTTCAGACATTTTGTATGATGCCGTGTGGTATGTATTGATATTGGGGTTTTCTAAGTTCAGACATTTTGTATGATGCCGTGTGGTATGTATTGATATTGGGGGTTTTCTAAGTTCAGGTTACAATATCAGGTACTGTCTTTTATGTGTTTTTATCATTTTGCTTTTGTTGGTGTCGCTGTTCTCCAATATGATTTGCGATCAAAAGATTGGACATGTGCTTTCAAGTTTTAACTGCATACTCTGTTTGGCAAACAGCATAGATTTATAGGTTGGATGGCAAGCAGGATATTTGTAGGGTTTGTGGACATTGAAGTAGTTATCAATTCACAGTTGCATCTGTTAGCTGTTTTCCATTCAAAAGAGGGGTGATTTGTTTGCTATAACAAGGCAGATATCCACTTGTGCAGTTCGGTCATGGATGATGCAGGTACCAAGCTTAAGAGAGAGAAAAATAAAATTAAGCTGCAAAAAATAATAGAAATATTAAACTGTAACTCAAAACATAAGTCGAACCCATAACAGATCTGATTACGGGAGCATATCCTGTGACAGATATCTGAATGTGAGCATGTCGAACAAAGTAATTTACAGAGTATAGGTTTAACCAATAGCAGATTTGATCATTGAAACAAATAGTCTCAACAGATATTTGAATCATGGTCATTGTGTGTCAATGCTGATGCTGATCGTGGTCCTTATAACATTTGGAATTTAAATAAAAAATTATATTTGTTTTTCAGTTAGAAATATGTTAAAAGTTTCAGTTCTGATTGCCTTTAGTTTATAGAATAGAATATTTTGTATGTTAGTCTTTTTTAAAAAATAAATTTTTTCTTTAAATGAAAGATATTTGATTTAATCTTTCATAAATAAACTATGTGGGTGAATTTATGTAAGTATTTTATTTACTTTTAGATAAATATTTTATTAATTATATTGTTATGGATAAATTTTTGTAAAACAATTTTGGCCATAAATTAAATAAGTGAAAGTAAATTAGTCAATTCATATATTTATGGGATAAATATTTATTTCTAATAATTTTATTGATAAAATTAAAAAAAAAATATTGACCACATTTGTTTTTTTTTAATTGTTTTACAAAATCTTTTTCATATTTATACAAATTATATAAATATTACAATTCAAAAGTTCTTTTCAAACTATGAAGATATATTATTTTATGTTTTATCTTATTATTATTTTTTAAGAAAAATGCGTTGTAAATTTCATTTTATATTTATACTAGTTATATAAATATTACAATTGTAAAGTTCTTTTCAAATAAGATATATTATTTTATGTTTTTTCTTAATATTATTTTAAAAAAATGGATTGTAAATTTCATTTCATATTTATACCAGTTATATAATATTACAATTGTAAAGTTTTTTTTCAAATTATTAAGATATATTATTTTATGTTTTCTCTTATATTATTTTCTAAGAAAAATGGGTGGTAAATTTCATTTCAAATTATCAATATACATTATTTGATATTTAATTTTTATTACAATTATAATTTTTTTTTACATTATTAATTTATAATTTTGACATAAATTTTATGGAATATATATATGACAACATTAAATTTTCTCTTAAATTCTTCAAAATAAAAAAAAATTATTTTAAAGAAAAAATTTCGTTTAAAAATACAACTTTTTCTATCCCAAAATATTATAGTATTATTATTTTCGTTTTCCCAACTCTAATTTGCATTTTTAGCTCAATCCTTTATCTAATTTAACTTACCTAAGAAAGTTAGAATAACATATTTTACATCTCAAGTGGGTCTATTCTTGAATTTTATATTAAAAAAAAAGTTTTTAGAATAGAATTCAAAGCAACATATTATTGAATATATATATATAGTTTTACCAAGATTTAATTTCAAATCAATATAATCATGCTTATTTAATTATTTCATCATCATTAAATTTCATTAAAGATGGTAAGTAGTTTTGATTTTAAAATAATAATTCAAATATCCATGAAAGCATTTTTTTATCATTTTATCTAATATTTTTGGGTGTATATATTTTCCCATGAAGCGCACATGTTTCAAGAGATTCTTGTGCTCATCCTATATGGATTTTTGAGGGTTGTTTGTCTTGAAAATCTTTCTATAGTCATATTTATCTGAATATTGTTTAGAAAGGAGATTGTGTCATATATCATATGGTTGATGGTAAGTAAAGTTTGTTACATTGAGTTACAATATTTTTAATTGTTGATGTTGTTAAAATTTAGAAGTAGAGATAAAAATGAAAACCAATTGAAAATTTATGGGACATTGTTTTCCCTTTTCAGGTTTTACAATAAACTAAGAACTTTCTAGAATTATCTTGGACTGACAACAAATAAAGATATCTTTCTAAAAATGTCTAAGACTAACAACTCACTTAACAAACTACCAGATTGACTAACTCACTTAACAATGGGAGATATTATTTTTTACCACCACCCCTTAATCTCAATTACTACTTTTATTAGCATTTGCAATACCTTAGTTTTGTCTCTCAAACTCCAAAACTAATCTTCCCATAGGTTTGGTGAAAATGTATGCTAGTTGATCTCTATATCTTCAAATTTGAGGAAAGCACGTGAATAAAGTGACAAAGAATATCAACATGCTTCATTTTCTTGTGAAACACATGATTCTTTGATAATGCAATTGTTGAGTTGTTTTCACAAAAAAAGGGAGTTGGTTCCTTTTCTATAGGTGTATTAACTTTCAAAAGTCTTCTTAGCCATACTACTTAGCATGCTATTGTAGTAGTTGTATCATCAATACTGCTAACAAAATCATTGTTTGAGTATCTTGTAAGTGTGTTGTCTCTAAAACTTGTGTACCAAAATCCATAATCAATTGTACTTACAATATACATCAAAATATTGTTTCCAACTTTCAAATGAGATTCCTTGTGAGGCTCCATAAATCTATATATGTGACCAATTCCATACATAACATCAGGACTAGTTGTAGTAAGGTACATGAGATTGCCTACAAGCCTCATTTATAAATACAAATCAATTATTTGTCCATCATCTAGCTTGTTCAATTTTGCTCCTATTGCAATAGGTGTCTCTGCTACTTTTCATTTGTCCATCATGACTCTTTAAGATATTTGTAGCATAATTTCATTGACATATGAAAATCCCTTAATCATATTACTTGACTTCAATTCCCAAAACATACTCCATGATATCAAGGTTTTCCATCTCAAATTATGTTTTCATAACAACTTTGAAATTATCTATCAATAGATTCCTGGTATATATCAATGCCATCAATATAAATTCACTATAATCATTTTACATTAATTGAGTTTGGTATAAAGAGTGGGCTCATTATTTCTCTTATTGAACCCGTTGTTCAGTAAATATGAACCAATCTGACTGTACCAAGCTCTTGGTGTGTAGGCTTTAACCTTGTACAAAAATTACCTGCAAACGAATTCTTAAAACATGAAATATATAATGGCGAGAACATAAAACACATACACAAAGATTTTCCCTGGATCCCAAAACCGAGACTACTAGATTTATTTTTAATTATATTCCTTTTAATGTTACAATACATATATATACATGTCGAAGCATTCATAAATCCCAATCCATTAACCATGGATTAAAACATAATCGCAGTTCCCTTGACTAGATCTACAAAACACCATGGGAAGAAAACCATCGCGCCCAAAACCATGTGCAAAATCCATGAACAAAACCATAGGTAGGTCCGCCAACCTATTACGCCCCCCTTGTGACCCCCCTGCTACGCCTCACGCAACAAATAGGGGGGGCTTACTACCCCCCTTGTGACCCCCCCGCTCACGCGATTAGTCATGGAAAGAATATAACACACACCCAATATTCCCCCACTTGTTGTTTTCATTTCCATACAAGGGGTCACAGGAGAGTGTAGTCATTGTTCCAACCCTGCAACGCCCATTGCTTCTCTACACTAAGAAAACTTCTCAATTCTCAAAGACTTAGTCAATGCATCTGCAACATTATTCAAAGTGTTCACCTTTACCTGTAACACCTTTTTTTCATCAACCATATCCCTCACAAAGTGATATTGAACATCAATGTTCTTTGTCTTTGAATGATAAACAGGGTTCTTTCCCAAGAAAATTGCACTTTTGCAGTCACAGTCTATCCTTATATCTCGTTGTACCAACCCTATACTTGAACATATCTCTGCAACCAAACTGATTCCTTTCATGCATGAGTGGTTGCCATGTATTCAACCTATGTAGTTGAAAGAGCCACTACAGACTGCCTCTGACTCATCCAACTGATTTCTCCTCCGAATAGGTTAAACACATATCCACTTGTAGATCTTCTATGATCTAGATCTCCAGCCGAGTTTGCATCAACAAAGCTGCGAATGTCTAAAACACTATCCAATCATGGTCTTCCTCGGTAGCATAGACCATAATCACAAGTGCCATGAAAATAACTGAAAGCTCACTTCACTGTTTTCCAATGCTCCTTCCCTAGTTTTGACATAAACCTCCTCAATAATCTCGTTGCATGAGCAATGTCTGGTCTAGTATAGACCATTGCATACATCAAGCTACCGACCGCACTTGCATATGGAACACGAGCCATGTCCTCTTCGTCTTCTTGTGTCTTGGGAAACTGTTCAACATATAATTTTACACCTACAGGAGTAAGAACCTTCACCGGTTTACTATCTTGCATATTAAACCTCTGCAATATTGTCTCGATATAATTCCTTTGGTTTAACCAGAGCTTCCTCTTTGCATGATCTTGTTTAATTTCCATGACCAAAAGATATTTTACAGCACCAAGATCCTTCATTTCAAATTTGGAGGACAATTGGGTCTTCAAATCCTGGATAATTTCTTTGTCATTTCCAATTAGCAATATATCATCCACATACAAGACCAAATAAATAACAGGGTCACAATTAATTTAAAATACACACAATGATATGCTTTGCCTCTGGTGAAGCCAAGTCCCCATATATATGTATCAAATTTCTGATACCACACCCTTGGTGACTGTTTTAACCTCTACAAAGACGTTTTTAACTTGCATACCAGCTCTTTCTTACCCTTTTCCTCAAAGCCTTCAGGTTGCTTCATGTATATCTCTTCCTCTATATCCCCATGAAGAAATGTTGTCTTCACATCCATCTGTTCTACCTTAAAATCAAAAGTAGGAACACCATATAAAATTAATCTAATAGAAGCTACCTTGGAAACAAGAGAAAAAATATCACCAAAATCAATTCTCGACACCTGGGAATAACCTTTTGCTACCAAACGAGCTTTGTATTTCTCCACCTTGCCTTCTACATTCATCTTCTTCTTGAACACCAATTTGCTTCCAACGGGTTTCCTTCCAGCTGGAAACTCCACCAGATCGCAAACCTCATTTTTTTCGAAAGATGCCATTTCATCAACCATGGCCTCTTTCTAGAGTTTTCCATCCTCTGAATCTATTGCCTCCCTAACAATTCTGGGATCAGAATGAGCAATAGATAAATCAAAATTTGAACAAAAAGCAGATGGACTATACCTTTTTGGTTTCCTTCTTTCTCGAGCTGATCTTCTCAAAGCCGGAGTTTGTGGTTCTTCCTCTTCTTATTCTTGTTCTGCTATAGAGTTTTATTCTTCCTCCTTTAGCTCAAACTCTATCTTCTTATGTTCCTTTGGTAGGATTTCATGTTTAATAACATCTTTCAACTCTCTAAACACCACATATCGGTTGTACACAACCTTGTTTCTCGGTTCCAAAGCCTATAACCTTTTAAACCATCCTTATACCCAATAAATATGCATCTTTCAGATTTACTATCCAACTTCGTTATTTTCTCCTTTGGAACATGTACATATGCATCAAATCCAAATACCCTCAGGTGTGAAAGAGATGGTTTCTTACTAGTCCATACCTCATGTGGAGTCTAATCCTCCAACATTGATGAAGGTGATCTATTAACCAGGTAACATGCAGTCTCCATTGCCTCTGCCCAGAATTATTGTCCTAACCTGACACCACTGAGCATGCGTCTTTCCTTTTCCATCAACGTCTTGTTCATTCTTTCTGTAACTTAATTTTTTTTAGGCGTGTATGGAGTAGTCTTCTGCCGTGCTATACCATACTTCTTATAGAACTCTTAAAATTCCTTCTTGCATAACTCTGCAACATTATCTATCCTCAACACCTTTATCTTCTTCACTGTGTGGTTTTCCACGAGAGCCTTAAATTCTTTAAACCTATCAAAGACTTCAGATTTCTTCCTGAGGAAATATATCCATGTATTGCTTGAGAAGTCATCTATAAATGATACCTACTACACAAAATTACCCAGTGATGGAACCGACACAGGTCCAAACACATCACTGTGCACAAGCTACAATATCCATTTCTCCCTCTTAGCACTAGAAGGGAAACTCACCCGATTTTGTTTCCCATATACACAATTTTCACAAAAATCGAAATCTAGAGAGAAATTAGACATACCTTCTACCATACCATTACCATTCAGTATTTGAAGGAACTTCTTTCCAATATGTACAATCCTTTGATGCCATAACATGGTCGTTTCTATAGAGAACACAAGGTTTTCTGCTCCACTTTCAAAAACCGTAGAATTGTTGCACAAAAACCACATAATTGTTGCACCCATCAATAACAGTGCTACCCAGAAGCTTGTAAAGAGTTTCAATATGAACTCCCCGCATCAATACCAGTGCACCCTGAACCATATTGCCTGTATCCTTATCGAACATTGTTTTTACACTTGCATCATCCATCTTGCTTCCAGAAATCATATTTCTAGCCAATGCAGGAATATGAAAAACTCTAGGAAGTTTTCTAATCCTTCCACCTTGCAACTTCGACTTGACTTTTCTATGTCTAACAATTATTGCCTTCTTGACATCCCCTAGGAAGATATTACCACCATCATATTTCTCATACTCGCAGAACCACTCCCTATGGAGAGTGAAGTGATAGGATGCACCTGACTCAATCAACCATGCCTCATTATTTGCATGTATAGTTGAATAAGAAGCCAAACATTCATGATTTGTATGATTTTCATGTATATGTGGCATCAATACAAAAATATGCATCTTATTCCATAATTAGAAGGATTTCAGCCTCATGAATGTGCAATAACCCAGAAAAATTTATTCAATCCTTGCAAATTCTGGAATGAGTGTGTACTTGTTGTTGTGTGTAAATTACTGAGGTTTTTGGATTGTTTTTTTGGACCTTAGAAGTTTTATGGTATAAAATATATGAAAAAGAAGTTTGTCCATATTGTATCTCTCTTCTAGAAAAACTCGCCAAATTTTGTACTGCTCTTGAATTTAACTACATCAAATGCCAATACAGTGGATATTATGCATATAATTCAAATATTTTAAACTTCTCAAAATATCAAACAAAATAATGGAAAATTCGTCATGTTCCAGACTAGGGTCATTTGATTCAACAAGACTTAGATTCATTTTTCAAACTTCAAGTAAATGATACATATAATCTTCACTCACACTTGGGAAATAAACAAATATATATACCATGAATGATTCAATAATCAACCTGTAACAATAACAAAAGAAAAAGTGAGGTCAAGAATAAATGCAAAATAAAGAGTCACTTATTATAATTATCTACGACGGTTTTTGATGTGCAAGATAATATCAATGAGCATTTTGAAAATAAGGGACAATACAATGATGACCTGATTGCACATTTCAGAACATAGAGAAATTCTATCACTCCCAAGCCCCTGCTGCTTGGTGAACTCAGTCGTGAGTCTGACTCTCTGCTGACAAGTCAAACTTGCCAAAAGCGAGTCAGATCGACACTTCTGGTCCAGACCTTGGCTTGCTCGATGTTATTCTCTACCCTCCAAGTCCAACTTACATGCAGATGGAAAAACTTGTTGGTGTTGAATATAAATGCCAGAAGAAAAAGAAAATGGATAAATGTCAGAAAGGAAAAGTAAACCCTCCTTTCCTATTATTAATTTAGGGGCTATTCTCTGCTCTCCAAGTCCAACATACAAGATATGGAAACACTTGCTGGTGTTGAGTATAAATTCCAGAAGAAAAAGAATATGGATAAATGTCAGAAAGGAAAAGAAAAACCTCCTTTCTAATGATCTCTGTGTGAATATTTTGCTTAATCAAATTTGAAGTCTTACACTTTGGCCTTATCAAGTTCTTTCCTTACCAAATCCAAGCTAAATTTTAAGGCCTTGGAAAAAGATAAAATAAGTTAAGCCTTTAGTTTTGAGATTTTGCAAAGAATTGTCTACAAGCAACACCCATTGGATATGCGCTTTATAATCTCCACTCAGTTGATTTTAGTTTAAATATGTGTAAAATTATTTTGGTTTGATATAGTATGGAATTTTGGAAAAATAATCCCAACCATTGTGTTAAATAAACTGACAACAACCATACTTGTGGTACACAAGTAAATCAAGTAAACATAATTTTATTGCAGGTTGCGGATTTTGTTTGCACACTGAAGGACATGGCTTAAATGAAATTCTCAGTAGGAGTTGCACATTTCCCATTCTGCAACACATGAGATAATTAAAGTCAAATGGAAGTTTAATGTAGGTTTGGTAAAAATGTATGGTTATACATTAATTCCGCAACTAATATATGTATTGTACAACATAGAAAATCATTTTTGTATAATCACCTATCAGGTGTCTTAATATTTTGACTTTGTCATGAATTAATGTATTAGAAATGTATTTTTTGAAAAAAAAAGTAGGTAAAGAGAGAAAATCATGGAGAAATTGATGGTGGGTGCATAAAACATCTAAGTTACAGGTTTTACAATGAGTTAATCCACAACTCCTGGTGGAGTGTAAATTTCAATGAAACTCATGTTTACTTGGTGAAGGAGTTGAAACCTCCATTTTTCATGCGAATATATTTTCTTGTGTCTTGAAATAATAATATAAAGTATAGTTTCTTGTGATATGTTTATGGAAATTTAATGTCTGGTTTTTACTACGAAGCCACTATGTTTTACTAGTTTACTAATTTTTCTTCAATTTTAGCTCAATTTTAATTGCTCAAGTCAACTCTGATTTAATCTCTACGACTGTGTTTTAGAGGACTACTCTTGTATTTTAATATTTCATATGGTATCAGAGCTGGTGTAAAAGTTTCTTAGTGTAAGAGCAAGTGTTTTTACTGGGAGTTAAAATTTGTTTTGAGGAATTTTTTTTAGCATATTTACCAAGCAAAAGCTTGACTAATCCTCAAATACCTTAGTTTAATGGAAAAAAAATATGATTATTGGGCTATAAAAATGAAGCCTCTGTTTTCCATTCCCTCTACCTAACCCTAGAGTGGAATAGGCAGGTGGCCACCAACATCCACTTGGATCAATCCTCCCCCCTTAGGAAGCAATGTTCCCCATTGCATTGAGTGTCTCCATGAGATGGGGAAACTTCTGCTAAACTTGGTCCTTGGTGAGCCACTTGCCTTGGTGCAGGAGTTGGCCAACTTTGACAACTCGATATAGTGGGATCTTCAGCTAGCGAGTGTTCTTGATTTTTGTGTCCGTAATACAATCAATTGTGACATGTTCCATGCAGTTTGGGTTTAACTCTGTTGGTGTCAGTTGTTCTGCAATGTCTGACGTGTCCACTAATGGTGGGAAGTATGGTCGAAGGTGGTCCACGTTGAACATTAGCTGCAAGCCTAGGAATGGGGGAATGCTGAGCTCAAAAGCATTATCTCCCACAGCCTTGGTAATGGTGTAAGGGCCTTATCAGTGTGGTATGAGCTTTCGATGGGCTACGATAAGCTATTATTTCTGTAAATGCAACCAAACATTGTCGCCCACGTGAAACTTGTGTGGCACTCGATGTGGATCATGTCGCTGCTTGTACTTGGCATTTGACTTCTCTAATCTATCCTGACCCTGTTGGAAAATGTGTTGGATGTGTTCAATAAATTTGGTCTCTTTATCAGCCTTGGGAAATACATGTGTGGATTATGTCTGTGTAGTTGCATGAGGCATGGCAACATCTACCAGACAGAATGGTTGAAATCATAGACCCACTTTGAAAGGGATTGCGACCAGTCGATATATGGAGAGCTCTATTATAAGTGTGTTGCACATAGGTAAGACTCTCATCCCATGATACATGTGGAGTATGTGCACTATCATCCTATTGACGACCTTCGTCTGGCCATCAGTCTAGGGATTGAAGGAATTTGAATTGGTGAGCTTGGTGTCCAATATTGTCCAGAGGCCTGAAAAAAATGTGCTCAGGAACATGCTATCCCGATATGATATAATGGTATGCGGGATCCCAAAATGTACCCACACTCATTCAAAAGAAGAGTTTGGCAATGTCCTTTTCTGTGATACTCTTCTTGCAGGCCGCCAATATAGTCGTCTTAGAAAATTTGTCCGCGACCACAAATACACAGTCATTATCATTCTTTTTAGGAGGGACGACAAACTTATAGTCCATGGAGATGGATTCTCACGACTGGATGGGAGTAGGCAAAGTAGTGTACAAGCCTTGCTTCTTAATGGTGGCTTGGAAATGGTGCATGAAATGCAAGATTTGATATATTTTCGAACATCTAGTCAGAGTTTTGTCCAGTAAAATTACTTTTGTAGTACAACCACAATTTTCTCCACACCAAAGTGTCTTGCGACCCGACTGTAGTGCACCTCCCAAGTCAACTTGGCACGCTCGCTTGAAGCAACACAAAGGTAGCCCAGGTAGCATAGTAATGCATCCTGGAGGTGGAAACCAGGAACTTGCTTTCCATATACTAGAATTTGGTATGTGGAGGTGAACTCTGGATCTTTTTTGTTTAGTTTCGGTCATCCAGAGGTCTTGTGGTCACAAGAGTTGAGAACAGTAGTCAGTGCTACAATTGGGGGCCGACTAAGGCAGTCTACAAAATGATTGGTGCTTCCCTTTTTGTATTTTAAAATGTTCAAGTGGAATTGTTGCAGATATGTAGACCACTTCTGATAGCGATAATTTTTCAACTTCCCTTGTGTCTATATAAATTGAAGAGGTCGGTGATTGGTGTGGATGACCATCTCCTTTCCTAGAATGTAATGCTTCCATTGCAAACAAGCCTTCACGACGGAATACATCTCTTTATCATAGGTGTGGTAGTTCAGAATTGTATTGGAAAGTGTCTCACTATGATAGGCCAATGGACCCCTTTGTTGGGTGAGGACTGCACCAATAGCATAGTCGGAGGCATCTGTCTCAGTTTCAAATGGTTGTTGTAGGTCTGGCAGTGTGAGTACTGGTGCAGAGTAGAGGCGATGCTTCAACTCAACGAACGATTTCTGTTGGGAGTTAGACCAAGAAAACTTTTCTTTGACCCTTCCCTTAGTAATTTGACTCAAAGGCCAAGTGATATGGCAAAATCCCAACACGAACCACTGATAAAAATTTGCAAGCCCCAAAAAGTTGTGAAGCTGACCAATCCCAAATGATTTCGATCTTAGTTGGATCCACATGCAAGCCACACTCATCTATGATGTAACCTAGATATTTGACCTGGCTCATGCCAAAGGTGCATTTCTCCAAGTTGGCACACATTATGTGTTGCTAAAGGGTTTGAAGGACTTGTCGACTGTGTTGCAGGTGTTCTTCCCCAATCTTGCTGAGGGTGAGGATGTCGTCCAGATAAAAAACCACAAATGCGTTGGTGAAGGGTCACAAGATGTCATCCATTAGCCTCATAAAAGAATCAGGGGAATTTTTCAACCCGAAGGGTATAACCAACCATTCAAAAAGGCCTTCCTTGGATTTGAAGGTGTTCTTCCATACATCTATGAGCTCTGTTGGAACCTAGTGATAGGCAGACTTCAGATCAATTTGATGAAATACTTGGCCCCCTTGATTTGGACCAGAAGGTCATTAATCTGTGGGATTAGATACCTGTTCCTGAAAACAATATTGTTTAGTGTCTGATAATCAATTTAGAGCCTCCAGGTCCCATCCTTCTTCTGTACAAGTACAATCGAGATCCAATAAGGCAAGGAACTTGGTCGGATGTTCCCTTTTTACAGATCCTCTTGGATTTGCCACTTGATTTCTTAATTTTCCAGAATGGAGCGATGATATATCAGCCCATTGGGTAGAGGCTCTCTGGGAGTTAGACTGATTGAATTCCTGGCTTGAT
Source organism: Pinus albicaulis (assembly GCA_034641835.2). Lineage (NCBI taxonomy): Eukaryota > Viridiplantae > Streptophyta > Pinopsida > Pinales > Pinaceae > Pinus > Pinus albicaulis. The sequence continues at coordinate 609,484,218 of CM076584.1, read as the reverse complement.
AGTGCAAGGGTACCCCTGTGGGTGAGGAGAATATGTCCCTCTATTATTCCACGACTATATCCACCTGCTTCTGCTGGGTGGACGAACCCTTCCCTGGGGCCATGGATGTGGCTACAATATTCCCCTTACTTTGAGAGAAAATCAGAAAGAAAACAAATCTCCCAGTCGCGGAGATGATGTTACTGCATTTCTTAGCAAAGACCAAAGAGATGGAAATAGGTGAGGCTACTTCTGGTATCCTGTATAACTTATTACCCAAAGAAATAATAATAGAGAGAGGTTTAGTCTCATATCCATAATGTCGCTTCGATAACTATGGATTTCCTAATAATACATAACAATATTAAAGAGGAGAAACATCACACATTTCCTCATTCGTGAAGGTCTTGATGCTGTAGGGAAGGCGACATTACTGGCAGTCACAGAGATCTCGTCCTTGGTGAATCCACCTGATGGTGTATGGTTGTGAATGTGTTGTAGTCGATAGGCCCAATATCTTCGTGATCTCTGCTGAATTGAGGTTATTTTGGCTCTCGCTGTCGACAATGAACTACAACGAAGAACCCCTCACCCACATCTGTGAGTGTAAGAGGTGTTCCCCCTCCTCTGGATCTTCAGGCTCAACTTCTGGATCTTGGTAGTAACCATGGTGGCACTGGGCTTTGCATCAATTATTTGATTCCCTTTTTCATTCCCCTTGTCAGGTTATGACTCAGAGTCATAACATGCATCTGATTCAAAATCCTATAGCTCGGCCATCAGTGACTGCTTGGCCCAACACTCACATTTTTTTTGAGTGGAGATCTTATGGAACTCACACCACTTTCTTGTGTCCTTCTTCGTCTTCATGGTGTTGTTCTTTTTTTGCGACTTTAACGGGTTATCCTGGGTCACCCCGACTTGGCTTTGTCCTTTGCTATGTGGTTAGGGGGTGCCTTTCCATTGCTTGGGATTTGATGATTCGAAATCTCACTTTTTATATTTAAACTTATGCTCAATATTAACAGTGTATCGATATGCCATGATGAGTGAGGAGATGAAGAGGAACTCAATCTTGTCCTGGATGTACCTATGTAGAAAACCATGATACTTGAATACCTAATTTCGCTCAGAATCCTTGATACCCAACTTTCGTCCTTCTTTTCACAGTAGATTTCCCACCAGTTCTTCTCATGGGGGGGCAACTTTGAGAAGTGAAAAAGTAATATTTTCCCACCTGGAAAAATCGTGAACAGAAAAATATCCTTCTATCATATTTAATCATTTATCTATGGCTTTTGCATCTATCTGACCTTCAAATATGGGGATGTCAAAGTTAACTTGTACCTTACAGGGTGTGGCACTTCTTGAGTGGTTGTTGGAAGGAGATGTGTCGCCTTTGGCTAGTCGCTGCAGGATCTTAGAAAAGTTGTCAATCATCATGTTCCTCTGTCGCTCGAGGGCTTCTTCAAGCAAGATTTTGAAAGGATATCCTACCCCCTCGTCTTTCTTCTCTTCTGCCATGGGAGACCATCGAGGTTTGTGAGGTTGGTCTTACAAATGTTCGACCAATTCGAGCCCTAATTCTTTATATCCCGACCTTGTTGGGGACATGCAAAGAAAAACTAAGAAAGAGCAGGCCGCTCTGATACAACTAATCTGAAGTTAATTAGGAACGCAAAAAATTACAGATATAACCATAACTACAGAGATGCAGTAGAAATAACACTTCATTTCATTAATATCAAATACTAAAATAAGGTTACAAACATAATGGAAATAAACTAGCTCGGGTGATGGTAGCTTCTCTCTGAACCATGTTATATTGAAGCTTGAAGGCCTATTTATTATTGAGAAAAAAATGGAAAACCCTAAATATCCAAAAACCTAACCCTAGGAGATGAAGCGCCAAAACCATGGGCCTCGTTTGGGTAAATTGATACATCAACTTATTGGGGTCGTAACTTTAGCATACGATCTCCATTTGACGTGCACAATACCTCGTTAGAAATATCTATTCGAGGACTACAACTTTCAAGTGGAAACATCAATTAAAACTCATGTTTTCCCTGATTTTCCCAAAAAAATGTCGTTTAGGGCCTCAGAATGGCTTCGGAAGTTGAAGACCTAAAGAACTTCCAAAAATAGTAAATTGTGCTACAATTAAGGAAAATGAAACATTAAAAGAGACAGTGGTGGGGGTCCAAGTGGAATAGGTGGGTGGCCACCAACATCCACCTCAATTACTTCTTCCCAAAATATTTGGGATTTGGCGGAGAATGGGTTCTAGGATCCAACAGACGCAGCATCATACAATGCCTTGTGAGAAGCAGAAAAGAGTTTGTTGAGGGACAACAGGAAGAAGGACTCAAAATCATTCTTCTACATTTTTCAAACAATTCATGAAAGTATTTTCCCAAGGATTGTAGCAGCAACAAAGTCCAAGAAAGCATGGGATACCCTCCAAACAACCTACCAAGGCATGGAAAAGGTGAAGGTCCAACAAAACTATAAATTCTAAGAAGAGATTTTGAGACAAGTTGTATGAAAGAGCCTGAGAATATAGACTCATTTTTTACACATGTAATTGGACTAGTTACTCAACTTAGGTCTCTTGCTAAGACACTTGAGGAAAGGAGAATAGTTGAGAAAAAATTGAGAAGTCTACCAGCAAGATTTGATTCCATTGTTGTGGCCATAGAAGAGACATATAATCTCTCTCATTTTTCAGTGGATGAGCTTTATGCATCACTAATTTCTCATGAACATAGACTGAACAGAGCAACAAACTCCTCATTGGAGCATGCCTTCAAGACACAAGTTTCATTTTGTCAAGTTAGAGGCAGAGGAAGATCAAATGCTAGAGGAAGAGGAAGAAGTCCACACAGAGGCGGTAGAGGCAGCCCTTCAAGTTCAAGTGGAAGGGGCAGCAATCAAAATTTAGGTCAAGACCCAAGTAAGAATCAAGCACAAGGTTAGAGGTATGATGAATGTCAAGTTCAATGTCATTATTGTAAGAAGTATGGTCATTATGCCAATGAATGTAGAAAGAAGCAACGTGATGTAACTGACAAACCAAGTCCAAATTTCACAAAGGAAAATTATAACCAAGATAACATGTTTTTAGCTTGTAATGTAGCACAAGAAAAACAAAATGATGTATGGTTTCTAGATTCAGGGTGCAATAACCACATGATAGGGAACATACAAATGTTTTCCAATCATTAGGGACTTATAACAAATTATTTGTCATGGGAAAAGCAAGAGTCAACATTCTAATAATGAAAGGGGGGGAAGAAGTACATTTCAGATGTTTATTTTTTCCCTGGATTGAAGCATAACCTCATAAACATTGGACAACTCATGCAAAAGGGCTACAATGTCTTTTTCAAAAATGATGAGTGCACAATTTTGGATAAGTCTCCAAGCAGAGAACTGATTGTAAAGTTCAAATGATAAATAATAGAATGTTTCCTCTCAAGTTAAAACCATATTTGAATGAAGAAGGTGCTCAAGCACAACTATCAATGAATTCACAAGAGAATGAAAGAAATGTAGCAGTTGTTGCACAAGTAAACTTTCAAGTAGAAATTAAAGATGAAAATTGGTTTTTGGCATTTGAGATTTGGTCACCTCAATTTTGGAGGTTTGAATTTGTTGCATAGGAAAGACATGGTGAAGGTATTGCCACTCATAGAAAAACAAGACAGACTATGTGAAGGATGTATCTTGGGAAAGGAACATAGAGAGACATTTCCAGCAAGAAAGTCAATAAGGGCAAAGGCACCTTTGGATATTGTCCATACATACTTGTGTGGACCGATGTAGACACCATCAATTGGTGGTAGCTATTATTGTTTCACTTTCATAGATGATTATACAAGGAAGACATGGGTCTACTTCCTAAAATAAAAAAATTGAAGCTTTTGAGTGCTTTTGCCAAAATACAAAGCTCTTGTTGAGAAGTAAGGTGGACACTACATCAAAGTTTTGAAGACTGATAGAGGTGGCGAGTACATCTCAAATGACTTCCAACATTTTTGCATGGAGCATGGAATTCACAAGAAATTTACAACAAGGTATACACCTCAACAAAATAGTGTCACGGAAAGAAAAAAACAGAACATTATGGAACAACAAGGAGTATGTTGAAGGAAAATCATTTTCCAAATGATTATTGGGATGGATCTGTCACTTGTGCAACATATACCATTAATAGGTATCCAACCAAAAGTGTTAATAATATGGTTCCTGAAGAGGCATGGAGTGGAATAAACCATAGTGTCACTCACATGAGAGTGTTCGGATGTGTGGCTTATGCACATGTCCCGGATGAGTTAAGGAATAAGTTGGACAACAAGGGGGAGAAATGAATATTTGTTGGATATAGTGATGAATCCAATGCATACAAACTCTCATTAGGGGAATTTTGAGGTCTAAAATGGGCCTCCTAAGGAAATTATAAAATAATAGTGGAAATAATTACATCATCAAATTTTAGAGGGAAAAAAGAAAAAATTAATTTTTCAACTGGCATTTTCAACTTATCTCCCTATGGGTTTACTCAAATTTTGAGTGGGAAAACTCGTTGGATGCAAAAATTTATTCCTCATCCAAAGAGTATGCATGTTGCATATTTTCAACAGACCCTACTACACGAAAAATGAGAAATACATGAAAAACATAATTTCAATCATGTTTTTCATGTATTTCTCATTTTTTGTGTAGCAGGATCCATCGAAAGTATGCAACATGGGTACTCGTTGGATGATGAATTAAATTTTTCATCCAACAAGTACTCCTGCTCGAAATTTGAGTAAACCCTTAGGGAGATAAGGTAAAAGTACGAGCTGAAAAAATAGTTTTATTATTTTATTAATTTTTATTACTTTTACTTTTTTACTCCAAAAATAGTGAATCATCTCCCATGGTTGATATCATCATATTGAATCCTGTTGGTTCTTATAAATTTTATTTTGGTTGTACATTTTTCTTAGGAGGCCCATTTTAGACTTCAAAATTCCCCTAATGACAATCCATCAAACAAGAAGGTCATAATCAACAGAGATGTGCAATTCATAAAAGAGAAAGCAAGGGATGGAAGTTTAGAGAATACAATCAATGTGAAAACATGTATACCACATGAAAACAGAGAGGAATTGACCACAACAAGTGATTCCTCAATAGTGACTCCTCCTACACCTATACAAGCTCAACAAATTTGTCACCAAGTAACACCATCAACAAATAATAGGACAATGTCGCGTATTCAAACACTTCTCCAAGCACACCAAAGAGACCAATAGTGTCATCTACTTCAAGCACAACATCAAGTGACTTATCAAGCCCATCTTCTACAGGCATAAGAAGACAAATTTTCATAAATTTAAGCGAAATTTATGAGAAAAATGAAGTTGATAGTAGTGTTGTTCTGAATTATTTGTTTGCATTGCTTTGTTATGTAGATGACACAACTATTTTGAGGATGTAGTCAAAGAGGAAAAATGGATCACAACAATGGATGAATAAATAGAAGAAATAGAAAAGAATGACACATGGGATTTAAAGGACCTTCTGTAAGTAAAAGAATCCATTGGAGTGAAGTGGGTCTATAAGACCAAGAGAAAATTTGAAGGAAAGATTTAAAGACATAAATCAAGGCTAGTTGCCAAGGATACAAGTAGTAGCATGGAAGAGATTATGCAGAGACATTTGCGCTTGTTGTGAGGATGGAGACCGTGCATACAACGTTGTCTATTACCACACAACATAAATGGAAAGTATATCAAATGGACGTAAAATCAATGTTCTTGAATGGAGTGCTGAAAGAGGAAGTATATTTTTCGCAATCACTTGGTTATGAGGTAGAATGCCAAGAAGAGAAGGTGTATGGGTTGAGGAAATCTCTTTATGGGCTGAAGCAAGCACTCCGTGCATGGTATAGCAGGATATATGCTTACTTGATGGACAATGGATTCAAGAAATGTGACAGTGAGCCTACTCTCTACATCAAAGAGAGTGATGGTAAGCTTCTTATTATTGTTTTATATGTAGATGATTTGAATTTTACATGAAGTGATGATTTCATCATTTTTTATTTCAAAGAAGTCATGAAAAGTGAGTTTGAAATGACTCACTTGGGGTTGTCAAGGTATTTTTTGGGCATATAAGTGAAACAAACATAAAATTGTATGATTATTTCTTAAGAAACATATGTAGCAGACATTTTGGAGAGGTTTAATATGCATAACAGCAAGGCCACACCAACTGCAACTATCATGGGGTTGAAATTGAGCAAGAAAGATTGCAACAACAATGTCAATTTGACATTATACAAAAGTATGGTGGGCAGCTTGATGTATTTGACATCAATTAGGCCTGATAGAATGTATGCAATGAGTTTGGTTTCAAGGTTCATGGAGACACCTAGGAGACACATTGGAAAGTAGCCAAAAGGAATTTAAAGTATATCAACGGGACAAAGGGGTATGGTATTTTGCACATTCCTACAAATGATTTTAGGCTGGTTAGTTACACAGACAGTGACTCGGCAAGAAATGTTGATGACAGAAAGAGAAAGTAAGGATATGTTTTTCATTTAGGTTCGGGAGCCATTTCATGGGCCTACAAGAAGCATCCCATAGTGTGATTGTCAACAACAAAAGTTGAATATGTCGCCACAACAACAAAAATGTCTCAAGAAGTTTAGATGAGAAGAATGTTGAGGGATTTATGCCATTAACAAGAGGGAACAACAACTATTTTTTGTGACAAAAATTTTGCAATTTCACTTTCAAAGAATTATGTTTTTCACAAGAGGAACAAACACATTGACACTAAATATCATTATATAAGAGAATTGGTTAACAATGGTGAAATTGTGTTGCAACATTGCAGATCACAAGAACAATTTGTAGACATCTTCACAAAGCCATTGGCACGTGAAAATTTTGTTTATCTCAAAGATTGTTTGGGAATTGTAAATGGCGATAGTTGTGATTAAGGGGGAGTGTTGGAAAATTAATCCTAACCACTGCTTTAAATAAACTGACAACAACCATACTTGTGGCACACAAGTAAATCAAGCAAGTGGAGTTTTACTACAGGATGCATATTTTGTTTGCAGGCTCAAGGACGTGGCTTAAATGAAGTTCTGAGCAGGAGTACAAATTTCCCATTCTGTAACACATTAGATAATTAAAGTCAAGTGGACATTGAATGCAGGTTTGGTAAAAATGTATGGTCATTCATTAATTCTACAACTAATATATGTACTCTGCAACATAGAAAATCATTTTTGTACAATCACCCATCCTGTGTCTTAATATTTTGAATATGTCATGAATTAATGTATTAGAAATGTATGTTTTGAAAAAACAACTTGGTAGAAGCCTTTTACATTGCTGCAGAGGTAAGTATCAAAATTTTTAGACATAAAATCGTGGAGCAATTTGTCGTGGTCACATAAAACATCTAAGTTACAGGCTTTACAATGAGTTACTCTACAACTCCTAGTGAAGTGTAAATCTCGGAAAAACTCGTGTTTTACTTGGTGAAGGAGATGCAACCTCCATTTTTCATGTGAATCTATTTTCTTATGTCTTGAAATCATAATATAAAGTATAGTTTGTTGCGATATGTTTCTAGAAATTTAACATCTGGATTTACTATGCAACCACTCTATTTTACTCTATTTATTGTGAGTAAATTTGCTTGAGTTTTAGCTCAATTTTAGTTCCGCAAGTCAACTATGATTTAATCTTAGCGACTGTGTTTTAGAGGATGACACCTGTGTTTTAATCTTTCATAGAAGAACGATCTGTTCACCAATGATATTATTGTGTCTGACATAGTGTTTGGCATTAATATAGACAATGTATCCACCAATGAAATGTTATCACCAAATTTATGCAAAATACATTATAAAACAATAATATTAAACAACCATATATAATCCAAATCAGACAATCCTATTCCAAGTCCAAATAATTACTACGATACTGACTCTTACACATATTATATAGACTTACAACTCTAAAATATAAAAGAAATGAACTTACACCTCTTATTTGAAGGTCACCAGGTACACAAAGAGAGCAGTAAAAAAAGGCACAAAAGTTCCCATAACCTAGTTAAAATAAACCGGTAGAAATTGTAGTGAAATATTCTGACGGATAACAAACGTTGAAAAAATCATCCTCAGAGTCATAATTTTGACAAGTTGAGACCGTGATCGAAACGTCTGCATCGATGCTAGCCTTAACCACATGACGATTACAACGTAACGCAACAACGCACGCACAATCATGTGACACATTGTAAGAAATATGGTATACTTGAAACCATAGTTTCCCAACAAGTACTTATTCAACAGTAAAACCCTGATGTTCGGAAAATACCATGACCATATCAATACAAAGGTAAAATACCTCCCCTTCATGGCCGAAAGCTTGGACCCCATTGTGATTCACCCTGTTAGAGGGCCATTTGCAAATCTTCTCAGAATTTACCGGCAATGACTCCGTGAAAAACGAAAATTTCAGTCAATGATACACATATTTCCTTGGAATTAACACCTGTAATACATGTGCTATGCTCCATTTGTAATAGATGAGTGGTGCTCCATGTTCAGTGTTAAAATAAATTAATCAACAATTTATATTATTTAATTTAATTAAACATTAAATAAATTTTTGGCCCATCTTGTGACCACTTGTCCAACATACTACAACATCTATCATGCATATTCGATAAGGTGCATTGTTTCAAATTATTTTAAGATCATCTACCAGTAGATCTAATCCCACTCGAATGAGTAGAAGCCATTGAAGTTGAATTATTAGCATCAAACCCACCACCACCTCATATTGTAGTAGTGTATGGTTAGGAATCATCGATTTTGCACTTCCTTCTTTTGAGAATAGGGAATACTGACTTCTTCTTTTCGTGCCATATATGGTTGCTTATTCCATGAGGCTCCACAAGCAAGATTGGCTAAATGTGGAACGAATGTGTGCTCGATTTCTAGATTCTAGCTTTTCAGAACAGTTTGATGGAGCATAGAGTTAGTTGATGGAGGAGAAAAAGCATTTTTTTCCTTCTTTATCTTTGTGAAAGAAGTCAAAGCAATTTTTTCTTTGATCTATCTTTCATCGACTACTGGTTTTTGTTACCTAGGGAGTCAGCTTGTTCTTCTATATGAATGTAAGCCAAAGCCAGTAACAGAGATACGAGCAAAGGCAAAGCTAGTTGATCCAATCGATGTAGTCGATCCAATCGATGCAGTCGATCCAACAACTCCACCAGTAGAACCACCAACAAGATCATTAGTAGCACCCTTGGCAGGAGGTTAAGAAGCACCAGGGTAAGAAGGGTGAAACATCTATAATAGTAGCATATCCAAGTGCAGATCTAGAGCCAAAAGCACCACACCTTGGAATGCATGAATTGGCGTAGTGATAACAAAAGGATGTTGGCTCGGCTTTGAAATTGACTATTCAAGTTGGCCGACAGGGACGCTGGCACTTAAGAGAAAAAACAATATCGAGGGTTTGACTAGCTAGGAAGAGTGGGCAATAGAGGGCAGAATTCTGATAGTGAAACCACTATCTGGCATGTATGACCTCTTATATTTTATAGTCATCTCTCATCTCTTGTCTACCTAACCTAGGAAAACAAATTCAAATTTTAGTTTTAGAAGTTCACCTTAGAAGGACAAGGGTTTTCAAATTTTGGTTGCATAATTTAGAGAAATGGACTTTGTTGTTGCCATTGAGTCACCCAGTTTGACTTGTTTTATTTGCATGTGAAGTTCAAAAATAAGAATGATATGAAATTACCAAGATACAAGGAGAAGGATACAAAATTACCACAATCCTGGCTCTATCATTCAATTTACACCAAAGAGAAGGGTACAAAATTACCAGGATACGATTGCGACTATAGAATTTGTTGTGTTTTCTAATATAAGGTATTCCACTTCCTTCCTTAACATTTGGCCAATCTGGGTAGTTTTACTGGTTAGGTTGCTCCTATATTTGGAATTGGAACTACATATTGTGCAACTCTTGCAACATATCGAGTCTGTAGGATCATATTAGGTTTGCCTGTCCACTGCATCAACTGTAGCAGTGTAATAGTTTTTGTGCTTGCCAAGCATTTTCAGATATGTTGTCTAATATGTGAAATGACTAGGGATGATAAAGCCCATATGTCATCAAGATTGAAGGTTATCAAACTTAGATGCAAAATATCGAGTCTGTAGGGTCATCTTAGGTTTTCCTATCTATTGCATCAAATGTAGCAGTGTAGTAGTTTTCGTGCTTGCCAAGCATTTTTAGATATGTTGTCAAAGATGTGAAATGACAAGGGATGATAAAGCCCATATGTCATCAAGATGGAAGGTTATCAAACTTAGATGCAAAATATCGAGTCTATAGGATCATTTTAGGTTTGTGTGTCTACTGCATCAACTATAGCAATGTAGTAGTTTTCATGCTTGCCAAGCATTTTCAGATATGTTGTCAAAGATGTGAAATGACAAGGGATGATAAAGCCCATATGTCATCAAGATGGAAGGTTATCAAACTTAGATGTCATAAGCATGGAATGAATGGAAAATTGATGGAGTTAAACATTTATAGCTAAACATTTATTGTGAGTAATGAGAAAAAAAACAAGCTGGTAATGTATTGGGTCTACTAGTTTTACACGCTAAGCTAATATAGGTTCATGTCTTGGGAAGAGACCAAATAAAACTTCAAATCATAAACATTAGTTAAACTTCAATTAAAATCATCATGATAATAATTTTTAAAACCTTAGCTTAAAATTTTGGAAAAAGTTTTGATACTTGTGCACATTAATACATAGCTGAAAATGGATTACTATGGTCCCTAGCGCATTAGTACATGGCTGAAAATGAATTACTATGGTGCCTAACCTAAATGTATCGACTAATAAGATACATTTTAACCAAAAATAATAATAATTATTTCATATTTTCTAATTAATTTTAAATAAGTGTAAAGTACCCTCTTGATAGAGGGATGGTTGCATTGCATCAACGTCAAATTCTTTCAAAACTGTAAAATATTACGGACTCTCGTGCTCTTGTACTTAGAACCTCTGTTTCCAGCGATCTGTAAACCTGGTATAGCAGTGAATAGAGGTATGTTCGAAAAATGTTATGTTTGGAATTTTTAAAGCATATATGTGACTCTTCTGTCAACCTAGTCAGCCTATGGCTCTAAGTTTCAATGAAGTTTTTTAATCCTATTTTAGTGGAATTGAATTGTTGGAGAATCTAGAATTCCAATCCCTTGTTATTAGTGTCAAAACAGTTTATTCAATTGTCTCAGTTAAATTTGAGTTAGTTCAATTTAATCAAATTTTACTAAACTTATTTATTATTAATATTTCTAATGTAATCTTATTTAACTAATTAATAATACTAAAAAGAAAAATCATCTACTCTACTTCTTTCCCGTTGTCAATTCTTGTCAGGGATGTGTGTTATTGACCCTTAATTCAACACATATTATTATTTTAGATACAAGTTAACTGCCTAATATAAAGTTAAAGTTCGCTCTCTTTTACAATTAAACGTGGTAAACCGTACTTCTATTTATTCATTAATATCAATGCTTATTTTTGTCAATCTTTTCTCATTGTACTCATCGATCTCTCTTTCAGGCGGAACGTTCCCCGTCTTCAATACGGAACAACATATCTCTGCCTGCAGCAGGAGGTCATACTTATAATGGAGCAGGAATCAGGTGCATACCACGTTTTCCTAAATCATAGGGGACCCGATGTGAAGAATAACCTTGCCAGCCTTATCTACAATCGCCTCACTAACTGTCACGGGCTGCGTGTCTTCCTCGATAAAAATGAGCTTCGCACTGGAGATACCATCTCAGAAGCAATCCACAACGCCATCCAGAGTGCCTCCCTTCATATTACAATTTTTTCTAAGCGCTATGCTGAATCGTGGTGGTGCTTGGAGGAACTGTACTTGATTTTAAGATCATATCATGAGCACAGCAGGAAGGTTATTCCAGTCTTCTATGATGTTGAGCCTGCAGACCTTCGTCACATTGACAGCGGATGTTATAAAAAGGTCTTTGATGAACACCAAAGCAAAGGGAGAGTCTCCGCGGAAGAGATCGAAAAATGGAAGAAGACCCTCAGAGAGGCCGCTGATATTAAAGGCATTTTTTTCAAACCGAACGAAAGGTGAATAATTCCTATCTGATATATATAATTCCTATCTGCTTTTCTCAATTCTAGTCATAATGAGTCAATATATCTGTTCTGTATGCCATTTTCAGCGACCGTGGGGAAATTTTGGAGGATATTGTGGGAAAAGTGTTAAAAGAGGTATTTAAATGGGGATCATTATATGTAGCCAAATACCCAGTCGGCCTCGACCTTGTGGCGGAGGATCCCCTGATCAATAAAATTCTGAAACAAAGCGATGTCAGTGACACGATGATTGTGGGGATTGCGGGAATTAGCGGAGTGGGAAAAACAACTCTCGGTAAATATCTATACAACCTGAGACGTCTAAGTTTTAATGGCAAGTCTTGTTTTCTTTCTAATGTCAGAACGAAAGATTTGGTTAAATTGCAAGAGAAGCTCCTTTCTGATCTGCTTGGCTATAATCAGGATTTGCAGCATATCGACAGTATCGGGAAGCATCTTTTACGAGACTGTCGCATTCTCCTTGTTTTGGATGATTGTGATCATATCGATCAAATACATGATCTTTTAGACATTGATTCAGTGGGGCATGGGAGTCTCATATTGATCACCTCTTCTGATAAAGATTTACTGACATGCTCTTCTGTAAACACTATCTTGTATGATGTTAAGCCATTAAATGAACAGCATGCCCAAGAGCTCTTCTGCCAATATGCTTTTGGTAAATCCAAACCATCCGAAGGATTCGAAGATTTAGTGGAGCAGTTCTTGAAAATTTGTCAGGGGTTGCCTTCGGCATTAAAAGTTTTGGGAGGACAGTTTGTTGGCAAATCTGACAAATTAGATTACTGGAAGCGGCAGTTGAAAAGGTTGTCTACAAGACCGGATGAAGAATTAATGCGAAAATTAAAAGTTAGCTACGATGCTCTCAACCATGAGGAGAAGGGAGTATTTTTGGACATCGGTTGCTTCTTAGTGGGAGAAGAGACAGAATTAGCAATTAGAGTGTTGAACGGATTATACGGCAGCAATATCGTGCACTGCCTTGAAAGGCTCCATCAAAAATGCCTTGTGGACTTCCGTTATGACGTGCAGTTGGATGATGAAATTGAATGCAGGAAACCGGAGGATCCAGTAAGTATTATATATATATATATATATATATATGCGCGTAGTCTAAAAAGCAGCAGAATGGCCCAGAATCCATATATATATATATATATATATATATCTCTTTTAGCTTTACAAACCTTGTCATCTTACCTTTGTCGTAACTATTTAATTTGTTTCTTCAGATGATTGGTGACGATGATGCCTCCGTAAAGTATCGGGGTTATAAACTTGCAATGCACCATCAACTTAGGGAACTGGCAAGACATATTGCCCGACAAGAGTTTCCCGTGTTGCCAGTGTGGAAACCGTTTCGTGTTAGCTCCTCCAATGACATGATCGAATTGAGTAAATTCCAAGTATGCGTGATTATCTATAAGTATTGATTATTTATTTATTGTTTATTATCGTTGAGATTGGCCTTCCTGGTTAAGTGCTTCCCTTTTCATTAACTTTATTTGATTGTCAGGGCGGATCACATTTACCAATGCGGGGAATTCGCGGCTCGAAAGATTGGCGTTTATCGGATTTCGCCCATTTCAGAGGCGAATGTTTCCATCTATTGGTGCTGGAATTCCCTTTAAATTTGTCGTCACTGCTCGGATCATTGAAGCTCTCGAGTGAATTGGTATGGCTTCGCTTGCGCCATTTCCGGTTTGGGCCCATCCCTTCTCATTCTTACATTCGTCTTCCGAGGTTGAGAGTTTTGGAACTCCAGGGCCGTACAGACGATCTCGATCAGTTTTTCCAAAACTTTGAGCTGACTTATATGGATGGCTTATACACCAAGGTAACACGTCTGGACTGATTCAATTACTGCACTTTATTTTATTATGAGAAAATAAAACTAACGACCTGAGTGTTGACGGTAGTGCCGCAAACCAATATACAAGTATTTTGGCATAATCTTAAACTCTTGTGGATGTAACACATACATTAATCCCATGTTCAAATTTCTCTCCATATTCATATAATTTTAAAAAATCGTATAATCTGAAATCGGGATCGATCTATTAAGCAAAGATACAGTTAAAATTATTCCAATTTCATATATCTCTCTTCTTCGACAAATCCAAGATCTTACAATGTTTTTAAAATCGTTATCGTTTGCAAGCAGCCAAGCTCGCGCTTAAATGAGTTGAATATTAGCGGAGTGGACGACGAAGTTCCAAGTACCTCCATCAGCAGTTCGACTCTCGATGCTGGACCTTCGATGAAAGTTTCAGAAAATTATAGCTCGTCTTCCGTACAGCAAGAAGGAGCCATGCCACATCTAATCAGTTTCCTAAAATGGACTAGATTGCCATACTTGTGTAAAATGGTGTTAAGAAATATTGCATCTCTACAATCACTCCCAGTTGATTTTGGGGAACTTGGAAGCTTAAGACATTTAGATCTATCTGGTTGCACAAATCTGACAGAAATGCCAAAATCATTCTCCAAGTTATTGCGTCTGCAGTATCTTGCATTACGAGGATGCAGGGATCTGTCCATCCCGTCAGATATTTTGGGAGGAATTTCCAAACTAGAGTATGTTGACTTCAAAGGATGTGATCAATTGGTAGCGTTGCCAGAGGGAATCCCATATCAAAGGCATCTGAGATATCTGAATTTACTATCTACATGTTTGTCACAGTTACCCGAGGAGGTGGAACAACTCGGCAACTTGAACCAACTGAGAATAGGGAGCCCAGAGTTGACGAGGTTACCACGTTCTCTGTCCAACTTGAAGGGATTAACAGAGTTGATTGTATTGCAATGCGACCGTCTACAGTGCGAAGGAATTGGAGCGCCGAATATCAAATATTTGGCTGTAGGCTTTTGTCCAATAGCAAACTTTAGTTTTCAAGATCAGCAGACAATGGGTGTTTTAAGGGATCTCACTTTGAAGAAGACATCCATATCCAAGATATGTATGGCTGACGGTGTTTACCCCTGGCTCCAAACTATTGATCTTTCAGAAAATTTTCAGCTAAAGCAGGTTATTGCGTTGCCATCAACATTAGTAAGAGTGAACCTGCAAGACTGCTGTGAACTGGAGACATTGGAGAATCTTTCAAGTCTCGTGAACCTTAAATTTCTCAACATAAATGGTTGCAAGGCGCTGGAAACCCTTAGTGTAGGAGGTCTCATATCTGTGGAAGAGATTGAAGCAGAGAGGTGTTGGAAGCTGAAGCGAATCGAAGGAATTGATAGCCTAGAACGTTTGAATTGTCTCAAGATTTCAACAGACAATGGACTTTTCTGGAAAGATTTTCGCAATTTTTTGGTGAGTATCTCTGTTCTTTAGACCAAACGTTAATTCATATAATTTATTTATTTTAATTTTCTGTAACATTGTGTGTTAGTTAAGAAATGTTGGAGTATTATTGTACTGTTGTTCTGGTTGATGTGTGGCGGTTCATGGATGCGTGTGTCATCATACTCTACTTAAAGCAATACAACAACTTGAATAGACAAAAACGCAATTTATAGTATTTGTTGTAATTGAACTTGGAAAATTTGTGCAGAAATCAGCCCGTAGCGACAGCTTATCACATTTCATGCTGAGTGGAAAAATGGATGATGGGGTCGGTGTTCAATTTTGTTCAAAGAATGAAATTCTTTTGCAGTGATAGTAAAATAGATAATTTGAATTTTGAATGGGTCACTCAAATATTTGTGCAGGAAGTTTTTCAAATGGTGCGGACGATGTTTCAACTTGAATCTCGCCTTTTGACCCCTGCAGAGAAGGTGAATATCTGGTATACACAGGATTACCTCGAAGACAAATACAACTTGATCAATTTCAGCAATGATGCAGAGGGTGCGATATTGTGGTTTATCACCAACGATATCGGTCGATATTCATTCCGTGTAAAATTTTTTGAGAGTTGGAAGGTCTCTGGGCACGAGTTCATAAGTACCGTTGGACCGGGCGAGGGAGGCGGAAGAAGACTGCACGTATTTTTGTGGACACAATATTCCAATTTGCTCAGGGAACATTCGGATTTGAATGGATACTCGAGGCTGCGTTGTTCCTGCGATGCTAGTGCAAGTGAAGTGGAGGAAGATCTCTTCGAAGGGCCATGGTTTATGACGGTCGGAAAAAAGACGGATGTCTTAGAAGTTTGTAACAAAATCATCTCGCCCACAAGCACTTAGTGGTCCCTTGCTTCACTAAAATAGTTGGATAGAAGGGTAATCTATTAATGAGCAAACGTGAATCTCCTAAATGAATACACATTGATTCTAAAACTGTGATTTTTTTTTTTTTTTCCAAATTGGAATTTCATATTATGTCCTAAATTATTTAAATTTTTTTTTTTAGTTTTTTATTAATTAATTTATTAATATTTAAAATATTTTGTTTAAAGATATTTTATTTTTAATTATTTTTTTTAAGATTTAAAGTTTATTTATTTTAATTTTATATTTATCTAGCGTTAAACATTACAACATTTCTATCATATTAGGAGTATATCATGTGAATGGAATTTTTGGATAAAATATAATAATATAGTATTATATTTCACCCAATTGTTATTGTCAGCCTTAGGAGTATATCATGTGAATGGAATTTTTGGATAAAATATAATAATATAGTATTATATTTCACCCAATTGTTATTGTCAGCCTTAGGAGTATATCATGTGAATGGAATTTTTGGATAAAATATAATAATATAGTATTATATTTCACCCAATTGTTATTGTCAGCCTTATCCAGTTAAAAGTGACTAGAAGTGACGTGAAATATTAAATTTTAGTCAATTTTTCCTGTCTTTTTTAATTTACATTTTACCTAATATCTCCCCCACTTCCTCTCATCACCCTAGCTCACTTTCATTGTTAAAAGTATTCATTTCTAAAATTACTAAACTAGCAATTGCACCTAATGTTGCGAAGGAAATGCCATAAGGAAGATGCTAGAAAGAGATCAATTGTGATTAGTTTGATGTGTCATTATATGTATATTTTAACGTGACTGGATATATATATATATATATATATATATATATATATATATATATATATATATATATATCGAATGTGTAATGTTTGTAATAAACATTGCATTTTCATATTTTAGAAGAAAGTTAAAATAGAATTTGTTGATTTTTCTGAAATACAAAAATGTAAAAATATTGAAATGAATTATTGAAGTTGTTTTTATTTAGTAGGTGTTATAATACTATATTAATATGATACTTAAAAGAATACATAATTATATTGTTGAAATAAGTACAAAATGTAATGAAAAGGTTAGTTGATGGCAATACTTTTCTATTATGTGACATTTTAAGAATGTACAATGTTTGAAATGTACACTTGAAGAGTCTGCAATTGTTGAAATGTACATTGCAGTTTAATATTTTGCAATAAAATTGTTATTTTTTTGTAAAGATTACAAGTATATCATGAATAAAATGATTCATTCTGAGCTTGTCTAAGAGTTAGGAGATATGCCGAAGTAATAAGCAACCTGCAAAGACAAAAAAAATTTGAAAAATGGAAATTAACTTGTTGAAATTGACTATAATGAGGTTGTATGTGAATTTTATCATAAAGATATTGTATTGAATGAAATTGAAGTTACCTGTAATATGGGAAATTGAAAACGTTCAGTCATAGATGCAGGTTGATCGATTGTTGTATTTGCACTTCTAATGTTTTGGAGGATGTTTCCGAAAGTAACTTGAGCATTGTTCTCAGCTTGTTGACGAAATATTTTGTCCAATGTGATGACTGTGTTGAATGTGTTCCACAATGCGGTTCCATGACTTGTGCCTGCATATAGTGGTATGTCTTTGACGGGCGGTAACTGGCTGAGATCACCAACTAATATAATGGAACAACAGCCAAATGGAAAGTTTTTCTTTAATGGAAATGCCTCTCGAAGACGTTCATCAATTTGGCTAAGAAGCTTAGGTACAATGAAGCTCATTTCATCGATTAATATGAACCTGATATTCTTAAGTTCTTCTTGGAATTTTGCAAGAGCATTGCCTTCTAATGGTGTAAGATATTTTATTGGAAGGTGGAGGGCAGCATGGATTGTCGATGCTTGTATGTTGAATGTTGCAACACCTGTAGGGGCTAGGAGCATGATCGGTGAAGGTTCTGAGTCGACAAGTGTTATGAGAATTTATCTGATGTAATTTATAAGAAGGGATTTCCCAGTTCCAGCAGTGCCTTGTATTATCATTTGTAGAGCAGGTAAGATATCCTTCTTACTGGAGTGAGCACAAATAATATTCAGAGATTTTTTTGCATTGGAGATAATGAGTTAAGGTACGTCAGAATATCTGTATTTGTTTGAATAATGTGATGGACAGAGTGATTATTGTCAATGAATTGTGGACCTATTTCTTGGAGATGCAATGGGATAGTGGTATGATTTCAGTTATGGTTGTCATCAAAACCATGAAGCTTAAGCATTTGAAGGTCATTTATGAGCAGTTTGTCTGTAGGGTACAACTGAGAGAGTAATTCCCATTCATTTAGGTTCATGGTTTTTGGAGGATGAAATTCATGAATAGTTTAGTTATCATTTGCAGGAGGATTGATATCAGATAGTTTGCGGTTCATAGAATGGATGAAATACTTGCCAGTTTCTGATAAATTCTTCAGCAGAATTTCCTATGTCACGGGCGATATGACAAAATGGTTTGTAAAGCATAAGTTCAACTCTGCATAAGTTCAACTTTTCAGAAGTTAGCATAGGAAGATTTGGTTGTGGATGGTATTAAGGAATAGCGTGGTATGATACAAATAATTTCTTGTTTGGGTCTTTGTTTCCATTTTTTTGTCTTACGACGAGGATCATATGACCATGATCTTGTTATTTCTATAAGTGATGTGGATTCTAAGGCAGATGGGCAATGGATGTATGTATCTATGAAATGTGGTGATGGAGGAGTGGTGGTGTTCTTTTCTGGAAGGTGCATATAGATTTGTTGGCTTACATTTAAAGGGAAGAAGGAGCGACTACACAATGTTAATGGTAACTTTTGTATCATATGACAGGTTTCTTGTGCTCCTATGTCACGATCAACAAGAGTTTCTGCAAGGAATTTTCGAAATGCACATGTTGCTGGGTCAACATTAGGTGAAGCGAGTACAATTCTACGTAGCATGTCATGGAATTTTTCAGATTTCTTTTCTGCTTTGGATGCATATTTCACAATATATTTCTGAACGACATGGATTGAGAGAACTAGTTTGCAATCAACATTTGCACGCCAGATAGATAGGTGATCCGAATGGAAAATGGCATCAACTCATGTTATTCATCTACCCATATTATCCATCTACCCATGGAATTTACCCATGGTATTGTAAATGGCATCGACTCATGGTATTAATCCACCCATGATATTTATTCACCCATGGTATTATAAGTGACCCATGGTATGTATCCACCCATGGTATTCATCCACACATGGGATTTACCCATGGTATTGTAAGTGGTATCTACCCATGGTATTGGCCCATGGTATCCGCCTATGGTATTGTATCTCAAAAAAAGCTATAAATAACAAGCCTCACTTTGTAAAGGACAGATTGTCCGCCACAATGTAGCTTCTACAGTTATTCTCTGTTTTAATAAAACAAGTTTCTTTGTGGTTTTATTTTCTTTGTATTCTCTCTTTTTTTCTGGCATTATAATTTTGCAGATCTTGTCAGATCTATTTCAACTTTTTAGATCTTGGGGGCCTCCCCCCCAAGATCCGGATCAGTGGTATCAGATTCAGGTTACACCTCCATGGGAATGAGGGTTTGAAATATATTTCAGCTTCAATGTTTTGCAGCAATCTTCAGCAAAATCCATGAATGTTTTTGGGCGGCGAGTTTTCAGATCAGATCTGAAACTTTTGGTAAAAAAATTTGCAAAAAAAAAAAGACCAAATCTGGATTCCTTGCGAAAAAATACTCAAATTCAAAAAAAAAATCGGCCAAATTGGAGTTCGGATGAGGGAGATATTGCTAATTCAAAATCAGCAATGTTGAAGCAATTTTTCTGACGACAATTCATGGACGGCGGCTCTCCTGTCATTTTTTGCCATTTTTAGTACAAAATTTCAGAGAAATGGAGATAGATCTGAGCTCCTCTTGAAAAATCACCCAAGTTCAAAAAAAAAATCGGTTGAATCGGAGTCCGGATGTGGGAGTTATCGTTGATTTAAAATCAACTATTTTTTCAGAAATTTTGTGACGGCGTGCCAGTTCCAGCGCAAATCTGAGAGTCTAGAGTCTCCAGATAGTGGTTTCAAACACATGAGATGATGCAGAATGATCATTCCATTTCCAAAAACAGGTTATAATAAATATTTTGAGTTATATTGACCGAGTTATGCTCATTTTAAATCTGGAGCAGCATTCGGAGCGGGTTCCCTTTGGAGACGTGCCCTCCCACCCCGCTTTAGTAGGCACATGCTTCACATTCATCAGTTTGATCATAGCAGCGTTCGGCTTGGGTTATTTGGAGACGTGCCCTCCCACCCCAAGCTATGTAGGCACCTGCTACTTCATCAACAATCAGCATCACAGTTATGGGTCAATTGCACAAAATCATTTTCATCGAAGTCCATTTGCTAGGCCGCACACTGTTAGTTACACAGTTGGTCACAAGCATTACAGGGTATCTCTATCCTCGGATCTTCGTTTGTCATGATTTTGGTTCATCCACAAACCCACACTTCATCGAAGTCCATTTGCTAGGCCGCACACTGTCAATATCACAGTTGGTCACAAGCGTTACATGGTATCTCTATCCTCGGATCTTCGTTCATCACGGTTATGGGTTAACTACACAAAACCCTTCTCTTCGGTGGTTCTTCATATTCAAAAAAGGATTCTCAGGAGGGAACTTCACGCAATGGAGACCATTGCTTCTTAAGGAGGGAGGAATGATCCGAATGGAAAATGGCATCAACTCATGTTATTCATCTACCCATATTATCCATCTACCCATGGTATTGTAAATGGCATTGACCCATGGTATTCATCCACCCATGATATTTATTCACCCATGGTATTATAAGTGATCCATGGTATGTATCCACCCATGGTATTCATCCACACATGGGATTTACCCATGGTATTGTAAGTGGTATCTACCTATGGTATCCACCTATGGTATTGTATCTCAAAAAAGGCTATAAATAACAAGCCTCACTTTGTAAAAGGACAGATTGTCTGCCACAATGTAACTTCTACAGTTATTCTCTGTTTTAATAAAACAAGTTTCTTTGTGGTTTTATTCTCTTTGTGTTCTCTCTTTTTTTCTGGCATTCTAATTTTGCAGATCTGGTCACATCCATTTCATTTTTTTAGATCTTGGGGGCCTCCCCCCAAGATCCGGATCAATAGGATTGTAGGGTTATGGGTATTTAGTCGATCATTATTGCGAGCAGGGGTGCATGTCTTTTGGCCATTGGAGTCAATGAACAAGGAGGAATGTGCATGTAATTCCCAAGGTGCTTTATATCGATATTCAAATGAGGAGCCTTTTTTTCTGATGCATGTGTTTTCAGTGCATTTTGTGTGTCTCTCAATGCAATTGATAAGTTGGACATAATCATTAAAACTACTGTTTTTGAGAATATCTGACATGGACAATAAGCAAGGGTCTTCTAAATTTGTTTGAGAAATGGATTGGTTAGAAACTGTAGAAAGCCGAGGGTTCCAAGTTGATATGTATTTGTCGAAGAATTATTTAGTACTATAAACTGCTTCTGTGTTATCCCAATTAAGAGTTTCCATATCAGGTGCATTTTTTATCCAGAAGAAGCCATGGATGTGCATTGATCCTCTATGTTTCCATTCATACCCGCGAACGATGTATTTTTGTTAGAAAATTTTGAGTTAGATGGAGGTTGATGTACAGAGAATTATGAAAATAATGTGGTAGAGTGCATACTTGTACCAGTAGTCTTTTGTTTGCAAGTGTTTCTCCAAGATAAATTCATGAAATATTGTGAATCTATGGTGCATATATAGTGATGTTAAGTGGGGGTTAGAGATAATGTTATCATTCCTCCATTTGTGTTGTTTTACAACATCAAGAGGCGGAATTCTTGGCATGATTGTATGAAGATCGGGCCATTTTGTATCAGTTGCACTAAATGTGAAGAAGAATGTTGGGAATCTGAGTTGAGAAATCATGTCTATCAGTTCAATTTTAGATTTGTGCTAAAAAGATCTTGTGCCACGTAGGGAGCTACCGAAGCACATCACTTGTTCTGTCAATTTGTCCTATGGAAATTTTTCTAATCGGATGTTCAATTCATGGATTGATGTTGGGAAGCCATCTCCGATGTTTGTTTTTACAAAAAAGGAGGTTGTTGCTTAATTGTCATGATGCATCATGAGATTGTATATGTAGTAGCGAAAGCGAGGGTGCTTGTCGAATCCATTATCGTGGTAATGTAGAAGATGAAGTGTGTATTCATGTAACTGCACTGTCTTTATTCTTGGTTTATTTGGTAGTGCAGCTCTAGTGGGGAGTAGGGTTGGGAAAGCCATAGAGAGGAGACCTTCTGTGTTGTATTCATTGATTGGGGATAGGCCTATTGGTGGCCATTGAATTTTAGTATCAGAATGGTGGTTGTATGCATGTAAATAATATCGTATTTCTTGGATTTCTGTATTTGTATTAGGAATAGTGGGAATGAATGATGATGTATGGTGTTATCACCCAAAAATTCTCAAAACATCATTGTGTCAACTATGTTTTTGATCATGGTCTCAAATAGGTCTGAAAGCCATTTTAAGTTTTGGTTAAGGGTAGGTCATAGTTTTTATAAGTTTAAAGTTCATCATTTAAGTTCAAATAAAGTCCTTCTAGGTCCATTCCATGATCAAATAATCATATTTTCCATTTGTGAGTCATTTCCTAAAGATTCATGTCAAAACTTGTCAAATTGGCCAAGAAACCTTACTTTCGTAGCGCAGCTAGTTCAAAAACGCTGATTTGCGCTACGAAACTGTTGAAAGTCATGAATAAAAAACTTTGTTTTCTGGTTTTAGTAGTCAACTTCCAAGGGGGTTTATGGGCAAATGAAAACAAATTTTTGAAAACTGAAAGCAATTTTTCTTTCTAACATACCTAACTACAAAAACCTCTCTCAGTTTCTTCAAATTCATTAGGAGGTGGGAGCCATTGATAAATTAAAATGCGCTACGAAACTGCTATTACAAAATGTTCTATACATGACTGTTTAGCAGTACATTTCAAGATCAGTTTCTGGCCACATGCAAAAGTCTTTTGGAATTTTGAAAGAGGTTTGTCTTCCTCACATCCCCAGCTACAATAACCTCTTTCATGTTGCTCACAAGTGTTATCAGTTTGGAGAGACAAGGCTTTCTTTGAAGCCCTATTTTTAGAAAACAAAGTTTTCATGTTTTACACATGTTTTACAAAGATAGTTTCTGGACAGCAAGAGAGGTATTTCAAAAATCCAAACTAGGATTTTATTCAAGACATAATGGTCTACAAAAACCTCCTTCAGTTTCACAAAATACGTTATGGATGAAGAGATATAGGCTCTGTCCCAAGACCTAAGTTTCAGGAAAAAAATTCTTTGCAGTGATAGTAAAATAGATAATTTGAATTTTGAATGGGTCACTCAAATATTTGTGCAGGAAGTTATTCAAATGGTGCGGACGATGTTTCAACTTATATCTGTCTTTTCGACCCCTGAGAAGGTGAATATCTGGTCTACACAGGATTACCTCGAAGACGAATGGGACTTTATCGATTTCAGCGATGATGTAGAGGGTGCGATATTGTGGTTTATCACCAACGATATCGGTAGATATTCATTCCGTGTAAAATTTCCTTATGGTTGGAAGGTCTCTGCGCACGAGTTCATAAGTACCGTTGGACCGGGCGAGGGAGGCGGAAGAAGACTGCACGTATTTTTGTGGACACGATATTCCAATTTGCTCAGGGAATGTTCGAAATTGCTTGGATTCTCGTCGCTGCGTTGTTCCTGCGATGCTAGTGCAAGTGAAGTGGAGAAAGATCTCGTCGAAGGGCCATGGTTTATGACGGTCGGAAAAAAGACGGATGTCTTAGAAGTTTGTAACAAAATCATCTCGCGCACAAGCACTTAGTGGTCCCTTGCTTCACTAAAATAGTTGGATAGAAGGGTAATCTATTAATGAGCAAACATGAATCTCTTAAATGAATACACATTGATTCTAAAACTGTGATGTTTTTTTTTTTTTTTTTCAAATTGGAATTTCATATTATGGCATAAATTATTTAAAAAAAAAATGTTTTGGTTTTTTATTAATTAATTTATTAATATTTAATATATTTTGTTTAAAGATATTTTATTTTTAATTTTTTTTTTTTTAGATTTAAAGATTATTTATTTTAATTTTATATTTATCTAGTGTTAAACATTACAACATCTCTATCATGTTAGGAGTATATCATATGAGTGGAATTTTTGGATAAAATATAATAATTGTTATTGTCAGCGTTATCCAGTTAAAAGTGACTAGAAGTGACGAGAAATACTAGGTAAAATGTAAAGTTGTTATATTTTACCTAATATTTCTCATCACCCCATCCAGCCTAAATATTAAATTTTAGTCAATATTTCCTCTTCTTCTTTTTTTTTTTTTTTTTTTTTAATTTACATTTTACCTAATATCTCCCCCACCTCCTCTCATCACCCTAGTTCACTTTCATTGTTAAAAGTATTCATTTCCAAAATTACTAAAATAGCAATTGCACCTAATGTTGCAAAAGAAACGTCGTAAGGAAAATGCTAGATAGAGATCAACTATAATTAATTTGATGTTTCGTTATATATTTATAGAATGTGTAACGTTTGTAATAGACTTGCATTTTCATATTTGAAAAAAAAATTATGGTAGAATTTGTGGATTTTTCTGAAATATGGAAATGTAAAAATATTGAAATGAATTATTGAAGTTGTTTTTATTTAGTAGGTGTTATAATACTATACTAATATGATACTTAAAAGAATACATAATTATATTGTTGAAATAAATACAAGATGTAATGGAAAGGTTAGTTGATGGCAATAGTTTTCTATGGTGTGGGTATTGGTTTACGGAATATTCAGTGGGGAAAACTGGTGTTTTGATTGATAGTTGGGTAGTTGGATCTGTGATATTGGAATGGTGAAGGAATGAGAAGATATCGGTGGGGAGTTTTGGTAAGGATGCTAGTGCATTGTTGTCAATGCGAGCATTCTTATAGTAAGGATCATTTGTCAATTTGTATTCTAATGCGGTGAGAACACAATGTCTACTTACAATGCAATCATAAGGTTTATGTTCATTACTTTCACAGGTAACGATTAAAATATCCAAGTCTTCAACACGTCGTGGAAACATGCATGTTATTTTTGTAATGTCTCGCGGAAAGAAAATTGTGTGGCCAGTGTATTTATATTGGCCACCACGTGCATGTGTTACTTGGAGGATAAGGTTAACCATAGCAATAAGCATTTCTTCTATTTGTGAAAGCACAGCCAGGACAGGTGGTTGAGGACCAGGGTCCATGTTGTTTGATAATGAGAAACACTGATTTTTTTTTTCAGACATGCATCTGTAGCAACAATAGATTTGGTTCGACATGCGGATATGGATTCCAGGATAGGATTCAAGACGAATGGAGCATGGTGATTTAGGTGCAATTTTATCAATTCTTGCACGAAAGTCACATTGTGCATCATTAGTATGAATGTTGTTGAAAGCATGCGTAATGGAGGGAGGGGTTGAATGAGCTATGGATGAATTTGTTTGAGCATCATTATTGTGAACGTTGTTGAAAGCATGTGGAATGGGGGGTGGTGGAGAATGCGATGTGGATGAATTTTTTAGAGTGGTTTACTGAATAGATGGACGACTTGAAAATTGGGAAAGAGAATTGCTTTCGAAGTGGGAATTGTTTGATGGAAATTGTGAATTTCCATGGTATGTTCTTGACGATGAATTTTGAGTTTTCTTTTTCCTTTTGTTTGTTTGGGAATCTTTGAGGGTTTTTTTAGCATGATAAGCCTCACATCGATGTGCATTTATTCGTTCTTTATTTGCTGCATAGAACCTTCGCGCGTGTTCATCATTAGAACTAGTAGACATTTCGACAAGTTAATGCACCTACACAAAAGAGAGGTGGAATGACAATGTTAGTCAGAGAGACAAAAACCATGTTATTGTATGGAAGGGGAAAAAAGAAATTGAAGTTTACAATTTATTTATGTTAATATATTATTAGAACAATGTGTTTGGAAGTAAATTTTAGTAATTTGTGGCTATATAGGAAGATAATAAGATGTGTAATGTGTTGATAACAATATGTTTGATAGAATATTTAAGTATTTTAGAGATGTACATGAAGATAATTGGATATGTAACGTGTAAAGTTGCTTGATTTGTTAACAGGGAAAAAAGTTAAAGTAATGTGAATTTACTTAAATGAAATTACATACAATTAGATGTTGTGTTGGAAAACATATGAGAGTAAAGAATAAGAGATATATTTGGAAAGACATACAAAAGAATATGGTCTATAAACGTATTTTTAAATTAAAATAATAGAAATTAGGAATAATGCAAAAGTACTTGTAACGATATTTATCTTTGATATTGAGATTTTATTGATTGCTTGAAGGATGTTGTTGCATTCTGTTGAGAATTGCAAGCTCTCTTCTTTGATGATAACACATTTCAAATGTGGCATGTCTCTAAATGTTTCTGTCTTCACTGATAGTGTGAATATGTGACATGTCTAGAGTGCTTTGGAGACAATTTCCTTTATTACATCAAGATCCTCAGATAACAAATAGAAGTCCTTTGCATTAACTCCAAGAATTTTAGATGTTGCGTCTTCGAAAGAAAATATTGAAACCAATTAACCAGTGTGATCTTGTACATCTATCTTTAGTAAGTATCTGTAATCATAGTCAGTTACTTTAGTGTTGAATTTAGGAAAATACCATGTGCTTGCATTTTTTGGAATAAGTTTCTTCATGCATTTTTTCTTATCAACAATAGATGGGCATGATAGGTAGTAAAAATTGTCCATCCATATTTTTGTTATTGTTCCGTTGACTTGGTAGAATGCAAGTATCTCTGAGGACTCAATATTGTAAATATCCGCAATCATTATTTTTTTGGGTTGATGGCCAAAGTAAAAGGAATATCTTTTTTTTCAGTGGTGTAGAAGTTGTAGTGGAACCTTCTTTTCTAAACCACTTTAGGATATGAGCCTCTTTGATGTCAGGATCTACAATAATAATCAATCTTATTGTAGTACCGACATTTTTTCCATTAAATTCAGCAACATGAGCGGACTTGATTGCTATGATGGGATTATTTCCTGTAGCACATAAGCTGGAAATTTCTTTTGATACTCCACCAAAATTACCTCCCCAAAAGGTTGCATCCATGTTATATCCAGACATGTCTTGAAGATTTACTGTTTGTTTCGTAACTTCTGAGCCATCTTTTCTATGTATGGTGCATGAATTGGAAATGCTAGTAACAATACCAAGAACATCAAAATGGAGTTGACATTTATTGTTCTGATATCATTGATTGATTTTATATTTAAATGCACAGTTGGGTTGGATCTTTTTTCATTGGCAACATGATCTATGGTAGATGTAGCATTTAAAAAAATTTCCTACTCATTGTTTATGTGGTTGTATTATTTATTAGCCATTTTCACATTTCCCTTTGAGACAATGTACATATTTCCAACTTGGATTTTATCAAATAAATAAGCGGCAACATTGTTGAAACTAGTAATGTGTATTTCTCCACCTTCTGTATCATAGAGGTCGAATCCAAGCACTTTACCAAGACCATATTGATTTTGAAATTGTCGAAGAGGTGTCTTTCTTTGAACATATCCTTTTATGCACCAGTTTGAATGGTAAGGGTTTATTGATTTGATCGGAATTTGGACTGGTGTAATGGATGTTGTAGGAATGTCAGAAAGGGTGCCGTGCCTTTTCGACGAAGGTTGTTGGTTCAATGAGGACGAAGCTTCTTCTTGAGAAATGATCGGGATAATCGGATTTTTTGGAATACCAAATAAAGGTGCAAATGTAGTACAAATTTCAAAGTCTAGTAGCGTTATAGACCTACATGGTAAATGATAGTAATAAGATCAATTGTTAGAGTTCAAAGTCATATGAAGGAAATATGTAAAGTTTAAATAAAAATTTTGTAACAAACTTACATTGATGGACTAATAGTTGAAGTAGTCCAACTTTTAACATGTATAATTAAACCTTTTTTAAGCCAATTTGTTTCAACGAGGTCATTGAAAGTTATTGGAAGCATAAGGCGCTTCATATGTGTGCCATCAGAGATGGCGGTATGATATTGTACTGTTGAACTTTGCATTGATGTAATACGCTCAAGTTCAATGATTTGTAGCAATGGTTGAATATGAATTTTCCCCGAGAGCATTGAGGAAATAACATTCTCAGTAAGTTTTGTTGTCATTTTCTGAAAACAGAGATAAAAGAATAATTAAAATTGTTTATATGTGGTTTTGAGTTAGATGTATAGCTATGATTCCTATAGAACTACATGAGAAGTTAAGGGAGCTAAAATGGATCATTAATAAGTAAATTTAAGTTAAAAAATAATGATTGTGTGAGTGAAAAAAATATGGCTATATGTAAAACTAATGTTTTTTCAAAAATCAAGGAAAAGCTATAGTTATTGATTGAAAAGTTAGTTTTTATAAATGAATCTAAATTATAATATATAAAAATTATGGATCATTCGTAGGTAAATCTTAGTTAAGTTAAAACTAATGATTATGTTGAAGATAAAAAAATAAATGATAAAAATCTTGATGGTCTTCGAAATCTATAGTTGTTATTTGAAAAGTTAGTTTTTGTAAATGAATCTAAATTATAATATATAAAAATTATGGATCATTCATAAGTAAATCTTATTTAAGTTAAAACTAATGATTATGTTCAATATAAAAAAATAAATTATAAAAATCTTGATGGCCTTCGAAATAAAAGAAAGCCTAATAGTTAATATTTATAAAAATTTATATAATCTAATAAAATGAAAATAAATAATAAAAGTTAATACTAACCAAAAATTATATAATTTAATAAAAAGAGAATTGAATAGAAAAAATAAAACTACTAATTCAATTTATCTATCAATCTACCTATCTACCTATATTTTGTTTTTCAATTTCAATATACAGTTATATACCTAAATACAAGACAAAATTTAGATACATGAATCCATTGATATAGAATTTCAATAAATTTATACAAAATGAGTTATGACTTGGAGTTATAAGGACGCATCATATAATTCACTGCACTATAATATCTCCATATGAAAAATAATCCATGCATAAGAGTGCATGAAAAACAAGTAAATTTTACTATTTTTCTAATTAAAAATATCTTTCCAATAAAAATGGCTAAAAATATCATATTTCATGTTTGAAAAAAACACATCAACACAAAGTATCACTAATAAGAAAGAATCTTCTACAAAACACTGAAACACAAAAGAAATGAAATTGACTAATCTAAGATTAGTTAGGCAAGATTGCAAGATTTTCTATTATTTAGTGGCAATCCTTGATAACTACTGAAAGTTATTGGGATGTCTAGAAGGAAAGATTTTATATTATCTGGTTACATTTCTTTATAACTACTTAAATTTCATGTGGATATCTAGAAACTGACTTATTACAAGGAGCTCCTAAATAACTGCAATAATAAACAGAAATAATTTTATGGACTGAAACATCCAAACATGGAAAACTCGGATTAATTTATCACTACAATTTCCTATGAGTAGGTGTGTGGTCTAGCTGCATAATGTGAAGTGATTGGATATGTATTATTAATGCTGAGACCTAGGATTAAATCATTAAAATATCCTTAATAGATGTCAGTAATTTTGATAACATAGAAATGCCCCTCATTGACAACTATAAACAACATTCCCAAAAAAATTCACAGCAAGTTCCTAAATAATTGTAATTAGAGATGCAAATCATGTTGTGAACAAAAATATCCAAATAAAATACATCATGTTATGATCAGAAATATCCAAACAAGGAAAACCCAGATGCCCACAAGGAATTGGAGATACAAATCATGTTGTGAACATAAATATCTTAATCAAATACATCATGTTATGAATAGAAATATCCAAACAAGGAAAACACAGATGCCCAAAAGGAGGATGTGCACAGAGCTTGATAAGGGGCATTCAAAATGCTTCATTCACAGTAAATTATGTAGGAATTCGACCAAACATCACATGCAAAGCTTCGCCCAATCTACTTTTTTTTGTAATTTTGGAGGCTTTCGGTGGATTCGGAAAGGGGCAAAAGGCCCAGGGACAATGTTCCATCATGCTATATGCCCATTTGGATAATGGTATTGGTCCATCAATATTCAAAAATCACCAAAGTGTCTATGCCGCAACAACACTGAGTCATAATTATGAATGCAGTCCTTGATAACCACTGAAAGTTATTGGGATGTCTAGAAGGCAAGATTTTCTATTATCTGGTTACAGTTCTTGATAACTACTAAAATTTCAAGTGGATATCTAGAAACCGAATTATTACAAGCAACTCCTAAATAACTGCAATAATAAACATAAATAATTTTATGGACTGAAACATCCAAACAGGGAAAACCTAGATTAATTTATCACTACAATTTCCTATGAGTAGGTGTGTGGTCTAGCTTCAAGATGTGAAGTGATTGGATATGTATTATTTATGCTGAGACCTAGGATTTTTTGTTGTTGGATGGATTCATTTAAAACTTTTAGTTTCAACCAACATTGGGATTTGGCATGCTTGAGTACACAACAAAAGCTACAAGTTTCATTTGATAACTTAAAAATTAAATAAAATTCTAAACGAATATTTTCCAACAAATATCTCATGAGAATGAGTCATATGGTGTGATGCACCAAAATCAAGTATCAAACTATCTGGAGATGCATAAAACGATTGAGTAGATAAAGCATTATGCAAAAGGTCTGGGTATTGAGATTTTGTGTTGTTGTATGGCTTCATTTAAACCTTTTAGTTTCAACCATCATTGGGATATCGCATGCTTGAGTACACAACAAAAGCTATAGGTTTCATTTGATAACTTAAAAATGTAAGATTTTCTATTATCTGGTTACAGTTCTTGATAACTACTAAAATTTCAAGTGGATATCTAGAAACCGATTTATTACAAGCAACTCCTAAATAAATGCAATAATAAACAAAAATAATTTTATGGACTGAAACATCTAAATAGGGAAAACCCAGATTAATTTATCACTACAATTTCCTATGAGTAGGTGTGTGGTCTAGCTGCAAGATGCGAAGTGATTGGATATGTATTATTTATATTGAGACCTAGGATTTTGTGTTGTTGTATGGCTTCATTTAAACCTTTTAGTTTCAACCAACATTGGGATTTGGCATGCTTGAGTACACAGCAAAAGCTACAGGTTTCATTTGATAACTTAAAAATTAAATAATATTCTAAATGAAAAATTTCCAAGAAATATGGTGTAATGCACCAAAATCAAGTATCAAACTATCTGGAGAATCATAAAACAACAAATATCTCATGAGAATGAGTCATATGGTGTGATGCACCAAAATCAAGTATCAAGCTATCTGGAGATGCATAAAATGATTGAGTAGATAAAGCATTATGAAAAAGGTCTGGGTATTGAGATTTTGTGTTATTTGTATGGCTTCATTTAAACCTTTTATTTTCGACCATCATTGGGATTTTGCACGCTTGAGTACACAGCGAAAGCTACAGGTTTTATTTGATAACTTAAAAATTAAATAAAATTGTAAACGAAAATTTTCCAACATTCAAATGTAGCTACCGGGTAAAAGATACATTGAAATGTGGTCTCCAATTGAAATCTATGAAAATCTACATTCAAATGTGGAAGAGAGAAACTCATGAGAATGAGTCATATGGTGTGATGCACCAAAATAAAGTATCAAACTATCTGGAGATGCATAAAACGATTGAGTAGATAAAGCATTATGAAAACTTAGGTTTAATTGTATAATTAAATAAAAGAATACTTTGCCAAAAACAAACTCTAGCAAATCGCTGATATTTGAAACCTAGCTGAATTGGATTCCTTGTTATGATCTTTTCTCTATCGAGCTTGGAGTGAGAGTATTGAGATAACATGAGTGTTATCCAATTGGAGCAGATGAACAATAGAATGACTGCTAGACAACATAATGGGTTAAACGATAACTCATTCTTTTTCTATTCTGAACTATATCTTGAAAATCTGATTTGGATTTGGATTTTGGACCTTGAAAAATGAGAAAGTACTTGAAAAAATCTATCGAGCCTGCTTCTCAGCGAAAAGGAAAATTGAATCATACACAACCCTATTATTTAAAAATCAATAAACCTTGTCATTATGGGCAAATAATATAGAGTGTTGGAATTAATCCCAACCAATGACATGAATAAACAGGGGTAGCAGCCCACGCCTAATTGAATTTTTTGTGCAGGGAAGGGCAAGGAGCAGACTACAAATCCGAAGGTATTCATGCAAAATCCAGAAGTAGAGTATTGCAACCATGCTCTGCGTTATTTCTTACTTAGCTGTATTCTTGCCCATAGCATCGCGCCTGCAACTTTTTGGTTTACCACTTAACGTTTCATTGAAAGTTATTTCCCCGTCGATGCGATATCGATGAGACCCACCACACATCCTTACCGCATTACAAACCGTTGTAAACCTTCTTATTTCATTTTATTCCTTACCTTTTTGCTTACCGCACTTCCCACTGTTTAACTCCCTACAGATTGCATCCCGCGACTTTTAAGTTTCAACTCTTAACGTTTCACCGAAGTTAAAATACCACCGATGCGATCTAGCAAGACCCACAAACCTCACCGCACTTTGCAACTCTTTCCACTTACCTTTTAAGCCGCCCATAGTGTGCACTTCGCAAAGTTTAAAACTTACTGCCCAAGCCGCCCGCAAGTTGTTTTATGTTATTTGTGATGTGATCGCAAGAGGGGCACGTGTCAAGCTAAGGAGGGTAGCACAAAGCGCACATCACAAAGCTCAGGAGTTAATGGATAGCACCCGCAGGTTATTATATTTTGGATGCAATGCAATGTGCCACATCACATCACATATCGTAAATCTTAAAATTTTCCCATATCATGCATATGTTAAAAGTCGTGAAGGTCGATGAGCGATTTGCGATGGAAGCACCGGACGCAATGTGTTTTCGCAAGAAGAACCAATAAAATTTCAGGTCCGATGTTATTATGTTTTGTACGCTGTTTCATGTGGAAACAAAGAAATAGAGCAGAGGATGATTTTGTTGTTGAATGTCCAATCCCACATTGAATTGCTTTGAATGCTTAGGCTTCGGCCAATTTTGTATTAAAACTATGTCATTTCATATTTTCAATGTGATGGAATAGAAAACGAAGATTTGTCCCTCTTCTGTGTTTTTACGCTGCATGTCTGTATTTGTTTACTTCCGCGCAATTTTGTATTTTCTGTGTTGTCGAAGGAACACATTCCTCTATGTATTGTTTATTCAATATTTCCAACACAGTTTAGTCAAGTTTCACTAAAATTATTTATTGCTAATGTTTTTAATGTAATCTTATTTAACTAATTAGTAATACTAAGAAGAAAAATCATGTGCTCTACTTCTTTCTAGTTTCCAATTCTTTTAAGGGTGTGTATTATTGACCCTAAATTCAACACAAATTATTATTTTAGATACAAGTTAACTGGGTAATATAAAGTTAAAGTTCGTTCTCTTTTACAATTAAACATGGTAAATCATACTTCTATTCATTCGTTAATATCAATGTTCATTTTTGTTAATATTTTCTCATTGCACTCATCAATCTCTCTTTCAGGCGAAGCGTTCCCTTTCTTCAATTGGGGACAACATATCTCTGCCTGCAGGACATCATACTTATAACGGAGTAGGAACTAAGTCCATACCACGTTTTCATAAATCATAGGGGACCCGATGTGAAGAATAACCTTGCCAGCCTTATCTACAATCACCTCACAAAGTGTCACGGGCTGCGTGCCTTCCCTGATAAAAATGATATTCACACTGGAGATACTATCTCAGATGCAATCGACACAGACATACAGAGTACCTCTCTTCATATTAAAATATTTTTTGAGCGCTATGCTGAATCGTGGTGGTGCTTGGAGGAACTGTATTGGATTTTAAGATCATATCATAAGCACAACAGGAAGGTTATTCCAGTCTTCTATGATGTTAAGCTTGTAGACCTTCGTCACATTGAGAGCGGATGTTATAAAAATGTCTTTTATCAACACCAAAGCAAAGGGAGAGTCTCCACGGACGAGATCAAAAAATGGAAGAAGACCCTTAGTGATGCCGCAGATATTTCTGGCATATTGTTCAAACCGAACGAAAGGTGAATACAATCTAAATGCTATATATAATTCCTATATACGTTTCTCAATTCTAGTCATAATGAGTCAATATATTTGTTTTGTATGCCATTTTCAGTGACTATGGGGAAATTTTGGAGGATATTATGGGAAAAGTGTTAAAAGAGGTATTTAAATGGGGATCATTATATGTCGCCAAATACCCAGTCGGTTTGGACCATGCGGTGGAGGATCCCCTGATCAATAAAATTTTGAGACAAAGCGATGTGAGCGACACGATGATTGTGGGGATTGCGGGAATGAGCAGAATATGAAAAACAACTCTGGATAAATATCTATACAACCTAAGACGTCTAAGTTTTAATGGCAAGTCATGTTTTCTTTCTAATGTCAGAAAGAAATATTTGGCTAAGTTGCAAGAGAAGCTTCTTTCTGATCTTCTTGGGTATAATCAGGATTTGTAGGATATTAATAGTACCGAGAAGCATCTTTTACGACAATGTCACATTCTTCTTGTTTTGGATGACGTTGATCATATCAATCAAATATACGATCTTTTAGACATTTATTTAGTGGGGCGTGGGAGTATCATATTGATCATAGCTCATGATAAAGATTTACTCAAACACTCTTTTCCAAAAACTCTATTTTATGATGTTAAGCCATTAAATGAACAACATGCACAAGAGCTCTTCTACCAATATGCTTTTCGTGAATCCAAACCATTCGAAGGATTCGAAGATTTAGTGGAGGAGTTCTTGGAAATTTGTAAGTGGTTTCCTTTGGCATTAAAAGTTTTGGGAGGACACATTGTTGGCAAGTCTGACAAAGATTACTGGAAGTGACAGTTGAAAATGTTCTTATCAACACTACATGAGGACACAATACAGACATTAAAAGTTGGTTATGATGGTCTCAACGATGGAGAGAAGGAAGCATTTTTAGACATCGGTTGCTTCTTAGTGGGAGAAGAGATGGAATTAGAAATTAGAGTGTTGAATGGATTATACGGCAGCAATATCGTTCACTCCCTTGAAAGGCTCCATAAAAAATGCCTTGTAGAATTCCATTATGAAGTTCAGTAGGATGATCAAATTGAATGCAGGAAACCGAAGGTTCCAGTAAGCATGATATATATATATATATATATATATATATATATATATATATATATATATATATATGTATTTTTTAGCTTTACAAACCTTGTCATCTTACCTTTGTCGTTTCTTCGGATGATTGGTGACAATGATGCCTCCGTGAAGTATCGGGGTTATAAAATTGTAATGCACGATCAACTTAGGGAATTGGCGCGACATATTGCCTGACAAGAATTTACCATGTTGCCAATGTGGAAACCGCTTTGTGTTATCCTGCTTCGTGTTATCTTGTCCAATGACATGATCGAATTGAGTAAATCCAAAGTATACTTGATTATCTTTAAGGATTGATCATTTATTTATTGTTTATTATCGTTGAGATTGGCCTTCTTTCGGTAACTAGGTTAAGTACTTCCTGTTAAAATATATAATTACTTCTCGCATGCAGAGTTAGACAAACAGTTAAGTGAATTAGTTGAGTTGAGTTATATATAGATTTGGTGAGTGAGTTAGAGAGTGAGTTAAGTGAGTTGATCAAGTTCATTTATGTGAGAGAGTGTGCATGTCAATTTAGGTTAAATACGCTTCATCGGGTTCATTGTATTTAGATTGTGATTTAGAGTGATTGAGATTAATTGAAGAGTCACAACTCATTGCTTTGTGTGTGAAATAATTGTGTTATTTATGTGATTGAATCCTCTACTTATCCAACAAATTGGTACCAGAGCACAGGAGAAAGACGGATTAGCAATCATCCGTGTGTGAGAAGGAGAATTTTCTTTTTCACATATTTATGCTATAACACATATGATATTTATATATAGAGCATTATAACGCCGGTACTCTTAGCATAGAAATGTGTTAAAAGCGAAAAATTTACACCATTTTTGAAGCACGCGAGTAGTTCTTCTTTTCCGGTGTGTTACAAGAATAACACGAACCATAGTGCCGATAGCTGTGTTAGCACGCAAGGCTAATGAGAAACGAACGCATTAGTGGCTTTCAAAGGGTATGATTTGATTTAAAAGGGTACGTAAATTTTTTAAAGGAGTTTCTCATAAAAGCATGTGAGTAGATTTTTTGAAAAGTGATTTTTTTGAAAATATTTAAAAGTGGGGAGATTATAATAAGTATTTTTTTAAAAGGACTTATTATATAAGATTTTTTTTATATATATAAAAAATAATAAAACCTAGGTTTTTATTATAAGGTTACTTTTTTTTTGAGCTTTGAAAAGCATATAAAAAAAAAAAATTAGGGTTTCAGAAGTGAATTTTTGTTTGAAGAAAGATGGATACAAGCAGCTTCCAGCCACAAATTCCTTCTTTCACATGCAATGATTATGATGTGTGGGCCATTAATATGGAGACCATGCTAAAAGCGCATGATTTTTGGGATCACATGAAGTTTGGGTTTGCAGAACCTTAGACAGACGCAGAAGAATGAGCCCTCAACAATGTAGACAGAGAGCAATGGAAGAAAGACAAGCGGAAGAATGCACAAGCGCTGCTCCTAATCCAGCACGGAGTGGACCGAGCAGTGTTCCAGAAAATAATGATAACTTCTTCAGCAAAGGAAGCATGGGAAACTTTGGCGACAAGCTATCAAGGTATGGCCAAAGTTAATATTGTTAAATTGCAGAATACTAGGAGAGATTTCAAAATTTTGCAGATGAGGGAGACAGAGGACATTGATTCCTTCATGAATAGGGTCATGTCTATCGTCAATCAGTTAAAAATATATGGTGAAGATATTAAATATCGAATAGTGATCGATAAGGTTCTTCAATCTTTGTCTACCAAGTTTGATGCTGTGGTAGAAGCCATAGAAGAAGCGAAGGATTTAGAAAAACTGATAGTGGATGTGTTGATGGGATCCCTTCTATTGCATTAGGCAAGGATAGACAAAAATAAGTATTACACTTTAGAAACTGCCTTCAAAAGTCAATTTTATATTTCAAGAGGTCGAGGTAGAGGTCGATCGAGAGGCAAAGGACGAGGCGGCAGCTATGGTGGTGAGAGATATGGCCGAAAAGAGCATGAGCATCAAAGTGGAAGCAGCAGCAGCAGAAGCTTTCATAACAATCAAAGGTAAAGTGTTATTACTGCAATAGATTTGGTCATTATGCTCGTGATTGTAGGAAGAAGATAGCTGATCAAGGCAATCAAAGAGCTAATGTTAGTACAGAGAATACTAACTCCATGTTTCTAGCATGCAATACCATGCATGAACCATCTGATAAGGTCTGGCTATTAGACAGTGGTTGCAGTAACCACATGATAGGAAACAAGAATTTGTTTGCAAATTTAGATGCATCAGTGAAGACAAAGGTAAAGTTGGGGACTGACAAGACTGTGGATGTAGATGGCGAAGGAGTGGTCAAAATTGTGACCAAGTAGGAGGAGCCAAAGACCATATCAAAGGTATATTATGTCCCTAGACTTAAACACAATTTGATAAGTGTTGGTCAATTGACGCAGAAATGATACAAATTTATCTTTCAAGGGAAACAACGTGTTATTTATGACAAATCCCCAAGCAAGCAGCTGATTTCAAAGGTGCAAATGATGAGGAACATAATATTTCCTCTAATTATGAAGTACAATGATCAGGTTTGTTTTTTTACAACTGCATGTTCTGATGATTACTAGTTATGGCACTTTCAGTTTGGACACTTGCATTTTTCCGGTTTAATATTCTTGCAGCAGAAACAAATGGTTAGAGGTTTACCTCCCATTAAAAAACCTACTAGCACTTGTGAGTGTTGCATCTTGGCAAAGCAACACGGTGAAAGTTTTCAGAAAGGAGTTTCTTACAGAGCAAAGAAACCACTTGAGTTGCTGCATACCGACCTATGTGGACCTATGAGAACAAAGTAAATTGGTGGAAGTTGTTACTTCCTCACTTTTATTGATGACTATAGTAGGAAGACTTGGGTTTACTTTTTGAAGCTGAAGTCTAGAACTTTTGCAAAGTTCAAATATTTTAAAGCCTTAGTGGAGAACCAAAGTGATCAATAAATCAAGGTATTGAGATTAGATCGTGGTGGAGAATACAATTCGAAGGCATTCCATGAGTATTGCAAACAACATGGAATCAAAAGACAGTTTACAACTAGATATACACCGCAGCAGAATGGTGTAGCTATTACATCATTTTTTGGTCATCTAACCTATTATCATTAGATGGACCCAAGTACACCATGTAAGACCAATTTTACTCCAAGTAAAATTGCTTTCACTATGAAAATAACTTAGTAAATCACCTTTATTAAGTTGTTTATGGTCTAAACAGGAAACCCAATAAGGAAATATTAAATAAATATACATTTGTTTGATTTTCCTCAAGAAATGATTAGTTAAACAATAGTTTAATTAATATTTCTAGTTATATTTAACCCAAAACAAGGAAATTAATTAGATAAATCATTATTTATCTTATTATTTTCTAAAGAATAATTGTTTAAATCTTATTTAAATAATATTCTTTGTTAAATATGACTAATTCACCCTTAAATAATTAAATAAATCATTATTTGTTTGATTATTACTCAACCATATCCTTAAAATGATAAATAGATCATTTATTTATTTATTATTACTTAATCACATCCTTAAAATGATAAATAAATCATTTATTTATTTATTATTTACAAATAAGGGGATTTGACTCAAGTCAAATACCTTTTCCCTCCAACAAATATAATAAAATATTCCATAAAAGTTGGATCTAGATTTGGTTAATACTATTTTAATTATGCACCAAGATCTAGACTAACTCAATATTTTGTTATAAATAGAAGGGTTTTCCGATTCATTTGTCACCTTTTGTTGCCTAAAGATCACTCTGGATCTCAACACTTGGTCTGGCTATTGATCCACAATCATAGCCATACTTTTCCGTTTTTGTCTGGGTTTTCTACACCATCAAGAGAGAGGAATTCTAAAATCTGAAGTGCTGAAGACTTACAAGAACCCATCCCATTGAGGAGAACAGGGAACACCCTCTTGTGTTTTCTTCCTAGGTGCCATTAATAAAAATTTCATTGGATATATTCTTGTCTTGTCTATTGGATCTATGGAGTAAATCTTATTTTTTTTCTACTATTTAATGTCTTCTAATGCATAGATCTAGATTTTTGCATCATTTGTCTTGATCATCTAATTGCAGATCTGAGGATATTAGCAATCATTTCTGCTATTAGGGCTGTTAGTTATGCGCAGCTAAAGTTGTCTTTTTTCGTACACTTCGAATCAAGATTCATACTAACAACTGGCGTCTCCACATGGGTTTACCATTACGACTGCTGTCGTTTTTCTAATCCTTGCATATCCAGCTGCTTCAAACCCTAGGATTTCTCTTTAGCCCCTTTTTTTGCTTATTCTTGATGATTTTTTTAACCCATAAGACCCTAAAATGATAAAAATTCTACCTTCCATGTGTTTTCGGACCCATTGCGCAAGTGACAGACATCAGCGGCAGTTGAGACGACAATTTTTTTCTGAAATCTACCACCGAGAGTGCCGGAAGTGCAGGTCACTTTTCTGTCGAAAACCTGTAACCTGGACCTCTAGGGCACACTTTACAGCCCAAAAAGTGCAACCTCTGCTGAAAACAGGTCAAAAACTGCGACCTGGACTTTCTGTAGGGATTTTTTTGAAAGTTTTTTGGGTTTTGCTGAGCCTCTGTTCAGGGTTGTCTGACCTCTGTCTCTGCCCGTTTTGGACTTATACTTGTTCTGTTTCACTCAACTAAGTGGGAACCTAGCCCCCTAGGGCTTCAGTACCCTCCAATTTTTGTGGAAGAGTGTTTGCTATTGCAGGTTGTCTAAAATTTCAGAGTCTTCAGCCATTTTTTCAGATCTGATACCGCATATTCAGATCCACTTCAGATCGTCTTGTTATCCATCCAAATCACCTCATCTAGCTTTGTTGGGGTTTCCCTCTAGGGTTCACTCCATTTCCCTTCAGGAGATAGCCTTTCGCCACTTTTTTCACAACAATTCTTCCTCTGATTTGTTGTTGTTCTTCTGCACCACTTTCTAGCAGATTTTTCCTTTTAGATCTCTATCCCTCTTGACCCTAGATCTATTAGACTATTTTAGTGTGTTTTGATTAGTTTTTTACTCACCTATAGGCTAGTTGTTGAGAGACCCGCCTCCTTGGGTTTAGATTAGTGCATTATTAGCTATTTATTTTTTGTTTTGCAGGCCTATATACTGACATTTGCAGGTTTATTGGCAGCTATACAACATACTTTTTCTTTTTCTCTACAAATGTTTGGGTTTAAAAATTAAAATTTACACACTTTTACACACACACCCTAAGTGAAAAAGGGCTTGGTTAACACCGCCAAGCAAAGACTCTAAAACATTGAAATCAATTGATCCTGCACCCCTTTGCCCTTGTTTCGACATTGTAATCGATTGATCCTGCACCCCTTTGCCCTTGTTTCGACATTGTAATCGATTGATCCTGCACCTCCCCACCCTTTTTGGTCTCTTTTTTCTTTGTGCTGTATTTTGTATTGTCATTGCTCAACCTCCCATGGGCTCCGATTTTCCTTAAGGGGGGGCAGCACCTCCTGCATTTTTTCCCCTCCTGGTAGCACATATTTAGGATATGACATGCCTCCTCTTATTTCCCAACCTCCTGTTTACCACACTGCTATCCACCCTTTTCCATATGGTACCACTAATCACCAGATCCTCATGATGAAATATGATCAACCTTCAACCGTAGACATCAATCTTCAAACTTGGTCCTGTCAGTACAACAAGCCTCCCGCTATGTCTGTCCCCAAGCCGCCTCCTTTAATCTCTACAGAGCCTCTATTGACACCTAAGGGTCCCTTGCAGATCCCTCAGCCTAGGGCGGAGGTTCATACCAAGATCCCTAAGGGATCATTGCGTCGAAATGCTGCTTCTAGCAAAGCCGCCCATTCGTATACCATAGTTGATGATTTGGCACAATCCCCTGCTACCATTTCAATGCTGTAACTCCTCCAGTCGTGCCCTTCACAACAAAAATATCTTCTATATGTCATGGGCACTGTAGACCCTTTCAATGATCGATTGATTTTCTTTGATATCGACTGATCGAAACATCCTCCTCTCCCTGTTTCCATTGCTTTCCAAATCCCAGTCAAGATCTGGAACTCTAACGTTTCCCGATGCATTATTGATGAGGGGGCATCCACCTGCGTGATGTCCGCTTCGGTTTGGAAACAACTTGGATCCCCTGAGTTGGCTCCTTCCATGATCACTCTCCTAGCGTGGGATGGCCACGCCTCCAAGCCCATTGGCTTGTTTCGCAATTGTCCCATTACTCTTGCGGGCATGATGGTTTGCGTTGACGTAGAATTCATAGATGCCCCCTTAGCTTACAACATTCTATCAGGTCGTAGCTACACTTATGTGATGTCTGCTGTCCCTTCCGCAGTCCACCATAAGATGTCCTTCCCTCATAACGGAAATATAGTCACCATTGACCAGTTGACGTATTACGAACTGAAGTCTCAGACCTCCCCTGAGTCCACTATCTCTTTGGTGGCCAACAAGCAAACCGTCGACCCTTTGACCAGTGTCTCACCCGGTGTCTACAAGGATTCCTCCTTGTTGGGTACATTCCTTGGTCTTCCTCCTCCCATCTCTGATCCCAGCTCATCAAATTTTTGCATGATGCAAGGGTCTCGGGCTTCTCTCAAGTGGCCCGCCTCAGCTAGTTAGCAGTCCCCTCACCCTCCGCAACTATCTCCTAGCCCTTCGATGCATCCTTTTGGACCTCATCCTCCTGGCTCTTCAGCTGGTACTCATGAGCCTCTTTATCCTCCTAGGTCGGTTCCTCTAGGCCTTAACCATTTAGGAGCTGTCCCACCTGGCCATTACACCTCCGGTCGGATACTGTTCTGAGTCCCTCCACCAGGCATCTATACAGCACTTGTCATGGCCACCCTCACTCTTCCTAACTTGACCATTGGGATTCTGGTTTGGTACCTTGATCCTCCAACCGCTACCCTACTAGGCCAACCTAAACCTTATCTTTCTTTGACCCTGGTTCAACCCGTCCCCCTGACTTCTCCTGTTGTCACAGTGCCTTAGCCACCTCAATAAGAATTGCCTCCTGTTGCGACTACTTTGGGTAAGAAGGGCAGAGCTTGCAAAAGGGCCTCAAAGGACAAAGCTGCCCCAACTGACCCTACACCTCCTCTGCCTCCAAAGCCCTACGCTTTGTGTGATGTCATTATTCATGCCACCCATACTTGTCCCGAGTTGCCCTGCATCAAGCCCATGGTTAATGTCGCATTCCCTGAGTCTACGATCCCTGAAACCTCCACTTCTTCATCGACCGCTATAAAGAACACCAAGACTATTCACACCAAACACCCTTGTGCTTTGTGTGGTCTCCATAGCCATTAATCTCATCATTTTCCCCACCTTACGCATTACCGTGCCTCTTTAGAGGTAGTTCGGGAGTACAAGATTGAATAGAACCAATCCTCTTCTGTCGTACTTGCACGGTATGCTACAGGCCAGACCGAGGATTTACCCGCTCCTATTGACCTTCCCCCCCTTATTGTCGACATGATGGAGCATGCAGCCACCATCCTCTACCTTTCATTTTCCATGAGACCTTGGGTGGAAGCTTCCATCGAATCTTCCCCTGTTGTTTTGCTTGAACCCCCTTCAGCGATCACCCTGGGCTCAACCTCAGTAGATCTATTATCTGCTTATTCTTCCATCATCGCCCATGATGATGTGCATGTGAACCTTTCTTCTCAAGATGGTGAGTGAGGTAGCTTCGCCGCATCAGGTGGTCTCCCTTCCTATAGTCACCCCATTTTCTATTGCGATGATGACATCATGGAAACCACGTCTACCCCCGACTCCATCATTCCTGCCCATCAACGGGATAGCACACCCGTGCCCATGATGACTTTCATAACCTCAGCTCAATTTACACCTCTGGTAGCTTCCACACTCCACCTTACCGGCGACATGTGAGTAGTAGAAATCTTACCCAGATCACCCCTTCCCGTGGAGTGCGTTCGATTTTTACTTTGAGCTCAGGTTTCCAGCACTGTTCATCAGCCTTCCATTTATTGTCTTGTGGCACCCTTCATATAGATCTACCATCCACACCTTATATCGGTTTTGCTGATGGTGCAAGTCACTACTCTCGGAATTTAGCCTCGGCAGGTTGGGCCATTTTTACCCCCTTGCATGCACTTGTTCTTTCGAATGGTGTATGCATTGGTACTACTACCAATAATCAGGCTGAATATGATGCCAAAAAAGGTTTATTAGCCGATGTCCTTTCACATCGCATCCTCCATCTTCATGTTCGTTTAGATTCCCTGCTTCTTGTCATGCAATTGAATGGTGTCTATCGTGTGCATAATCCTATCCTTTACATAAGATATTTATGAGTGAAGCTTTTGATGCGTGAATTTGAAATCATTACTTTCAGTCATGTACCTAGAGCACAAAATCACTATGTAGATCGCATTGCAAACCATATTCTAGATTGGCATTTAACACACACATTTAACACAAGACAATAACATAAAAATATCAAAACGATGCATATCCATAGTATGCGTCGTA
Organism: Pinus albicaulis; assembly: GCA_034641835.2. Lineage (NCBI taxonomy): Eukaryota > Viridiplantae > Streptophyta > Pinopsida > Pinales > Pinaceae > Pinus > Pinus albicaulis. Next base: position 609,439,780 of record CM076584.1, on the reverse strand, counting down.
TAAAATTTTTTAGAGTTCATCAAATCTGATACATATGACATGCCCATAGCATGTTACAAAAAACTCAAAAATGGGGGCACCATGTGCCCCTACACACTAATCACTATCTGTAGGATCCCGAGCCAGTGGCTCTGCCCCCGCAGCTCGTACATAACGCACACTCTGTCTGGTGATCGACATGCGTCGCATGACCCCTCTCCATTCCGAGGGTAAACCAATACATGGCTCTATGTACTGGTCATCTAAGTCTTGCCGTCCACGCTCCAAAACACTGGTCAGAAGCCTCTCACATCTATAATGGATGTCCTCCAGAAGGGCTGTTGTGTCCTCATTTCGCTGCGCCCTTGACCCACTAGATCCTGCGGCCCCCGATACTGCAGGTCGCCCCATGTACCCGACCAGTTTTACCAGTGCTGTATCTGCATACCAAAAAGTAAAAGAATCAGTACTACATACAATATTCTAAAAACTTTACATGCACTTAAAAGATTAGCAATGTGGCATTTACCATCTGGTCCCCATATATGACCAGGTGGAAGTAGCAGATCCGAGTCCCCACAATAACTCATCCCACTATAGGGATATTCGTCTATATACAGTGGCATTTGATCCCAATGAACAAAGAAATAAGGATGGAACACCTGTCCAACTGTTCCACCTTCTCCTCTACACAGTAGTCACCCCCACCGGCGCATCCTAGGCTCTCTCGGGCCCCCCATCTGGGAGTTGTATGTGAGGTCGAAGTGTCAGGATCTTCTTAAAGAAGAAAGAGAACAAAACTGTACCATATGCACAGTCATGGTTCACTTGCCACTTACATAGCGACAACTATCATTTCAACAATGACAACATCATCTGGGCCCACCCATAGTAGGTCCCACTCAAAACACTCTCCACAAGCATCATCTGCCCCCCCATGATGTGATGGAGTGCCTGGTTGCCCAGGATCCACAGCACCGCTGCGGCCATAGCACAGGTCTCTAACCTCTCCAAATCCCCAATGGGTATCCAAGTCCCCTTGACTTGGGGACCTGGCCGAAATTTGCGCTCTACAAACTCTATGATATTTGTCCCACGCGGTAATACTAGCTGAGTATTCCCTACCATCCCAAATGGTGGGAGACCAATCAGGAAATATATATCCTAGACCATCAACTCAATCTGGTGCCCCTGCACTATAAAGACCTCATGGTCCGAGTCCCAATAGCTGACAATCCGGGCCAACAAGGGCTCCCCAACTCTCATCAAAGGGTTCTCCACAAACTTCAGAACCCCAAACCTGGCCAAAGCACTGCGAACACCCTGATCCTCCCGGATCTCTGACCGTAATGCGCCCAGGTCTATCTCTCTCCAGTTGATCCGTAATTCTACCATACCTGCACAAAACCATCATATTTATCAACATACAGATACGAAAGTCTGTTTCTCATCGAAAAACCCTAGTTCTTAGCCAAAAAACAGCACAGAAACACCCCTCCCGGACAGGTCGCACATTTTAGGCCCAAACCTAGGATAGGTCGCACTTTTCTAGCCAAAACCTGCTACCCAGGTTGCACTTTTTGCCCCAAAAAGTGCAACCCAACCGTGAGGAGAAGTAGGGGGTTGCTCTTGAGCATTAGGGACCTAATCAGAACTTTTAATACACTGAAAAGAAAGAGTAGGGTTAGACCTCTTACCTGCAACTGACAGATCTCGATTCCAACAGTCGGTTTTTCCGCTACGATCGTCGCAAGATTTAGGGCCTTCTCTGCTCTCCACATTCACCACAGCTCCACATGAAAATGAATGAATTTGGAGGGAAAATGCCTTATTAAAAGAGAAACCCTTGTTTCTTCTTTCGCTTGCCGCAATCCAACCATAGCTCCGTTTACCAAACCGTTTGCACCGTTGGAAAGCTCTCACTGAGCCCTCAAATGGGTATCTGTTAGTTTTTAGTGATTTGATACTTCACTGGGACACATTTTCCCAAGAAGCGCCACTTCACCCTTCCTCAGAAATTGAATTTCTTCACTTGAAACACTCGTACCTGGGGCACCATGTTGCCTCCATACTTGTCCATGCTCATGTCAACTTTTGTCGTGAGTTACCATCTGGTACTCATGCTTTTATGGTCCCCATTGGACCCTTTTCATATGTGGCAGCACCATCGAGTCACCCTTGTTTAGAGCATCCGAGTTGAATCATCATTGCTTTCATGGAGTCTCCATAATCCTCCATCATTCATTGCTTGGTCCCTCTCTTTTGTCGCACGTTATGGCCTTCAGTCCCACTATCCCCTATCCCTCATGATGTTGTGTCAGTTGCTACCAGGTCATCCATGCCCTTTATGCTCTAACAAGGGAAGTCGTCCGTTCGCTACTCATTCCCCTCTATTTCATCATCATCAGTGGTGTTAGTCTATTAGTCACTCTACTATTTTCTCTCGTGCCCTAATTGAGGATCCCTTATTGCCTCACCTATGGCGGGCCTCCTTTTGTCAACATCAACTCATTTATTCCAGAAGACAGTTCTAGAGGGCGGTGTACCTTGGTTCCAACTTTCACTCTAGTCCAGTGCCTCAGATCAGGAAAAGGGACTCCTTATTGACCTTTGACTTGATTTTTTCTCAGCTCCAGCTCCTTTCAGCATGATCGAGATCCGTATACTCGATGGTTCAATGATGTAGCAGCTGACATCGATGATTCCCAAGTGTGTGTGAGATGTCTCAGCCCTCATGAGGGGGTGGCCCTACAGGTAGCCCCCCACACTTGGATGACCTCTTCATCACAACCTTCGATGCAGCTCCATACATTTGATGATGTCGGCCTCAGCTGCTTGCAACACCGTTTTTTTTTCATGTATCAGTCAGATTTTCAGTGCCCTTTCCTGTGTTTAAGGGAATCTCGGTTGAATTTATATCTCATGTACTCAGCTATTACTGTACAAGTCCTAGCTGTTATCCGAGGCACAATATGTTTGTGGGATTCATCATCATGTTATTTATCTGGCTCATGTTTATGCCAACATATCCTATATTATTCTGCCCCGTGGTTTTATGGACACCTTATTGTTTGTACTATTGCCTCGACGGGCATAGGTATGCCTCCCCCGCCACCTATAGCAGGTACTCACTCATCAAAGAGACTTGTCGCACTTGCAAGTCGCCTCCTCAGGGTCTAATTCTTTAAGCACTTTGGTTTACCTTATACTTTTCTCTCTTTGACTTCCCCTTCGATGTTTGGTGATTGAGTTCTTACAATGTACTTTGGTCATACGATTAGCTCCTAACGACCGCACGCTGGGGGGCAATATGTTACACCATTTTTTTGTCATCTAACCTATTATCATTAGATGGACCCAAGTACACCATGTAAGACTAATTTTACTCCAAGTAAAATTGCTTTCACTATGAAAATAACTTAGTAAATCATCCTTATTAAGTTGTTTATAGTCCAAACAGGAAACCCCATAAGGAAATATTAAATAAATATACATTTGTGTGATTTTCCTCAAGAAATAATTAGTTAAAAAGTACTTTAATTAATATTTCTAGTTATATTTAACCCAAAACAAGGAAATTAATTAGATAAATCATTATTTATCTTATTATTTTCTAAAGAATAATTTTTTAAATCTTATTTAAATAATATTCTTTGTTAAATATGACTAATTCACCCTTAAATAATTAAATAAATCTTTATTTGTTTGATTATTACTCAACCATATCCTTAAAATGATAAATAAATCATTTATTTATTTATTTATTATTACTTAATCACATCCTTAAAATGATAAATAAATCATTTATTTATTTATTATTTACAAGTAATGGGATTTGACTCAAGTCAAATACCTTTTCCCTCCAACAAATATAATAAAATATTCCATAAAATTTGGATCTAGATTTGGTTAATAATATTTTAATTATGCACCAAGATCTAGACTAACTCAATATTTTTTTATAAATAGAATGGTTTTCCCATTCATTTGTCACCTTTTGTTGCCTAAAGATCACTCTGGATCTCATTACCTGGTTTGGCTATTGATCCACAATCATAGCCATACTTTTCCATTTTTGTCTGGGTTTTCTACACCATCCAGAGAGAGGAATTCTAAAATCTGAATTGCTGAGGACTTACAAGAACCCATCCCATTGAGGAGAATAGGGAACACCCTCTTGTGTTTTCCTCCCAGGTGCCATTAATAAAAATTTCATTGGATATATTCTTGTCTTGTCTATTGGATCTATGGAGTAAATCTTATTTTTTTTTCTACTGTTTAATGTCTTCTAATGCATAGATCTATATTTTTGCAACATTTGTCTTGATCATCTAATTGCAGATCTGAAGATATTAGTAGTCATTTCTGCTATTAGGGCTATTAGTTATGCACAGCTAAAGTGGTCTTTTTTCGTACACTTCGAATCAAGATTCATACTAACAGTAGCAGAGAGAAAGAATAGGAAAATCATGAACATGACAAGGAGCATGTTGAAAGCAATACACTTTTCTAATGAGTATTTGGAAAAAGAAGTTGCATGTTTTGTTTATGTGATAAACATATCTCCTACAAAGAGTGTGATGAACAGAGTTTCGGAAGCAACATGGTTAGCTATGTCATGCAGTGTATCTCATTTCATAGTTTTTGGATGTGTAGCCTATGAAAATGTTCCTATGCAAATAAGAGGCAAATTAGATGATCAAAGTGAAAAATGTGTATTTACTGGTTATAGTGAGCAGTCAAAAACTTACAAATTGTATAACCTTGTCACCAAGAGGACAATCATTAGTAGAGATGTGTTCAAAGAAAAAGAGTCATGGAATGGGACTGTAGACACACTAACCGATGCAAAAACACCATTGATGGAGGAGGATGATGTAGAAGAAGAGGAGCAACAAGAATCAAGAGAGTAGACACCAAACAGAGTCACACCAGCAAGGACTCCAAGATTTTCAGAGCAGCATGGATCTTCAAGCAGATCAACAGACTAGAATTCTCCAAGCAATGAATCAGGTAATGAATCAAGCAATGGTAAGAAAAAAAATGAAAAGTTTGAAAATATTTATGATGATTTGGATGTTAGTTCAAATTTTGCAATGTTTGCATTCCAACTTGGTTCGTTTGAAGAAACAATTAGAGATGAAAATTGGGTGCAAGCCATGGATGAAGAGATGAATTCAATTGAAAAGAATCATACATGGGATTTGGTTGATTTACCAAACGATAAAAATCTCATTGGTGTGAAGTGGGTGTAGAAGAAAAAGGTGAATGAGAAAGGTGAGATTGATAGATTTAAAGAAAGGCTTGTAGCAAAAGGATTCTCGCAGCAACTGTGAATAAAATTTGGGGAAACATTTTTTCTAGTAGCCAGATTGGATACTGTAAGAGCAGTTCTAGCGACAGCAACTCAAAACAAGTGGAAAGTATACCAGATGGATGTCAAATCAACCTTCTTGAATGGAATTCTAGAAGAAGAAATTTATGTGTAGCAAGGATATGAAGTTGAAGGTAAAGAAGATAATGTTTACAGATTGAAGAAAGTGCTCTATGGACTTAAGCAAGCACCTAGAGCATGGTATAGCAGAATTGACAGCTACATGATCAAGAATGGATTTTGTAGAAGCAGCATTGAGCCTACCTTATACACAAAGGTAAATGAGCATGGACGTATTTTGATTATTTGCTTATATGTTGATGACATGATTTTTACAGGTGATCTTGAACTAGATGAGTTTAAAGCAGCCATGATGAAATAATTTGAGATGATAGATCTTCGTCTCATGAAATATTTTCTTGGCATTGAAGTTGAGAAATCTGAAGAAGGAATTTTTATTTGTCAAAATAAATATGCAAGGGATTTGCCGAAAATATTTAGGATGGATAATTGCAAACCTGTACCTACACCAGTTGCAACAGGTGCTAAGTTGAAGTAAGGATGATGAAGGAGAAGATGTCAATCCAACTCTATTCAAAGAATTGGTTGGAAGGCTCATGTATCTCACAGCTACAAGACCAGATATTATGCAAGGAGTAAGTTTGATTTCTATATTTATGGATACTCCAAAAGACACACATTGGAGTGTTGGAAAAATAATTATGAGATACATAACAGGAACGAGAGATTATGGCATAATGTATTCAAGTACAGAAAAGAAAGAATTTATTGGACATACAGATAGTGATTTTGTAGGAAGTTTGGATGATCAGAAGAGCACATCCAGTTATGTGTTTCATATTGGTTTAGGTGTGATAGCATGGGCATCTAAGAAGTAGCCTATTGTGACACTATCATCAGTAAAAGTAGAATATGTAGCAGCGACTTCAGCAACATGTCAAGCAATATGGTTAAGAAGAGTATTGGATGGACTCAAGCAGAAACAACAAGGATCAACAACGATATACTGTGACAACACATCAGCGATTGTACTATCCAGGAATAGTGTGTTTCATCAAAAGAGCAAGCATATTGATACTAGATATCACTTTATTCGAGAACTTGTGAGCAATGGAGAAGTTCACTTGAAGCCTTGTAAATCGAGTGATCAATTCGCTGATATCTTTACAAAGCCATTAGCAGTAGATTTGTCTGAGTTTCACAAAAGAAACTTGGGTGTTGTAAGCGTAGATGAGACATAGACCAGCAGACATGTTTGACTTGTCATGAGTTATGTTTTAGTTTAGCGGTCGTAATTAAGGGGGAGTGTTAAAATATATAATTACTTCTCGCATGCAGAGTTAGACAAACATTTAAGTGAATTAGTTGAGTTGAGTTATAGATAGTTTTGGTGAGTGAGTTAAGTGAGTTGATCAAGTTCAGTTATGTGAGAGAATGTGCATGTCAATTTAGGTTAAATGCCCTTCGCCAGGTTCATTGTATTCAGATTGTGATTTAGAGTGATTGAGATTAATTAAAGAGCCACAACTCATTGTTTTATGTGTGAAATACTTGTGTTATTTCTGTGATTGAATCCTCTGCCTATCCAACACCTCCCTTTTCATTAATTTTATTTGATTGTCAGGGCGGATCACATTTACCAATGTGGGGTATTCGCACCTCGAAAGATGGGCGTTTATTGGATTTCGTCCATTTCAGATGGGCGTTTGGGCGTATCCGTCTATTGGTGCTGGAATTCACTGTAGATTTGTCATCACTGATGGGATCACTGAAGCTCTCGGGTGAATTGGTATGGCTTCGCTTTCACAATTTCCGGTTTGGATCCATCCCTTCTCATTCTTTCATTCGTCTTTCGAGGTTGACAGTTTTGGAACTCCAGGGCCATAGAGACAATATCGATTAGTTTTTCCAAAACTTTGAACTCAGTTATATTGGTTGCTTTTCCACTAAGGTAGCACGTCTAGAATGATTCAATTACTGCACTATATTTTATTACGAGAAAATGAAACTAACGGCCTGAGTGTTGATGGTAGTGCTGCAATGTTGGAACTTTTTGAGTAATTCCTTAACACATAGACAGAGGAATAAAAACAATTCCTTTTCCACAACACAGAGAATAAAAATTAAATTTGTAGATACAGAGAGATGAAATGTGAAACTCTATTTCAATTTAAAACAAACTATGTTACAATATTAAAATTCTTCAGAACAAGGTTCTGGATACACAACGGAAAATATTTCTTGGCTGTTACTCACACAACGCTTACAATATTTCTCTCTAACTCTCTGTTTTCAGCCTTTGGGAATAAAAACAATTACACAGTACATGCTCTTACAATGAAAATTTTAACCTCTATATATTCACTAACCGACTATAGAAATTCATTACAAACCTAATGCTATTGAATGCCATTAATTGACACAACAACAAAATTCATCGCTTGAACATTGTATTGATGGCCTCATAACTATGGCGGCACCGCTTTGGAGATGCATTAATGTCGAACTGCTTGGTGGCGACAGTGGTAGTTGTAGAGGCACCCCTCCATGGGTTCCAAATGATCGTGCTGTGCTGCCACAGTAAGCCATAGCCATTGATATCTGGTTAACATGAGATGGGGCGGTCAACTGCGGAGGAACCCATTTTGCATAAATAGCAGGCTAGTTGTGCTCCCGCAAACCGTTGATCTCGGATCGGACGGTGATCACGCTATGAACATGCGTGATCTTTCACTTATAGCAGAATTCAAAAACTCATTTAACTCCTGATGAGTCCTCATCGCGTCTGACTTCTCATCAGCAATCGACAATTGTCAATCGGCAGGACGGATGGCTTAGACCTTTGGTGCTGTGATGTGCGATGTGCGATGTGTGATGTGGGCCATATCGCAACGCGATCCATCGCATCGGCGATATCGCATCGCATCGCGATCCATCGCATCGGCGATATCGCATCGCATCGCAAGCGAGACAGCGGGACATGTTTGCGCAGAGAATTGTCAATGTGCGATGTTGTGATATCGGCACATCGCATTGGCGATCGGTCAATGAACTGTGTTGTCGTGCTGACGGACATGCGAAGTGCAATGTGTGACGTGGGCTCCACACGGCTGACATTGCACTGTGCTGTGCGGGAAGTTGGAATTAAATTCCAACACGCAAACCAATATACAAGTATTCTAGCATAAATCTTAAACACTTGTGGATGTATTAAGCATAGAAACAGACACATACATTAATTCCATGTTCAAATTTCTCTCCATATTAACAAATCCAAGATTCCATATTCATATAAATTTTAAAAATCATATAATCTGTAATATGGATGGATCTATTAAGCATAGATACAGTTAAAATTATTCCAATTTCATATTTCTCTCTTCTTCGATAGATCCAAGATCTTACAAAGTTTTTAAAATCGTTATCGTTTGCAAGCAGCCAAGCTCGAGCTTAAATGAGTTGAATATTAGCGTAGTGGACGATGAAGTTCCAATTACCTCGAATAGCAGCTCGACTCTCGATGCTGGACCTTTAGAAAAATATAGCTCGTCTGTCGTACAACAAGAAGGTGCCATGCCACATCTAACCAGTTTCCTAAAATGGGTTGGATTGGAATACTTGTGTAAGATGGTGTTAACAAATATTGCATCTCTACAATCACTCCCAGTTGATTTTGGGGAACTTGCAAGCTTAATACATTTAATTCTATCTGGTTGCACAAATCTGATAGAAATGCCAAAATCATTCTCCAAGTTATTGCGTCTGTAGTATCTGGCATTACGAGGATGCAGGGATATGTCCATCCCGTCAGATATTTTGGGAGGAATTTCCACACTAGAGTATGTTGACTTCAAAGGATGTGCTCAATTGGTAGTGTTGCCAGTGGGAATCCCATATCAAAGGCATCTGAGATATCTAAATTTACTATCTACATGTTTGTCACAGTTACCCAAGGAGGTGGAATAACTCAGCAACTTGAACCAACTGAGAATAGGGAGCCCAGAGTTGATGAGGTTACCACATTCTCTGGCCAACTTGAAGGGATTAAGGAATTGGAGCGTCGAATATCAAATTTTTGGCAGTAGACTTTTGTCCAATAGAAAACTTTAGTTTTCAAAAGGATCAACACACCATGGGTGTTTTAAGGGATCTCACTTTGAAGAGAACATCCATATCTGAGATATGTATGGCTAAAGGTGTTTACCCCTCGCTCCAAACCATTGATCTTTCAGAAAATATTCAGCTAAAGCAGGTTATTGCTTTTCCATCAGCATTAGTAAGAGTGAACTTGCAAGACTGCCAGGAACTGGAGACATTGGAGAATATTTCAAGTCTCATGAACCTTAAATTTCTCAACATAAATGGTTGCAAGGTGCTGGAAACCCTTAGTGTATGAGGTCTGATCTTTGTGGAAGAGATTGAAGAACAGAGGTGTTGGAAGCTGAAGACAATAGAAGGAATGAGTAGCCTAGAACGTTTGAATTGTCTCAAGATTTCAACAGACAATGGACTTTTCTGGAAAGATGTTTGCAATTTTTTGGTGAGTTTCTCTGTTCCTTGACCAAACATTAATTCATATAGTTTATTTATTTTAATTTTTCTGTAACATTCTGTGTTGGTTAAGAAACGTTGGAGACATGGAAAATTTTAGGGGTTAATATTCCAAAAAAAATATTCGCGAATTTCAATTTTTACTAAAAATAATTCGCCCAAGTTTTATATTATGAAATTATTTTACCTTAAAAATTGCCAACATATTATATATACTAATATAATATAATCATAATTTTATATATTTTATAAAAATATCATCAAACATTTTACAATTTTTCTATTATATATTACTAAGATTCGCCAAGGTTTCTAAACTGTCAAATAGATATACTTCCTTAAAATTTTCCCTAGTTGGAGTATTGGAGTATTGCACTGTTGTTCTAGTTGATGTGTGGTGGTTGATGGATGCGTGTGTCACCATAATCTAATTAAAGCAATACAACAATTTGAATAGACAAAACACAATTTATAGTATTTGTTGTAATTGAACTTGGAAAATTTGTGCAGAAATCGGCTCGTAGCGACGGCTTATCACATTTCATGCTGAGTGGAAAAGTGGATGATGAGATGGTCGGTGTTCAATTTTGTTCAAAGAACGAAATTCTTTTGCAGTGATAGTAAAATAGGTAATTTGAATTTTGAATGGGTCACTAAAATATTTGTGCAGGAAGTTATTCAAATGGTGCGGATGATGTTGCAACATGAATTTGGCTTTTGGACCCCTGAGAAGGTGAATATCTGGTCTACACTAGATTACCGCAAAAGCAACTTGTTCAACTTCATCAATTTAGACGGTGCGATATTGTGGTTTATCACAAACGATATCGGTCAATATATATTCTGTGTAATTTTTTCTTTTGTATTCGTTCAAAGGTCTCTACACATGAGTTTATAACCGTTGGACCACCGGGGGAGGGAGGCGAAAGAAGACTGCATGTATTTTTGTGGACACGATATTCGAATTTGTTCATGAAATATTCTAAATTGCGTAAATTCTTCAAACTGTGTTGTTCTTGCGATGCTAGTGCAAGTGAATTGGAGAAAGTTCTCGTGGAAGGGCCATGGTTTATGACGGTCTAAAAAAATACGGATGTCTTAGAAGTTTGTAACAAAATCATCGCACGCCCAAGCACTTCACGGTCCCTTACTTCACAAAAATAGTTGGATAGAAGGGTAATCTATTAATGCGGAGACATGAATCTCTTAAATGAATACACATTGATTCTACTATGAATGAAAAATGTGATTTTTATTTTTGTTTCAAATATTATGTAATTGATTTATATTTATATTGAGAAATTGGAATTTCATACTATAGTATAAATTATTTAAAAAAAAGATGTTTTATTTTTTTATTAAGTGTAATATCAGAGTTAAAAAAGGTTGTCCCCTCTCCCTTACCCTATTTGGCATTTACATCGACAAGCTAGAAGGTTGTTTAGAGGAAGCAGGATGTGCTGGCATGATCTTAGCTGGGATAGTCATCATCCTTCTTCTCTATGCTGACGATATTGTTCTTCTCGCAAGGTGCCCATCTGACCTTGATAAGCAACTTAGACTTCTTAAGGATTTCTTCTCTACCATGGGTATTTCTATTAACACTGACAAAACAAAAGTTATGATTATCAAATCCAAGAAGGACACATACGCTAATTTTATGTATGACAGTAATAACTTGGAGGAGGTGTCTTCTTACAAGTACCTAGGAATTGATATTCATCACAAGCTCAACTGGAACTATAGCATTCATAAAAGTATTAATGGTGGGTGGAAAGCTTATTTTGGTTTTGAAAATAATTGTAAAATGGCAAACCTTGTAATGTGGGATAAAAATAAGTTCCTCTTTAAAACTTTAGTCACTCCTGTTATCTTATATGGATGTGAGGTTTGGGGTTGCAGCATCTCTAGATAATCCTAGAGAAAGATTGAGCAAATCCACAAGAATTTTATAACGTATAACCTTAAAATTAAAAGCAATACACCCTATCCTATTCTCCTTATAGAAGTGGGTCTTTCCCCTATCGAGAGCCTAGCTATGACTAGTCTTCTGTTGTACAAGCATAAGCCCAAGAACATGGGAGACCATAGACTTCCTAAGCTAGCTTTAAATTCCAGCCAAAACCACCTAAGGCTTAAATGAGGTTGGTATAAAGACACCAGGGCCTGGTTAAACCATCAGGAGATCGACGAGAATGTTGCATTGCAAAACATTAATAACATTTAAAAAAAAAAAAAAGTTCTAAGTTCAGAGAAAAAATGTGGTGTGAGAAAGATCTAGTAGCTAAAAGAAAATTAAGATATTATAAGGAGGTCATCAAACCCACCATAGAAGATCAAAAGTATATCTCTGTTTTAAGTAGATCAAAGAAGAAAATTAATATAGCCAAGATTAGAATGAACTCTCGTGAGCTCCATAGTGAAACGGGTCATTGGACAGTTCCTAAAACACCATGAATGGAAAGGATCTGCCATCTTTGTGAGAATATAAACATCGAGGATGAAAATCCCTTCCTCTTAGAGTGTCCCATGTGCAACCACATTAGAGCTCAATTTCATAATATTTGTTGCAATACTGACCTTCCTAGCCTTTTAAGATGTCAAAATTATAGTGAGCTCGAGAGGCTTCTCTCCAAGCCTTTTGAGCATAGGAATAAAATCTTAAATCAAAGTAAATAACTCTTTTCTTTAGCTCCGATAGACCAAAGATTGGTCTCAATGGACGTTAACCATCATCATCATCATCATCATCATAATTAATTAATTAATATTTAATATATTTTGTTTAAAGATATTTTAATTTTCAATTATTTTTTAATATTTAAAGATTGTTTATTTTAATTTTATATTTATTTAGTGTTAAACATTACAACATTTCTATCATAATAGGAGTATATCAAGTGAGTGGAATTTTTGGATAAAATATAATAATATAGTATTATATTTCACCCAATTGTTATTGTGAGCCTCATCCAGTTAAAAGTGACTAGAAGTGATGGGAAATGCTAGGTAAAATGTAAAGTTATTTTATTTTACCTAATATTTCTCATCATCCCACCCATTAAATTTTAGTCAATATTTCCCTTCTTTTTTTAATTTACATTTTACTGCCCCACCTCTTCTAATCACCCTAGCTCACTTTCATTGTTAAAAGTATTCATTTCTAAAATTACTAAAACTTCAAAAAACATTAAGACAATTAGTTACACTAATAGAAATGAGAAATGTTCTTATAGAAAGATAAATATGCTTTTGTATAACATATTTTTTTATATTTGAAATATAAACATGAAATTTCTACTTCTCATCTTTAGAATACATTACTTACATTATTTGGTTGCTAGTACAAAATGAAAATCAATCAACAACATAATGTTATCCTATATTTATAAACGCAATTGTTCCAAATCAATATTGGTATATGTTATATTTTGCAAAACTAAATTTGATATATTTATCTTAGTAAAATTGTTTATCGCATAAATTTTTATACTCTTTTTAAAACAAAAACCACTTTTTATACATCTTATCATTTCTACTTGCATGTGGGTGCTACTATAACTAGTCTAGATCCATCTTAACGCCAGATCTATCAAGCGCCGAGAGGGATCAAATATCTCGAGGTGCAAACCTCATTTTTTTAGTGCAAAACATGAGGAAAAGTTTTCACGTGGAGAGATTTGATCCCTCTTAGTGCTTGATAGATTCGGAGTTAAGATGGATCTAGGTTGGTTTTAGTCATGTGCAACCAAGGAAAATCTATCAAACATATGATTAATTTTATCAATAATATGTAAATACAGATAATATAAATATAATCATTTTATATATGGTTTGATATTTATCTCGTACTTTTAATTTTAAAATTTTCTTTAGTTTTTTTAGTTGATAAATATTGTTAATAACTTTAATGATGAAATAAAAATTTTGAATGCAAAGTGACAATGTAATAGTGTTGAATGATAGAAAATGAAAATAATAAGAATGCAGTCAATTACAAATAGTCTTCATTGTGATCAATCTCAAATTATTTTCTTTTGATATTCTTATCGTCACCCTTGTTAGTTTTGTCATCCTTTCATATCTATTATATGAAAAGGACAGTTGAAATCATAAACAATTTAAATATTTAGCTTGAACTATTGCACTAAACATCATACATTGTCTCTCTTGCTCTTCAATATTAATAGGTTGATTTACTATAACACAAATATTAATGTACATGGTCAATAATTTTGTGTGCTGACACTGAAATCAATTCACAATGTTAATCCAATCACTTTAAAAATTAATGTACCATCAATGTACATCTAATTACATCAAATCTGAAATCAACGTCTACACTGAAATCAATGCACCTAATGCAAACAATCAAATAAGATTATAAAACAACATCTACACTCAAATCAATGCTTCTAATACAAGTAATCAAATAGGATTAGAAATCAACATCTACATCAAAATCAATGCATCTAGTCCAAGTAAGCAAATAAGATTAGAAACCAACATCTACACTGACATCAATGCATCTAGTGCAATAAATCAAATAGGATTAGTAATCACCATCTACACTGAAATCAACGCATTTAGTGCAAGCAATCAAATAGGATTAGAAATCATATACATTGAAATCAATGCATCTAGTGCAAGAAGTCAAATATAATTAGAAATCAACATATAAACTAAAATTAATGCATCTAGTGCAAGCAATCGAATAGCATATGAAATCACCTTCTACTTTGAAATCATTGAATTTAGTGCGAGCAATCATATAGGATTAGAAATCATCTGCATTGAAATCAATGCATCTAGTGCAAGCAATTAAATATAATTAGAAATCAACATCTACACTAAAATCAATGCATCTAGTGAAAACAATCAAAATGGATTATAAATCACCATTTACACTAAAATCAATTCATCTAGTGCAAGAAATATTCTTCCCTATCTCACCCCTCAAAATACATCTCTCTTTCCCTCCATCTCTCCACTCTCTCACATCCTCCCTCTTCCTTCCTCTCTCTCCATTTCTTTCCCACATTTATATATATCTCTCTCTCCACCCTCCAACTATGTTACTATATCCCTCCCTCTCTCCTTCTCTC
The DNA here is from genome assembly GCA_034641835.2 of Pinus albicaulis. Classification (NCBI taxonomy): domain Eukaryota; kingdom Viridiplantae; phylum Streptophyta; class Pinopsida; order Pinales; family Pinaceae; genus Pinus; species Pinus albicaulis. The sequence goes on along the minus strand of CM076584.1, from coordinate 609,424,750 downwards.
CCCCATTCTCTCCATATCTCCTTATTTATCTCTTTATCTCACCCCAAAACATACACACACTCTCTCCATATCTCCCTTGTCACTTCGTCTCTCTCTCAACTTCTCACTCTCTATGTATTCTTATTCCCTCACTCTCTCCCCCTCCAAATCCATCTCTCTATCGTTCCATATGTCCTTCTCTCTCTCTCTCTCTTTGCCCTCCAATTTTCTCTATTCCCCCATTAATCTCTTCCTCTCTCTCATGTCCTCTCTCTTTTCCTTCCCCTCTCTCCCTTTCTCTCCTACCTTGCTCTCTCTTTTCCTCTCTCTCTCTCTCTCTTTTCCATCCAATCCTCTCTCCCTCTCTCTCTCTCTCTCTCTCTCTCTCTCTGTTTGCCCTCCAATACTCTTTCTTCCCCCACAACTCTCTCTCTCTCTCTCTCTCAAAATCTACACTAAAATCAATGCATATAGTGCAAGAAATCACCATCCACACTGAAATCAATGCATCAAGTGCAAGAAATCATCTTCCATCTCTCCCTCCAGCTCCAACTCTCTTTCCCTCCCTCTCTCCACTCTCTCACATCATCTCTCTCTTCCTTCCTCTCTATCCATTTCTCTCCCATGTTTATCTCTCTCTCTTTCTCCCTCTCTCTCCCTCTCTTCACCCTCCAACTATGTTACTATATCCCTCCCTCTCTCCTTCTCCCCGCATCCCTCTATCTTTCCTTATTTTCTCTTTATCTCACCCCCAAACATACACATACTCTCTTTATTTCTCCCTTGTCACTCCCTCTCTCTCTCCACTTCTGGCTCTCTATGTATTTCTTCTTCCCCCCTTCTCTCACCCTCCAACTCCATCTCTCTATCCCTCCCTCTCTCCTCCTATCTCCCTATCTCTCCCCTCCTCTCTCTCTCCCTTCCTCTCTTACCTCCCTCTCTCTTCCCCATCTCTCTATCTCTCCCTCTCTCTCTTTTCCCTCCAATATAAAATGCAGGAGAAATAGAAAAATATGGTATTTGGCCCATGGTATTTAGCCCATGGTATTAAAATGGTATTTTTCCCATAGGATTCACCTAAATAAAACTTTTTATAAAGTTTTCTTTAAATATAAATAGGTTCATAGAATAAATATAATATATATATATATATATATATATATATATATATATATATATATATATATATATATATATATATAGATATATTTACTTACCATACCCTCATGTTTACTTATATTACATTTATTTACTTACCATACCCTCCTAAATAATTTACCATACCTCTAGGGTAAGTATAAAAAGAGATTTTATTTATTTACCATACTCCTGATAAATAAATAAAAATATACCCAAGTACATTTCAAATATTTACTTACATTACATTTCTCACATTACATCTACACATGCACCTTATACTCCAACATATCAAAATTTGACATTACATAAACAAAAAGGTAGAAAAAAATAAAATGCAGGAGCAATAGAAATCAAACCTTAAAATCAATTAAAAATCAATTGCAGCGTGTTGAAACTGAACCAACTGAGAATAGGGAGCCCAGAGTTTGACAAGGTTACCACGTTCTTTGGCCAACTTGAAGGGATTAAGAGAGTTGATTTTATTGCAATGCGACCGTCTACAGTGCGAAGGAATTGGAGCACCGAATATCAAATTTTTGGCAGTAGACTTTTGTCCAATATCAACCTTTAGTTTTCAAAAGGATCAACACACCATGGGTGTTTTAAGGGATCTCACTCTGAAGAGAACATCAATATCTGAGATATGTATGGTTGATGGTGTTTACCCCTGGCTCCAAACTACTGATCTATCAGAAAATATTCAGCTAAAGCCGGTTATTGCATTGCCATCAGCATTAGTAAGAGTGAACCTACAAGACTGCAGGGAATTGGATACATTGGAGAATCTTTCAACTCTTGTGAACCTTAAATTTCCCAATATAAATGGTTGCATTGCGCTGGAAACCCTTAGTGTACAAGGTCTGATATCTGGGGAAGAGATTGAAGCAGAGAGATGTTGGAAGCTGAAGCGAATCGAAGGAATGGATTGCCTAAAATGTTTGAATTGTCTGAAGATTTCAATAGACAATCAAATTTTCTGGGAAGATGTTTGCAATTTTTTGGTGAATATCTCTGCTCATTACACCAAACATTAATTCATGCAATTGATTTTGTTGAGATTGCAACAAGATGATGAGCTTAGTGGAAAGAAGTCGCCTTCACTGAGTGGGCCTACAGGCTATTTTTGGCGCAAGTCTATTTTTAGACTATGTCTATTTTTAGACATGTCGATCATATTCTATGAGTTGCAGGATGCTATTTGTGGAGCACTTCAGTTAAGTGCACATATGTGGCAAAAGAGCTGACAGAAGGAATTACGCTATTCCTGAGGGTTAAGTGGAGCTATTGCATGGATACTTCAGTTAGAACTCATGTGATAGAGTTTGGTGGAGTTATTGAGGTAGTTAATGGAGTTGTGTTCAGTTTAACTGAGTTGAACATAGTTGAGCTAGTTGTATCTAGTCTAATTGATTGATACACTAGTGAGAGTGGTAGTGAGAGTGGTGTGAATTAATTTTTAATTAATTCACTAATTATTAACTCATTAATCAGCTAAAGAATACATCAGTTAACTACAGTGCATGGACAGTTTCATTGGAGACCAGTGAAGAGGTAGGTGAAAGAGCAGTGTGACTATCAATTGTGACTATACTGTTGCGTGATTTGCAACAACCAGTGATTGGAGATGCCAATGAGGATTGCATGAGCAAGGCTGGACCAATTCGAGTTCATTCAGAGCCATTCTTCACTAAAGGATTACGAGAGGTAGGCTATCGTAAGGCAGGATCGAGCATGTGATTTGCTAGATCGGGCTTCGATTAGTGTGTAAATTGAGATTTGTACCGAGAGCTAGAGGCTTTGTATAATGATTGTTACATGATCTCTATGACATATAATATACAGATAGTTGGGGGTTTTCAGCTTTAAGCTTTCCCATAAAATACTGTGTTCATATGTGTGATTGTTTATGGTTTTAATGTGCGCATGCGATTGTTTTTATTTCTGTAATTAATGATCAATGGTAGAAGAGATTCTGTATTGTGCATGAAGTTAAAATAGAGTGTGATCAGGAGAATCTCGGTGTATAGCATATCAGTTATCAAATTTCTACAGATTTAATTTGAATTTATATTACAATTTATACATTTTTTTGTTCTAATGGAACTTGTCAGATTTGTGCAGAAATTTGACCCTACCCTTGGCTTATCAAATTTCATGTCAACTGGAAAAGTGGATGATGATATGGTCGGTGTTCAATTTTTTTGAGAAGAACGAAATTCTTTTGAAGCATTAGTAAAATAGATAATTTGAATTTTGAATGGGTCAACTGAAATGCTTGTGTAGGACGAAGGCCAAATTCTAAGGAATATGTTTCAACTTGAATCTATTTTTCACTTTCAAAGGGTGAATCTTATGTCTATTTCAAACACACTGGATACTTTGACTATCCGTACTGTGGGATATTGTGGTTTATCACCAACGATGTTTGTGGATATTCATTACATGTGGCATTTCAGAATGACACGCACTCTGACTCGTGGATATCGCAGGGTAGGGATAGTGGTGGGAGAAGGTTTCATGTATTTATGTGGAGACGATATTCAAAATGGTTCATGGAATATTCGAAATTCGCTCAACGCCAGCAAAATTACTGTAAATTATTTGTGAATTACTTCAATAAGTGTGGAAGTGAATTGGACAAAGTTCTCATGGAAGGGCTATGGTTTCTGCCAGTGGACTACTATAGGACTGAGTACTTAGAAGTCTGTAACAAAATCATTGCAAAATTTGCACCCAAAAAGCTCGTTGGTCCACTTTGTCACTCACTACGTAGGCGGATAAAAGGGTTATTAATGAGTCGAGATGAACCATGATATGATCACGCATAGGTTCGATTATGAGATGGAAAATGTAATTTTTATTATTTTTCGAAATATTTGAAATTTTATATTATAATAAAAATATTGGTAAAGGATTAGTTTTTTTTTTTTTTTTAAATTTATTTAAATATTTTAATAATATGTTTTATTTATTAAAAAATAATAATTAAATAATATTAGTGTAATCATATTAAAAATATTAATGTGATTCATATAGTTGAAAGCATCATAAGTATAGCCAAAAAATTATTGCAACACCAAAAAGATCTTACTAATGCACATATTTATCTAATTAACTATGTATAAAAAAAGTTATGGGTCAACTTTAATTCTAGAGAACAAGAATGAATTACACATTTTATTGTAAATTAGAAATTGGTGAGTGGGAAGCCACATGGTACGAATCTAATTTTTTAAATTTATTAAAAGTAATTGACCATTTTGCTAGATAAAATTTGCTTAAATAAATGTTATAAATAATTATGAGAAACTTATTAGAATTGGAATCATCTCAATTCCATAGGAATTATTGAGCTAGGAGCCATATGGCACCAATCTAATTTTTTAAATTTATTAAAAGTTAATAAAACCTATTCAGAGAAAACATATGCGGAAGATATTCTCTTGAGAATATTCACATCCTAAGAAACCTTCTACAATTATATAATTTGAATTTATTTTTAAGATTTAGAATTTAAAAATTATGTTAAAAATTGAAGATATTTTTTAATATATTAAAACAAATAAATTTTAATAGAAATTTTTTACATCGGCCATTAGTTCAAAACATTGTTGGATTGTAAATTTTATATACTCTCATAACAATGTTTCATTATCATGAAATCATTGTATTGTAATTTTATGTATTTTTTAAGATTCATAATCATGTTTTTATTATAAAACGTTTCTAATTTTATTGTTTAATTCACAGGCATTTCCATTTTAAAGAATTTAGTTACTGAGGCCTAAAAGGATTTAAATTTTAAAGAATTTAGTTACTGAGGTAGAGAAAGATTTAAATTCAAAATTCACATCTTAAATAGGTTATCTATCTTTTTATAATTACCATCATTAAACTCAAATTGCTTTGGCATTGACTCGAATTATTCCAATCCCAAAACTCTCCGAGAAACCCTGTTGTGTATTTTCCAATCAATTTAGAATTGTTGAGTAAAGCAGCGGAAATCATGAATAAACAAACACACACAGAATTCAAAAAACATGAAGTCACAGAAGATTTTAACGTGGTTCACCCAACCAATCTGGGCTACGTCCACCAAACAGGGCATCGGAAATCTCATTCATCAACTAGAGAAATACAATAGCAAAGTTTCTCATCTGCTCATCTCTTCCACTCACCTCACATTCCTCATGTTTATTTGCCTCTACGGGCTTACATTTTATAGCTGGGAGTAGAAAAAGAATCATAAATTCACTCACAACAAATATAGGGTGCATTAACTCCTCATCAGAATTAAAAGGAGTCAATTTAGCAACAAATCCTATTGTTGTCACCTTCATGAGATTTTCTCCAAATTTAATTAAAAGAAAATCTTAACAATCTCCACCTTGAAAACAATTAGCCTGATACCCTGTTCCATTATTATCTTTATCTTTTCTGCAAGCCAAGAGAAGCCAGACACCATCGTAGCTTCTCTAACAAAACTAGTTTCGTGAACATGTCTGCACAGTTTTCCTTTGTATGCACTTTTTCAAGAGAGACACCCTGTTCAGTGATAACCTGTCTTACAAAATGGTATTTAATAGGTATATTCTTTGACTTACTATGATAGGCTAGATTTTTAGCCAAATGAATTGCACTTTGACTATCACAAAATAACTTGATGTTGTCCTGCAACCTACCAAACTCACCAAACAAACCTTTCAACCAAACCGCTTCTTTGCAAGCATGTGAAGCAGCTATGTATTCTGCTTCTGTAGTGGATAAAGTGACAATGTTCTATAGCTTTGACATCCAGCTAATAGCTCCACCTGCAAGAGTAAAGACATACCCTGAAGTTGACCTTCTCTTATCCAAATCACCTGCAAAATCAGAATCAACATATCCGCAAACAAATTCACTACTTCTGTTATAAGTGATACAGTAATCACTTGTGCCTCTCAGATACCGAAGCACCCATTTCACTGCTGACCAGTGTTCTTTTCCTAGATTTTCCATGTACCTGCTGACAACCCCAACTGCATGTGAAATATCTGGTCGAGTACAGACCATCGCATACATCAAACAACCTACTACATTTGCATATGGAATTCGAGACATATATTCCTTTTCTTCATTTGTGTTAGGACATAAACTTGAAGAAAGCTTAAAATGGGAAGCTAAAGGGATTGAAACAGGCTTCACATTGTTCATACCAAACCTCAAGAGTATTTTAACAATATACTTCTGTTGTGATAGCCATAGCTTACCATTGGTCTTGTCTCTGAAAATCTCCATGCCCAAAATCTGTCTTGCTACTCCTAGATCTTTCATATCAAACGACCTAGCCAAGCCTTTACCCTGTTGATCTATGTTATGCTTTTGCTTGCTAAAAGCATATCCTCAACATACAACACTAAGATAATGAACATGCCATTACTTAATTTCTTAAAGTAAACACAATGATCATATTCACTTCTTATATAATTTTGACTCATCGTGAAAGAATTGAATTTCTTGTACCATTGTCGAGGTGACTACTTCAGACCATATATTGATTTCTTGAGCCTGCAAAAAATTTTCTTGTTGTGATTTTGAACAAACCCTTCCGGTTGTTCCATGTAAATCTCCTCATCTAAATCTCCATGTAAAAATGCAGTTTTAACATCTAGTTGCTGTAATTCTAAATCAAGTAAAACAACTAATGCTAACACACTCCGAATTGAAACAATTTTTACAACTGGTGAAAATATCTCATGAAAGTCAATTCCTGCTTTCTAAGAAAAACCTTTTGCGACCAACCTCGCTTTGTACCTGACTTCTTTATCATTAACACCCCTTTTCAATTTGTAAACCCATTTACATCCCACATTTTTTCTGTCTTTAGGAAGTTCTACCAGATCCCATGTGGCATTCTTGTCTAATGCCTTCATCTCGTCCTTCATAGCCTCTTTCCACTTACCACTTTTAGAACCTTCTATAGCTTCTTGATATCACAAAGGTTCATCATCATCAGTGGTTAAAGCAACTGAAGTAAAATAATCATCATACCTTTTAGGAAGACATCTGATTCTCGTATACCTCTTTAAAGATGTTTCTGGTACTTCCACAATTTGTTGATTATTATCTGTAGGAACTTTTTCATGATTTGCATCTGAAACACGTTCATGATCTACATCTGAAACTTGTTCATGATCTGAATCTGAAACTTGTTCATTTGGACTATCATCATTATTTGAACTGGTTTCAAACTGAATGTGTTGAAGCTTAGGTACATTATCCTGTTTCAATTTATCATCTACATCTGGATTTTCAAGTGAAGATTCGTTGAATTTAACATCTCTATTAATGATGATCTTGTGAGTAGTAGGATCCCACAATCTGTATCCCTTAGTCCCATCACCCTATCCAACAAAGATATATCTTTTTGATTTAGGATCTAATTTAGAACGCTGATGTTTCAGAACTAGAGCATATGCATCACAACCAAAAACTTTTAGTTTAGAATAATCACATGGATAGCCGTTCCATATCTCTTGAGGAATTTTGCAACCTATCGTAGTTGATGGTGATCGATTTACCAAGTAACAAGATATAGAAACCACTTCTATCCACAATTCCTTCTACAAATTAGCGTTACTAAGCATACTTCTTGCTCTCTCTAAAAGAGTCCTATTCATGCATTCAGCAACTCCATTTTTCTGAGGAGTATATACAGTGGTTTTATGTCTTTCGATCCTAGCGTCCTTGCAATAATTATCAAATTCCTTTGAAGTAAACTCACCACCATAATCAGTTCTTAAACATTTAATGGTTCTTCCAGTGATGTTTTCAACTAATGCTCTAAACTGTTTGAAAACTGTGAATACATCAGAGTTCTTCTTTAACATGTAGACCCACACTTTTCTAGAGAAATCATCAATAAAGGATACAAAATATGACGATCCTCCATATGAGGTTGTAGGAGATGGACCCCAAACATCAGAATGGATATAATCAAGGATTCCCTTACTAGTATGTTTTCCAGTTTTAAACTTCTACTTGCTTTGTTTCCCAAATAGACAATGTTTGCAGAAATCTAACTTAGAAGATTTTAAACTAGGAAGTAACTTACGATTAGATAAAATTTTGAATCCTCTTTCGCTCAGATGGCCCAACCATTGATGCCATAGAGGAATAGAATTATTGTCGTTTTCAGATACTGTAAAATCATGATCTGAATCTGTTCTTCCTTCTAACTGAAAAAGATTTCCAACCTTCTTTGCTTTCATTACTAGTAAAATTCCTTTATAAACTTTCATTACTCCACCTTGAATAAAGGTTTTATATCCATTAGTGTCTAGTACTCCTAGTGAAATGAGGTTTTTTCTTAGTTCAGGCACGTGTCTTACATCAGTTAAAATTTTATTTGTCCCATCCAACATTTTAATCTGAATGCTTCCAATTCCCACAATATTACATGAGACGCCATTTCCCATGTAAAAAACTCCATCATTGATTGATTTATAAGTTTTAAACCATTCTCTATGAGTGCACATGTGATTTGACGCACCAGAATCTAACAGCCAATGTTGACCATGATTAGACAAACCAACTGATAACACTTCATCACTCATACCTGAAATGGATGCTGAACCTATATCTGTCGTGTTTGCTTCTTTCTTTTCTATTGAAGAGTCTCCTTTGGATGTTTGCTGTCTCTTCCAACAGTCCTTCTTCAAATGCCCTGATTTGCCACAAAACCAGCACTTTACCTTACTCTTCTTCCCTTTCGATTTTGACTGCGAGTTGTTGTGCTTACTGAAGCGTCTTTCTTTAGAACGTCCTCTGACCATCATTGCTTCTGATGTAGAGGTTTTTGAATTTCACCTTTTCCTTGTTTCTTCAGACAACAAAGCTCCAACAACATCATCAAACTCAAGGGTTTTTGATGAACTAAGACTTATAGAAGTAACAAAATGATCCCAAGACTCGGGAAATGAGCATAATAAAGTTACAACTTTATCTTATTATTCAAATTTTACTTCTATACTTTCTAATTACACCGGGAGGGTATTAAAGGTATTCAGATGATCAGTTATCATCATACCTTCCTTCATGCGCAAGCTGTACAACTGTCGCTTCGAAAGAATCCTATTGGTTAAGGATTTTGTCATGTACAACTTTTCAAGCCTTGTCCACAAACCAGCAGCAGTTTTCTTTGACACGATGTTAAACAAAACATCATCTGCCAAACACAGTCGAATGCCGCTCAGTGCTCTTTCATCCAAGTCACTCCACTCGTTATTTGTCATGGTGTAAGGCTGTTTGGCTTTTCCCAACAGCGCCTTCGCCACGCCTTGTTGCATGAGTAGATCATACATCTTCACTTTCCAGATCTCGAAGTTGTTTTTTCCATTGAACTTCTTGATCTCAAATTGAGCACTTTGTGTTTTTGACATAGCTTAATTTGTCTTCTTGCCCAGCAGAAAGAAAAAAAAAAATAAAAAAAATATTCATAGCACTTATCAATAACACGTAATTTTTAGGATACTTCAAAAGTTATTTCGGCTGGTTTGGATATTCTGCCTGTCCCTTATAATGGCACATTACAAATCAAATCGATATAAAATATCGATATACAATTAATGTACAAATCGATATACAATATCGATATACAAAATTTAGAACACAAATCGATTTTTAAAAAACATATGATAAAATAAAACAAATCGATTTTTAAAACTTTTAACAACAATAAGTGCTACCTTATAAAAGATATCGATTTTTTAAAGTGCCACCATATATATAAATAGATTGTTAAAAAACAAAACAAATCGATTTAAAACTGCCATAAACTACCACCCTACAGCAGTGCACTCACCGTTCAACGCAGTGTTCAACACCGTTCAGCAGTTCACCGTTCAACGTTCAACGCTGCCAGGCTCACAATCCACCGCACTGTTCAACACTGCCTTAATGCAGCCTAAATACAAAACTGGTCCACAGTATTCACAGTCCATGACCGGTTTGACAATCTAATGCAACAGATCAGCTTCCACGGCTCTGCTGTGGCTTTTCCACACGGACAACAGCACACAACCGGCTCCGTTCAGCAAAAACATTGTTCAACAAAACCACAGCTGATTTTCATCCTTCATTTCACAGCCGACGGCTCATCCTCCAACTCACAATGCTCTGATCCTCGGGCCATCTAGAAATCAAAGATGCTGCATCTAACGCAGATACGTTAAAAAACAAAAAAACAACATGGAGCACGTCCTGCTCACAGCGCTGTCTTCTTTGTACTTTTTGCACAGCGGACTGTGTAAAAGGTAATGCAATACCAGCAGCCTTCAACTGGCCCTCACTGAGTTGATAGCTCGGCCCTCACACTCAAACGAAATCGGCTTCTGCTGCAGTCAAGTTTCTTGGTCCGATACCAAGTGTTGAGTAAAGCAGTGGAAATCATGAATAAACAAACACACACAGAATTCAACAAACATGAAGACACAGAAGATTTTAACGTGGTTCACCCAACCAATCTGGGCTACGTCCACCAAACAAGGTATCGGCAATCTCATTCATCAACTGGAGAAATACAATAGCAGAGTTTCTCATCTGCTCATCTCTTCCACTCACCTCACATTCCTCATGCTCATTTGCCTCTACGGGCTTACATTTTATAGCTGGGAGTAGAAACAGAATCATAAATTCACTCACAAAAAATATAGGTTTCATTAACTCCTCATCAGAATTAAAAGGAGTCAATTTAGCAACAAATATTATTGTTGTCACTTTCATGAGATTTTCTCCAAATTTAATTAAAATAAAATCTCAACAATAATATGTGGAAATAAAAAATGGAAAGAATTCGTTAAAAGAATATATCCTAGAAGGATGAACTCTCGACAAGTAATAAAGTACCGATTTTGTGTACAAATTTCATGAAAATGTGTGATGAGAAGCATTGTGGTTGTTCGAGTTCAGATTCTTGGCCGATTCTCCATTCTTTGCCCCGACCACATAGATTCACTACATAACTCTTATGAATATATATATTTTTTCCTTTTGTTTAATCAAGGTATTTCAATGGTAAAAGTTGTCCCATTCCACGTTCAATTAAATTATATAAAATGTATGAGAATGATTACTCACCAATCTGCAACGGGTTACGGGGATTAACGCTTCAATGAATCCAATTTTTGTTTCAATCGAATAAACAGAAGCCAACACATTCAACAAGGTGAGTACATGGATTGACTATTCAAGCAAAGTTGTATATAGACACCTCATTCAGAATGGAAATCTGAACAAGACCCTACAGGAAGGAACATTACTCATTAAAAAATAACGTTTCAATAATTTTTTAAATTATTTTATTTAATATATATATATATATATATATATATATATATATATATAATCGAAAACTTATTTTATTTTTAATAATAAAATCTCTAATTTTCTCTTTTAATAATTTATTATTTAACTATCCACGATGGGGTTAAATAGTGTGATAGAGAGAATGCTTGGGGTGAGTCTGCTACCCCATTGAGGAGACATGCATTAATGCAATGGTGTGGCCAGGTCCCTACATGCAAGAGCATATGGACCTCTGGTGGTAAATTAAATGTGGATTGAGAGAATTTCTCTATAGATTTGTATGGTTATAATTACCGAGTTTTAGCACCTGAGTGGGGGGAAGCTTGAGCCCCTATTGTAGGAAGGAATGTGTAAGGATATTTCTATTACAGCTAAGATAGAAATAGGAGCAGGGCAATTTCCTTTATTCCCTTTCAGCAAAATTGTTGGTGAGTCGGTTTATGACTGCGAGGCATTTCTAGGTTACGTAGGCACAAGTCTAGAGATGTGGCAGTGGATTCTAGTGGATCTGGAACAAGAGCGAAGGATTGGTGGAGTTGCTACTACAAGTTACTGATAGGGGAAGGGCTCTTGTGCTTATGGAAGGTTGACTTCTTCGCCAACTCTATTGTACGCTAGTCCTAGTGCACATATAGCCACTCAAATAAGGATAATTATGTTACTTCTCCTTTGCATTGTTAATTTGAGTGACATTAAGTTGTCTAGTCTCACGTGATTGGTTTCTATTGTCATAGTCTCTCATGTTGGAGGGTGGTTGAGGTTTCTGCAAACCCCTCTGTTCACAAGATCTATTGTTCCCACGGTCACCTTGTTAAGGGAATTTCTATTGATTCCCATTCGTTTTGTTAATTTGCATGATAGTGAGTTGACTGTCCTTGGTTGTCTATAAGATGAAATTTTCTCAGGCCTATAATATGTAGAAATTACACCAATGGATTCAATCCGATCATGCAATATTCTAGAGAAAAATATTGAATCCTTCCAAAATTAATTTGTGGAAATTAAACATGATTGCACAGTCACACCAAGTAAGAGAAAGAAGCAATCCAATCGCACAACATAGATATTTTTCCTGTGGAAAGCTTGTTGCTAAAAACCCCTCTATCTTTATTGTATAATCAACCAATGAATCATGAAACAATACAATGCACTCTTCTCACAAGAGCCTGCTACACTCTACCAACTGTCTCACATTTATCTGGACAAAATCAACCAACACTTAGCCAATTTCCTGCCTCTGCTCAACCTGCCTTGCTTGCACAATTCTAAGAACAATTGATCCCTATTAATTAGGAAACTCAACCTTCCAAAACTGCACAATACATCATGGGCAATCCTATGGTTGTCTAATTGTGCGTCGACAATTTACTAATAATACAACTGATAGATAACATCCTTTTAAAATCTGTCTCAACTTGGTCTTCATCAAAACTAACATGCATGCAGCTATTAATAGTAAATCATTAGTCAGTTCACATATCATTGCATGTGAATTAAATTTGATTTAATTCACTTGACCTCTCACTAGTGGAACAATCAGTTACAACTAGTTAGACTGATTTTAACTCACTTAATTGAGTTAACTGATTTCTCATGCATTAAACTAATACACTAACTACAAATTGGACTCTAAAACAAATAGAATCACTCTACATGCCTCACCAACCACCCTCAACTAGAATTTCATGAGCTAACCGAGTCTATCACACTTAGTTAACTATTACAAGTGATTATGAGAAAATTACAATTAATTAAGAGAAAATTAAATTAGACACACATTTCTTGTTGACTTTTCAACACTCCCTCTCCACAAGAAAGGGATTATCAGCTACCTCGATCCTACCACTGTGGTATTTGAATTTTCTCTTCGCGAGCGCCTTTGTCAGAATATCTGCATCCTAATTCTCCTTGGGAATGTACTAAAGTAACATAATGCGTCTTTGAACACAATCTCTAGGATGGTGGTATTGGATGTCACTATGATTGGACCTGTCATGGAATACTGGATTAACCGATATTTTTATGCAACTCTGGTTATCACAATGTATCACCGTCAGATCCATCTGAGGACCAAACAAACCAAAAAGTATCTTCCTCATCCAGATGGCCTCACATGCTTCCTGGCTAGTTGCCATGTACTCTGCCTTCGCTGAACTGAGTGAAACTGATCTCTGCTTCCTGTTGTACCAAGAAACTGTTGTCAATCCTATGTTGAAGATCCCTCCTGATGTGCTCTTCATGTCTGATGGACTGCCTGCCCAATATGCATCAGTGAAGCCTTGAAGTTTCACTCCCTCTATCTTTCTGTACCATAATCCATACTATGTAGTGCCCCTGAGATATTTCAAGACATGCTTCCCCACCTTCCAAAAGAGCTTGGTCATCTTAACCATGGCTGAACTAAGCTAGTTAACTGTGTAGCATATGGCTGGTCATGTGTTCACCAAGTACATGAGTGAACCCACAAGTTGCCTGTAAATAGTAGCGTCCACTACCTCACTTGAAGTAGCATCCTCCTTCCTCCAATTTCCTGCAAGAGGAGTCTCCATGGGTTTACAACTCTCCATGTGGAACTTCCTCAGCATGTCTTTGGCATACTTTCCTTGAGAAACAAATAACTCCCCATCCTACTGCGATATCTCCAAACCAAAGAAATAGTGAAGGAGTCCCATGTCCTTCATCTCAAAATCTCTTGCAAGATCCTATTTGCAAGAATTTATGAGTTGCTCATCACTTGTCAGAATAAGATCATCTACATAAAGTAAAATAATCAGAAGCTTACCATCAACCACAATCTGGTATAGGTTCACATCCACTTCACTCTTTGTGAAGCCCAACTCGGTGAAATAGCTGTCAATCCTGGTGTACCAAGCATGAGGTGCTTGCTTCAGCCCATACAATGCTCTCTTGAGTCTGCACACATGCGAATCCCTGTCAAAGTTTTCAAAACCTTCTGGCTACTCAATGTACACTTCTTCCTCAATAATTCCATTGAGAAATGCAGTCTTTGCATCCATCTGATGTATCTGCCAACCCATCTTCGTTGAGAGTGCAAGGATAGATCTAATCGATGAGTACCATGCAATTGATGCAAAAGTCTCCTCATAGTCAATTCCTTCAACCTGTGAGAATCCCTAGGCTACAAATCTAGCAATGTACTTCTCCACACTCCCATCTGCTGCCTCCTTCACCTTATAGATCCATATAGATCCAACCATTGACTTCTCGACTGGTCTTGGGAAAAATTCTCATGCACTGTTCCTGACGATGGAGCCATACTCCTCAACCATGGCATCAACCCAAGTTGGTTGTTGCACTGCTTCCTCAAAAGAGGATGTTTCTGTCACAATACACTTACTCATAAGAGCTATGTATCCAGTATACCTGTTTGATGACTGTCTTTGTCTGCGCTGTGATGTAGGTTCTCCTACATGTTTTGTTGCATCAAGTCTCAATCTGTCAGCCTCTGTGGTGCACCTCCTACCATGTCTAGTGGACGACTCTGCATGAGTGGTTTTTGCCACTCCATGATCCTCCTCATGTGGCTGCTCCACATCTTGAGTTTCATCCTTTGGAACTAAGAGTTCCTCATCTGCATGCAAATCAAGCTCCCTCTCAAGGGACAATCACATGGCTTTCTCCTCATCAAATTTTACATCCCATCTAACAACTGTCATCCTAATGTTCGACAAATACACCTGATAGTTGTGGGGAGTATCAGTGTACCCCAAAAATATCCAAATCTCTGTTGTTGTTTCTAGCTTCTTTCTGGAACCTTTGGTCACATGGCAATAGATAGATGAGCCAAAAAATTTAAAATATGAAACATCAAGTTTCTTACCAGAAAAATCCTCCTCTAGTGTACTCATGCCAAGTATCCGATGAGGACTATGGTTCTACACAAATACCGTTGTGTTGCATGCATTTGCCAAAATATGCAATGGTAGGCCCTGATCATGTAACATAGCTCGTGCCGCACCCACAATTGTTCTGTTATTTCTTTCTTCAACCCCATTCTGTTGTGGGTTATGAGGCATAATCAACTCTCTCTGAATTCCTTCTTTTCTACAGAAGTTCTTGAATTCATTGGATATGTACTCACCACCATTGTCGCTCCTTAGAGCCTTCACCTGCTTCCCTGTATCTTTCTCAACCAGTGCTTTGAACTCACAAAATTTTGAGAATGTCTGATCTTTCTTCTGTAGAAGCTGTAGAGAATGGTCCACATACATTTGAGTGAACTCTCTCAAGGATTTCCTGTTGCACCTTTAGTTAAACTGAGAGGGGGGGTGAATCATTTTAACACATTCCTGAACCTTTTAAAGTTTTATTAAACTTATTTATACCTTCATTTCATATCCATATTAATATATGAGTAATCTTAGAATGTAAGCAGAAAGCATTAATATAATGTAACAGTAGACTTAATATGAGAGCAGCAGGTATTAAGCAGATGATATAATTCAGATCAACACATAAATATCATGCACAGAGACACCAGATATAAGTGGAAACCCATAAAGGGAGAAAATCACATCTTATTATTGTTGTGATGCAAAGGCAAGCTCCAACTCCCTCTCACCACTGTTTTTCTGCAGGCACCAACCTACAGGAGGCTCCTACCTCAATTCTGCAAGCTACAACTTGCAAGGAAGCACCAACTCCCTCTAATTTTCTGCAGGCACCAACCTACAGGAGGCTCCAACCTCAGTCAGCTACAACTGATAGCTATCAAGCTGCAACTTGATAGGGAGGCTCCAAATTCCTCAATTTATCAAACTGAATGTTTGCTGATTTACCTCAGATATCAGCTCTGTTCTGTAGCTTCTCTTTCTGCTCTTCTTTTCTTGATCTTCTCTTCCTTATACTTCTATACTTTGCCTTCTCTATATTTTCTCTCTCTCTCTCTTGAGCTTATCAAATTGATATTATATATAGAAATTCTCACATGACTGTTTGTATTTCACAGGGAATTTGGAGTGAACTGTCATGACTCTTTGGCTTATGTCTTCTTATTCCTTTTTCCAAATCATTTTAAAATTACTATAATATGTACAAATTTTCATGCTACAGTGGGATTTTGTCTTTTCCCTAGGATACTTGCCTTTGCATCACAAACAATAAATAAAAATTAATTACAACATTTACATTCACATTCTTAATTACATATTTCAATTTTACTCAGCTCCTTTTCTGGATTTTAGCTTTACTGGATTTGTCTTTTCCTGTTGTTGTTAAGAACCTGTTCTACATACTCTTTGTTCACTGTCATCTGCATATTCCCTGTTTTCTATGCTTATTCACCTGTCCAACTCATTCCTATACATATTCCTGTTCACCGAACTTTCATCTCTGCATGCTCTCCTCTTCTTTTTATTTTCCATAATTGCATTCAAGTTTCACACCCAATCATTTTCCAACCCGACAATCTCACTCTGCACTTATTCTACGCTGGCAAACTCAAACAAATAAGTTTGGAAATTTTTAATGTCTCAATTCAGAGAATTGAGATATTCATTCAACATTCCGCCATGACTATAACCCGACCGTCCATCTTCATATAATCCTCGACTGGTACATATATTAAACCACGTCCATATTACACCAACAACCATTATATATTATATTTTTTACGCGCCCGGATCATATTCAAACATTATTATATGTAATATTTTCATATATATTCCATTGGTCCTTATAATGCGTCGACTAACATTAATAAACCAATTCTTTACATATATTTTCGCCTCGGGCCCACAATACAACCAAAGGACCAATCAAACGTATGCACCATACCTGGCTGATTCCACGCACCATCCAACGGCTGTCATCACGTTGCCCGATCCAACGGATATCGCATGGGCTAATTGCGCAAAAGATAACGCGTGATGGCGCGTTGTACCTGGACTATCGTTTGCGCACCTTGGTTAAACTCCGGGCAAGTCCGACGCATGATCACCGTCTGATGGCACTCTTCCAGATCAACGACTCGTGTCAATTTCGATCCGCGTCCTGGTACGAAAGTTAATGCGCGAAGGCGCACGTTAAACGGTGGTTTTACTGTTCATCCAGGGACACGCATAGATCAATCAATGGAATTGCTGCCCATTCCTTCAATACCAGTTTCCGTATAAGGGTGGTGCGAAGAATACCACCATTCCACTTTATTGTTCCTCCAAACCGCCGTCACTATTCATCCGTCACGGTTCCGCTTCTCCCTACGCTCCAGGTTCCGGTCCTCCGCGCTTTCAATTATATATATATATATATATATATATATAAATTCATCACATTTCAATTATATATATATATATATTGTTACGACTATGGTTCTGCTCCATTATATCGTTTCTTTTGATCATAAGGTGTTCCACTTCAATGTTTCATTATATGATTCCGCTTACCCCTGACTTTTCGACATTACAATTTATGCACAACACAACCAGAATACATTATATTGCCATATATTCTTTCAATAACCCACAGGGTTGGGTTCACGGTAAACATCCTCGGGATTTCATCATTTCAACAATGCGTGCAGGATCATCATTTACAACGTATTTTATATACAGGCATTCAACAGAAGTACACTTCATCATTTTGACCAGAGATCTTTTACCCTCAACACAGGTTTTTAACGCACATTCTCCATCATTAAATAGACACCTCTATATATATACACACAGAATTCAATTCAATCAATGCATAGATAACCCTAAAACAATTTCTTTCTTCACACAGTGAGTTTATTTACAGGGTTTTCTGGTTCTGACCAGATCTTCAGTCCAATGGTCCTCTTACTGCACTCTACTCTGCCTTTGCTACCTCTGTTCTCCTTGACTGATGCTACTTCTTGCTCCTCTGCTGCTGTGATAACGACTCTGTCTCCGTATTTGCTTCCTATTTCTGCATCTGCTACCTCCTTTGTATTCATTTCCTCTTTGCTGCCTCCATTGTCTGTCTTTGTCTCCTTGTAACTGTTCCTGTCTCTGCATCTGCTACCTCCTTTGCCATCTATGACAAAATTTCCAACAGTCTCCCCCTTTGGCATTGATGGCAATACATTTTCTCTGTTTGCCTGCTCTTTTTCCTGTTGCTTGCTCTTTCTCCCCCTTTGACATTAATGGCAAAGGGTTGCTTTTTTCATTTCCTCTCTCTGAGTTATGTTTAGGCCCTCTTCTGCTAACTTTGTACCATGCTGCTCCATAGTGATGTATAAGACTTGTTGAGAGAACACTTTGAGGATTATCAAATTTGAATATACAATGTAAATTGATACAGTTCTTTCACTTGTATAGAACTAAAAGTGAGAATAATGATACTTCATAGAATATATTGTATCAGCTTTATCTAGTCAGAGATGTATGATTGGATTCAACAACTAAAATTTTGAGAGGCTTCAAATGATAATCACTACTCGTCTTTTATGTTTCAGATTCTTAATATAATGTTTCAGAACACAATACTGATCCTTTTTCTCTGTAATTGACCTTTTGATGCTTGAATAATGCAGATAACTCTAGGATGATAACTTGGTGTTCTTTTGCCTTAATCCTTTAATCCTGAGGACCTGATTCATGCTTTCCTTGCTGGTTGTTCTCCCCCTAGAATGATATTTTCGTTTTTGTACTCCCCTCGAAATTGTGCTTCCTCTTTATATTCGAGAGTAGCATCTGCAGATACTACCCCTAGTTTATCTCTCAAGTATTGAAATGGTTCTCTAGCAAGAGGTTTGGTAAATATATCAACTGTCTATTCTTTCGTTGGTACATATTCTAGCTTTACTATCTTTTGAGCCACTTGTTCTCGGAGGAAATGATACTTGATTAGAATATGTTTAGTTTTTGAGTGAAGTACAGGATTTTTAGATATACTTATAGCACTCGTATTATCACATTTGATTGAGATAGGTTCATCAATGCTTACCTTCATGTCTTGAAAAGTTTGCTTCATCCACATGACTTGCGTACAACATGCTGCTGCTGCTATATATTCTGCTTCAGCTGTAGACAGAGAGATGGATGTTTGTTTCTTGCTTAACCATGCCACCAGCCTTTCTCCTAGATAGAAAGCACCTCCACTTGTACTTTTCCTGTCATCCACACAGCTGGCTTAATCTGCATCTGTGAATGCTGATAAAGTGAATTTTTTGCTTTTAGGATACCAAAGTCCATACTATGTTGTTCCTTGTAGATATCTGAATATTCTTTTAACTGCAAGAAGGTGATTTTGTTTAGGTGCTGCTTGATATCTAGCCACTAGTCCTACTGCTAGCATGATGTCTGGTCTTGATGCAGTCAGATACAATAGACTTCCAATCATGGATCTGTAGAGTTTTTGATCTATACTTACAATCATCTGTCGTTGATTAATAAAATGCAACTCGTGGTCATGGGAGTCATAGCGCTGTGTTTGCAGTCCTCCATTTTGAATTTTTTTCAGCATTTCTTTTAAGTATTTTTCCTGAGAGATGAAGGTGCCTGTGTTCTTTTGTTGAATTTGCAGTCCCAAGTAGAAACT
Source organism: Pinus albicaulis (assembly GCA_034641835.2). Lineage (NCBI taxonomy): Eukaryota > Viridiplantae > Streptophyta > Pinopsida > Pinales > Pinaceae > Pinus > Pinus albicaulis. The sequence goes on along the minus strand of CM076584.1, from coordinate 609,404,767 downwards.
GAGCTCTCCAATCATAGACATTTCAAACTCTGTTTTCATCTAATCAACAAACCCTTTTGCTAGTTCATCTTTGTTGCTTCCAAACATAATGTCATCAACATTCACTACAACAATCAGGAGTTCATTTTCATGGGATTTTATGTATAGATTGCTGTCTACTCCACCTCTCTTAAAACCCTGTTTTTGCAAATATTTATCCAGTCTTGAGTACCAAGCACGAGGATCCTATTTCAGTCCATATAGGGCCTTCTTCAGTCTGCATAAATAGTCTTCTTTGTCTGTCAATGAGAAGCCTTCTGGTTGTTCCATGTACACTTCTTCTTCTAGATCTCCATTAAGAAAAGTAGAATTTACATCCATTTGATATACCTTGAAGTCTTGGTAACATGCAAATGCCAGGAACATTCTGATGGCTTCCATTCTGGTTACAGGGGCAAATTTTTCTTCATAATCAAGTCCTTCAATTTGTGAGTATCCTTTGTAGACCAGCCTGGATTTATTCCTGATTACTTGTCCTTGCTCATTCATTTTGTTTTTGAATACCCATTTTGAACCAATGATATTCTTCTCAATTGGTCTAGGAACTAGTTCCCAGGTATTTTTCTTCTCAATTTGGTCCAATTCTTCATTCATTTCTTTTACCCAATACTTGTCCTTGATGGCTTCTTCAAACTTCTTTGGCTCTATTTGTGATAACATTGCTATGTATACTTCTTCTGTCTGTTCAGTTAGCTGCCTTCTTGTTTGCACTCCTACACTCTTGTCTCCTATGATTTAATCTTCTGGATGGTTCTTTTGAGTGTATCTTGAGGGGGTTTTTGAGTTCAGTTCAACATTTTCTGAGGTTTTGCTTGTTTCTTCATCATATTGGTCCTCTTCTTCATGATTTTCAAGATGGCTGCTGTAGTCTATATCTCTTGCCTTGTTTGGAAGTTCTTCATCAAATCTTACATCAATACATTCAACTATTTTCCGAAGAGTCTTGTTGTAGCACCTGTATCCTTTACTCTTGGATGCATATCCTAAGAGTATTCCTTCATCTGCTCTTGCATCAAACTTCCCCTGATTTTCATCATTGTTCTTTATGTAGCATTTGCTGCCAAAGACTCTAAAGTGCTTGATTGATGCAGGTTTACCATGTCATAGCTCATAAGGTGTCTTATCATTGTTAGGTCTTAAATGCGCTTTGTTTAGAATATGTACTGCTGTGTGAACAGCTTCTGCCCAGAAGGTTTGAGCAATATTATTCTCTTGCATCATGGCTCTAGCAATTTGTTGAATAGATCTGTTTTGTCTCTCTGCTACTCCATTCTGCTGAGGTGTCCCTACAATAGTAAATTGTTGTTTTATGCCATGTTCATTGCATAGGTCTGCAAAGTCATAATCAGTGAATTCACCTCCTCTTTCACTATGTACACATTACTCTCTGTTCGGACACCTTTGAGTAGAGTCTTTCCGGTTGTGTTTGATCTGACTTCACAATCTTGTGCTCTAAAGAGAACTTCACAGCCTTTGTCACACATCTGACTGACACTCAGTAAATTTGCTTTCAGCCCATCTACAAATAGTACATCTTGGACCTTTCCTCTTCCATTATCTATGCTGACTGAGCCTTTTCCCTTGATCTTACCTGATTTATCATTACCAAAAGTAACATTTCCAGATTTCCTTTCATCAAGAGTTATAAACTTGCTTTTGTCTCCAGTCATATGTTTTGAGCAGCCACTGTCCAGGTACCACTGGCTTTTCAGGTCTTGAGCAGTTAGGGCCATGTCACATTTATTCTCCTTCTTTATCCACTGGAAGCACCCTTTTGTTTGGTATCTTTTGTGGGATGATGGACTACATTTTATTAGAGGACATTTGGAAGGTAGATGTCCAACTTGATTGCATACACAACATTTGATCATAATTTTTGCAGAGCTATGAGTATTAACAAAATTTCTTTGAATCATAAACCTCCTTGAGGTGTTAAACATCAATCTTTGTCCATACTTTCTACACTCAATGATTTTATGACCAAATTTCTTACAATAAAAGTAGTAACCATAGAAGCTATTTGCATACCTGATGTAAGGTTGTCTCTTCCATTTGTTTGCTTGAGGCAGTCTCTTCAATGTTTGCATCTTTTGTTGGTTTGAATTACTCCTTCTTGCATGACAATATGCAGCAATGTGTCCCAACTTGTGGCAGACATAACATGTGGCATTATTTATTGGAGGGAAGAATCTTCTTTGATGGTTTCCAAATTTTACATATTCAGGGGTCTTAGTATTTATTACATTCTTTGCTACTAGTGGTTTCTTCTGATCTCTGTCCTCCTTATTGCAGATTTCTTCTTTTGTAGGAATTGTTTGAGCTACTTCATCATTCTTCTTTTCTTTTACAAAAATAATCTCTCTGTCAACCTTTTCTTTTCCTTTACTTGATTCTCCTTCGTAGCCTATTCCAGTCTTTATCATAGGGGATCTTTGAGCAACCAAAATTTCATTCAACTTAATAGAACTTGTTGTTTGGGAAGAGTTTATAACCACTTTCCTTTGAGCATTTTCTAATTCTTTCTGAGACATACTACTTCTTCTTCTAACTTTTCTTGTACTTGAGTTTTTTCCTTGATTTTCTTAAGTAACATGTCCTCTATCTTTTTGGCTTCTTCAAGCTTTATCTTTAGCTTCTTTAAGACTTATGAATTCTGTTCTTCTTGTACATACTTGAGGAGAATGTCCTTTTGTTTTCTGCATTTCAGTTTGAGTCTGTCAATCTCTTCCAGAGCACTTCTTAGCTCCCCCTCAAGGTCGACTTCCCCTTCTTCTTCTTCATCTTCTAGCAGGAGTCCTTCAAGTTCTTCTATGGCCATCAACAAGAATTCGGAGGTTCCTTCTTCACTTGAGGGTTCATCTGAATCTTCAGATGTATTGCTGTCTTGTTGAGCGTAGAAGGATTTTCTGCTGAACTTCTTTCCTTTCTGCCAGTTCTTTGATTTATTTCTCTTTGACTCTTAAGGTTGATTCCTTACTTTCTTGTGAGGACACTTAGCAGCATAGTGTCCAACTTTTCCACAGTTGAAGCATTTAAAAGGAAGTTTACCTTTGTATTTACCTGATCCTCTATCCAATTTCTTGACAAATTTTGCCTCTTCTTCATCTGAGCAAGAGCATATGTCTCCTTCTTCTTCTTTCTTCTTTTCTGATTTAAAAGCTGCCTCCCTCGTACTTGTCTTCTTCTGTGGGAGCCTCATTTCATAGGCTGTTAGATTTCCAAGTAGTTGGTTCATGGTCAAGGTCTCCCAATCAGCTGTTTCTTCTATTGCAGACACCTTCAGATTAAACCTGGATGGAAGAGATCTTAGAATCTTTTGCACAATTATACTTTCTGGCATTTTTTCTCCAAGAGCTTTCATATTGTTAATAATTTCTGCAGTTTTTAGAAAGAAACGGGCAATGTCTTCATCATCATTCATTTTTAAGTTCTCAAACTGGGCTCTATAGACTTGAAATTTGGCAATCTTTAATTTATTGTCTCCCTCATGTATGTTCTCAAGAGTATCCCATATATCTTTGGCAGTGTCTTTGTGCATTACTTTAATGAACTCTGCTTCACATAATCCATTCAGGATGGCATTCATGGCTTTTGCATTAGCCACAAAATCTTGTTTTGTTTCTTTTTCTGTGTCAGTTGCCTTTGGGGCATATCCTAATTCCACAGCAGCCCAGACTTCTATTCCTAGAGACATTATGTATGTCCTCATTCTGATTTTCCAGAAAGCATAATTTTCACCAGTGAAGAAAGGGGCTTTATTGGTTGAGCATCCTTCTTTACTAGCCATCTTGGGAACCTAGGATCTCCTTTCAGTTGTTAGACTTGAACAAAGGAACCTGCTCTGATACCAATTGTTGCACCTTTAGTTAAACTGAGAGGGGGGAGTGAATCAGTTTAACACATTCCTGAACCTTTTAAAGTTTTATTAAACTTATTTATACCTTCATTTCATATCCAAATTAATATATGAGTAATCTTAGAATGTAAGCAGCAAGCATTAATATAATGTAATAGTAGACTTAATATGAGAGCAGCAGGTATTAAGCAGATGATATAATTCAGATCAAAACATAAATATCATGCACAGAGACACCAGATATAAGTGGAAATCCATAAAGGGAGAAAACCACATCTTATTATTGTTGTGATGCAAAGGCAAGCTCCAACTCCCTCTCACCACTGTTTTTATGCAGGCACCAACCTACAGGAGGCTCCTACCTCAATTCTGCAAGCTACAACTTGCAAGGAAGCACCAAATCCCTCTAATTTTCTACAGGCACCAACTTACAGGAGGCTCCAACCTCAGTCAGCTACAACTGACAGCTATCAAGCTACAACTTGATAGGGGAGCTCCAACTTCCTCAATTTATCAAACTGAATGTTTACTGATTTACCTCAGATATCAGCTCTGTTCTATAGCTTCTCTTTCTGCTCTTCTTTTCTTGATCTTCTCTTCCTTATACTTCTATACTCTCACTACAAGAAAAAAGCACATTGGTGAGGGTCATGCTTATGATGGACCTTTAAGGTCCGTCACCAATGTCACATATGGTGACGGTCATTAAAAAACCGTCACTGTAAGTGTATATAGTGATGGTCCTTTATGGTCCGTCACCAAAGAAATTTTCAATGACACTTTTGGTGAGGGTCGTTAAAGGCCCATCACTAATTCTCTCTTTGGTGACACTTCTAGTGACGAAATTTTAATGACCCTCACCAATGCTCTTTTTTTTACTTTTGGTGACGGTCAAAAAATGTCCGTCATCATTGATCACTAAAACCGTCACTGTAAGTGTATATAGTGATGGTCCTTTATGGTCCGTCACCAAAGACATTTCAATTTTGGTGAGGTTCGTTAAAGGCCCATCACTAATTCTCTCTTTCATGACACTTCTAGTGACGAACTTTTAATGACCCTCACCAATGCTCTTTTTGTTACTTTTGGTGACGATAAAAAAATGTCTGTCATCATTGATCATTCCAATGAGTTTTTGATGATGCTATGTGCCTGTTAATATATTTTTTGTCAAAATATAATGATCTAATACCATTATTGTGGAGAATTTTTTATAATATGTCCAAGGCCATAGTGGTTAGGGTCAGTCAATTTTTTAAGAAGTAATAAGTGTATATCATTTCCCTCAAGTAATGACTAGTCGAATAGAGATTTCCTATGAGTCAACACATGATTCATATCTATTAAGTTAATTATCTAGAAAAATCCATTTAGATAAGGTTCCACTATTGTGTGTAGGAAATATATTATTTAATACATAATCGAGCTCTGACAATTCTATTAATGAGAAAAACCTAACAATCCTCAACAATCTAGGCACACCTTAAATTAATGCTTTGGCACACACTAACATTTCTTAGCACCCCACATGTCTTAGAACATCTTTGTACCTAGAACATCTTGTGATGACACTGACGCCCAAGCACATGGTGGCATGCTCTAGCACATCATGGAACTCTCCTAGCATGTGTTGGCATGCTGCATATAGTCCCTAGCATGCCCTGGAACACCTTGGTTGAATGCATTGACATACATTAGAACTTGGCACACAATGCCACTTGGCATGTATTGGGACCTATTATTAGTGTGCCTAGAATGCCCCTTTTCAAAAAGATAAAGTCCTAACTTATTAACCCTCTTATTGGTTCTTCCTTTTGTTGCCTTGACACATATTGACATACCCTGGCACCCTGTGCGACATCCTTAGCACCTAGCATGTATTGGCATATCTTGGCACTATTAATTGGCACATGATATAATTAGCACACCTTGGAACTCCCAAGCACACTTTGGGAATTATTAACATGACTTGATATTCCCTAACATGCCTTACCAATGCTTAGCATACCTTGTCACTCCCTCCTTGGCATGACAACTAACACTGACCATTAACACTAGTCTCTGGCAGTACACATTCCTCATATTCATTAACTTCCATGAATTTTTACCTAGTGCTCCCTCAATGTTTTTTCCTAGTACTCCTTAACACTCATCAACATGCATTATCACTCTCTAGCACACCTTAGCACTCTTCAACATTCCCTTCCACTTCATCACATACATAACACTAGTCCCTGACACATATTGGCACTTGGCACGTGTTGGCACTTGGAAAGTCTTAGCATGTATGGAATACGTTGAGATGCCTTGGTACGATTTAGCATGGTTTAATATTAAATTTATTTGTGAAGATCAATTGTTGGAAAGTAGGTGAGAAGCAACAAAGGAATACTTGGCACTTAGAATGCACTAAGACTTTTCACTTGGCACCTATTTCCACCTAGTGTTGGTGTGCCTAGCATGCCCCTCTTAGAAAAGGTAAATTGATGAATTATTAACCCTCTTATGTGTTCATTTCCTTGTAGTTTAACTTTTTTCTCCCTTTTGTTGTCTTGACAGTCCCTGACACGCATTGACACACCTTTGCACATCTTGGCATGCCTTATCACTTGGCACATCTTAGCATGTTTAACATGTATTCCCACTATCTGGCACATCAAGGGGGGTGAAGAGAGATGTAGTCCTAAAGTAGGTCGAGTACGAGGACCGAGTAAGGGTTGCTAAAGGGAGGTCATGATCATCCTCCAAGAGCAAGATCATCATGTGAGGGTTCAGAAGAATGTTGCATACCTTAATGGTCAGTTTGCGCTAGGAAGTAGGATGGCATATTGTTGGTTCTCTTCTGGCAGATCAATCTTAAGAGAGGTTTCTCATGAGAATCTGGGCATGTGATTTCAACGGTGTCTTTGTGTGAAGGCCGTATCAAATTCTGAAATGTTGAAATTTGCAACAAGAAACAGTGAGATTGGAAACCAGAAAGGACAAAAAAAATGCACCCACACTGGTGAGGAATTTTGATGTACCAGGAGTGAGGAATGTGGGGCATCTAATTTATTTTTCCCTTAAATAAATTGGACAATAAATTGTAATTTCATCTCATAACAACTTGTGTCAGTTAATTAAGTCATGATGATCGAGTTAGCTCAAGAAATTCGAGTTGAGGGTCTAATATGAGGCATCTAGAGGGATTCTAATATTTTTTGGGTCCAGTTGAAGTTGATGCATTAGTGGGGTGCAAGTGTAATTAACTCAATTAAATGAGTTAAAATTAGTTTAACTAGTTCTAACTGAGTGATGAGCTAGTGAGAGGTCCAGTGAATTAAATTAGATTTAATTCACAATAAGTGATCAATCAGATAACTGATAATTCGCTATTAATAGTTGCATGCATGTCAGTTTCGAGGAATACCCAGTTGAGACAGAGGTTAAAGGGAACATAACTATCAGTTGTATTTAGAGAAAATTTCCCATGTGAAATTATAAAGTCATTGGGGTGCCATGATGGATTGCGCAATCAAGGAAGACTAATTTTCCTAATTAATAAGGAGTTAATTCCTTAGGAATTGCATGAGCAGGGAAGGCTGAAGTAAGGATGAGAATTGGCTAAGTACTAGACTGAGTTTGCCTAGATCAACAGGAGACAATTGACAGAGTGTTGGAGAATCTCATGAGAGATTAAGCATTGTATTGTTTCATGATTCCTTGACTTAATACACAATAAAGATAGAGGGGTTTTGATTAGTTGCTTTCCCCAAACACATCATGTTGTTGTGCACTTGATAATTTATTTCTCTTAATTATATGTGATTGTGCGATCGTTTTTTGTTTCCGTAAATTGTAGGAAGGATTCAGTATCTTGTTTTAGTATATTACAAGATCAGATTGAATCTCGTTGGTTAGATTTTCTACATGGTATCATAGTAGGAATTTTTTGGGCAGCAAGTTTGTAACTTTGAGAAGAAAGGCAGAAGTTAGAGACTTGGTGGTTTAGAGGGAGCATAAATTACCTCTCAACATGCATCCTCATGAGAATCAGTCTCAGAAGGTTGTGGAGTAGCTGCCACAATTGGAGAAGCAGAGAGGAGACCGAGTGGAAGCGTCCACTCAAGCATAGACCTCCATGAGGGGGAAATTTTGAGCCAGATGGGAAGAGGGAGCAGCCATACCTCGAGGTGTAAGGTGGGGTTATGTGTAGACATAATCCCAAGATAAGCAATTTGGGCAAGGTCCATTGAGATGGCGTGTCTCATGGATCGAACATGGCTACGAGGAGCCCACAGTATAGCAGTAGTAGGAAGAATCAGTTAGATTGATGTAGTCAGATGTCAGCAAGACAGAAATCAGAGTGACAGATGTCAAATACTGGAGCACAAATAGAGTTAGCAACAGTTCAAAGGGCACGGATGCAGATGTCAACAGCAGTGCAGAGAATCCGGTACTAGACAAGTGCAGTAGCTAGCAGCAGTCAGAAGACTCTAATGACAGATGCATTATACTGATTCATTTTTTCAGAGGCTATTCAGTTTCAGGATTTGCAGGTGTAAACAACACTAGAGAAGTGTAGCATGCAGAACATTCCAAAGGTACCGGATGGGGATAGATTGAATTCCTTTCTTGTTGAGAGGGAGTGTTGAAATTTGCAACAAGAAACAGTGAAATTGGCGAATAGAAAGGAAAAAAAAAATGCACCCACACTAGTGAGGAATTTTGATGTACTAGGAGTGAGGAATGTGAGGCGTCTAATTTATTTTTCCCTTAAATAAATTGGACAATAAATTGTAATTTCGTCTCATAACAACTTGTGTCAATTAACTAAGTCATGATGATTGATTTAGCTCAAGAAATTTGATTTAAGGTGATCGAGGTGGATATTGGTGGCCACCCGCCTATTCCACTTTGGCCCTCGCCATTGTCTCTTTCATTTTTTCAGTTTCCTTAATTATAGCACAATTTACTATTTTTGTCAGTTTTTCGGGTCTTGAATTTTCGGAGCTGTTTTGAGGCCCCAAACGATGTTTTTTGGGCATTAAAGGTTTGGAAATTTCATAGAAATCATATTAGTATTTTTAGTCCTCGGAGAGATCTTTCTAACGGGGTATCATGTGCGTCAAACAAAGATGATATGACCAAGTTACGACCCCGAGAAGTTGGTTGCCCAACTAACCCCAACAGGGCCCACAAACTCTTGGTGTTACATCTCCTCAGGTTAGGGTTTTGGTTGTTTAGGGTTTTATCTTATTTTAAATAATAAAAAGACCCTTGATCCTTATTGTAACACAGTTCAGAGGAACATAACTATCAATTGTATTTATAGAAAATTTCCCATGTGCAATTATAAAGTCATTGGGATGCCATGATGGATTGCGCAATCAAGGAAGGTTGATTTTCCTAATTAATATGGAGATAATTCCATTGGAATTGCATGAGCAAGGAAGGCTGAGAATTGGCTAAGTACTAGACCAATTTTTCCTAGATCAGCAGGAGACAATTGGCAGAGTGCTAGAGAATCTCAAGAGAGATTAAGCATTATATTGTTTCATGATTCCTTGACTTAATACAAAATAGAGATAGAGGGTTTTGAGCAGTTTCTTCCCCAGATACATCTTGTGTTGTGCGATTGATAACTTGTTTCTCTTACTTATATGTGATTGTGCGATTGTGTTTTGTTTCCACAAATTGTAGGAAGGATTTGGTATCTTGTTTTAGTACATGATTAAAAGATTAGATTGAATCTCGTTGGTTAGATTTTCTACATGAAATAGAAGAGACGGTTGATACCATCTTACCTTGTGGTGGTTAGTAGGCCACAAGGTCTATGATAAAGACCAACATAAATGGAGGAGGGCTTGCACTGTAATTTAGAGCCATAACAGAAGTCGATGCAGGTGTAATATTGACTGAGTTAACCCTAGTTTGAGGGTCAACATTGAGATTTGAAGTTCATGTCAAGGTTCAGTCAAAGAAATGCCCAGAATATATGGATCCATATGAGCTAGGTTGAGTCCCTTATGGAGGCAAGAGTCGTGTTTTTTCTATGTGTGGATAGGGTTTGTTCTACAACAATTAGAAGTACATAAGTATAATGCCCTAGTTAGGACAGTTTCCTAGGATGCTTAGTTCATAAGGTATGACCCTAAGACTGTGGAAAATTTGTGTAGAAGAAGATGGGTTGTGACCCTTAGAGCGAGGTTTATTTCTGCAATAAATACCGCAGATCTAGAAGATGGTTTGCAGATTCAGTATGTGTGGAGACAACAGATCCAAAAGAGGGTGGAACCTATGCAGAAGAAATGTGCCATATGAAGAATGGATTGACATGTAGAGGAGTTGATTTTGGTGGAGTTTCCATAGAGTTTTAGACAAAGATCTGAAGAAACCTATAAGAAATTAGTAAATGGACTATTAGTGGCTGATTTTTGACCCTAGTTCAGTCATCTACAGATTGTTAGAAGTATGATAAGAGGAGTAGTTCATATTTTTTCATAGATTGGACAACAAAGATCAAATTGTCGATACACAAGAACAATGATCTTGAGAGGACTCAAACCATTGTTAGGTGGCATATTTGAAGAGCCCTAGATGAAGACAATATTGTGGGCCCTAGATCAGTAAAAATAATTGACTGTGGTTGGGCAGATTGATGGTAGGACAAGTACAGTTGGAGGGTTGTTAGGTTACTGTCAAAGAAGAGCCCTGGCTCTTGTTCTGGTGAAGGACAACAAAATTGGTAGAAGAGCAGGTGTATAGGGCCTAAGGATGTGCATACTTTGAAGGACTAAAGTAACAGTCAAGTGGGCCAACCAACTAGCCCTAGTTCACTATATTGTAGAGGATTGATTCAGTGAGAAGAAGGGCAGCCTACATAGCCCTGGACTTCTCATCTTGGACCTGTAGTATGGAAAAAGTGGGCATACCAAAGAGTTGTTCACAAATGGAATTGTGAATAAATTGTTACCACTCAAACTAGTAGTGGATCTAAAAGGGGTTCCTAAGAGGGCGACTGCTAGGATAAGGGAAACGATGGAGGCTTAGCCCATTGTCACCATAGCTAAGGATCCTTGCTCTTCACAGAATTTCACTAATGGGTGGAGTCCCGGTAGTTTAGGAAGTCACTTGTAGAGTATAGGTAAATGAATAGGTGGGAAGTGACCCTCGAAACCCTTTCCCTAAGATAAAATAAAGAGTGGGACTTGCTTTCCTTTTAAGCAAGGGAATTAGAAGATAGTTTGAAAACGACATGCATGACTTACAAATTGCCTAAGAGATGCAAAAAAATGTCAGTAGTCATACAAAGTAGCTAATTTGGTCAACAGCTGAACAAGTATGTAGCATTGATAGTCAACTGTGAAGACATTTTGATTCTAGAGTATGGCCCCAATTAAGATGTTTTAATGATCTGTTTCTAAAATTAAGATCATTCCTTCTATAAACATTGCAGATGTATATACTTAAGCTAGACCATAGATTAAACTAAGCCTCTCAATCTCTCGGGCTCTAATGGTGAGGAAGAAAGAAGAACTTATTGTCATTTTGGCTCAACCATGTTGAGGGTCCTGCAAATCAACCGGTTGGCCTCTGATATCTTTTCAATTATTCAATGCTGAAAAATTGCACATTCCAAAGCATCATTTGGAGAATAGATGTTGGAAACCCTTAACATATATCCAATGTCCATATAGTTGTAACAAAACATTGGAAAATATTAATTTTCATAGAAATGCGCTATGTGGTCTTGGCTATGATGTCTTTTCTATGTCTATGGTAGAGAAATTTTCATATGGGACAAGCTAGCCTTTCTAGGAAATGTTAGAGCTATACATACAACGTGGGGAATTATTCTAGATCAGAGAATTAACTCAACATATTTCTCAACTGAAAATTTTAAATATAGTGAGAAAACAATCCCATAGTGTTTTGACAAATCTCAAGGTTGTACCTTCCCAATAACTATGTAGGTTGAGGCCCCCTTAAATATGAATATGAAAAAAAACCTTGGGATTATTTTAAATTCAAATATAATTATGCTAGCCATACAACTCCCATAAATCTCCAACCCAAGTCTAAATTGTACTTTTAGAGGGGATTTCATCCTGAAAATGACCTGCCAAGGCATGTTGACTATAGTCAAAACAAGCTTCTATATATTCATTGACATAATTTAAAACAAGTGGGCCAAGAACATGAACATAGTTGTGATGTTTTGAGGAACTTTTGGTCAAAAATTTTTCTCTTTCTTCGATGATATTATCCTCTTTAGCGATTGGAGTATGAGAAGATTCCAAAACATGGGCAACATCTTGAGGTCTCTGCTTAACTGGAGGAAAAAGTTAGCAAAGTAGGATGAAGAACTAAATGCATGGAATCAATGTCAAGATCTAAAGCATGTAAGAATAAAGAATCATTAGTAGAGAAATTAAGAGGACATGATACCATGCCTTTGGCCTATATTTTTAACTAAGCTCGAGTCACTATTTCTAGTTTTAATTTGATGAAGATTAGGAAAACAAATAAAATCTAAACCAACATTTAAACTTTCTATTTTTTTTTTTTAAATTTTTTGAGTTCATCCATAATCAAGGTCATAACGAGATCATATTTTTTTTTTGGGAATGTGAGCATGGGGTGGGTGGGCAGAGGGAGGAGGGAGCTAGATTCTGGTGAGGAAAATTTTCAAACACTACAACAAAAAATCCCTTAGGGGTGATTTTTGAAACACCCCTTGTGAAGATCATGAAAATTTAAATTTTTAAAGGGTGTTTTTTAACAACTTCCTCTTAGATACTTAGAGATAGTGGTCAAAAGGTAGTCAGGGGAGACACTTATAGATAGTGGTGAACATGAACATAGTTGTGATGTTTTGAGGAACTTTTGGTCAAAACTTTTTCTCTTTATTCGATGATATTATCCTCTTTAGCGATTGGAGTATGAGAAGATTCCAAAACATGGGCAACATCTTGAAGTCTCTGCTTAACTAGAGGGAAAAGTTAGCAAAGTAGGATGAAGAACTAAATGCATGGAATCAATGTCAAGATCTAAAGCATGTAAGAATAAAGAATCATTAGTAGAGAAATTAAGAGGACATGATACCATGCCTTTGGCCTATATTTTTAACTAAGCTCGAGTCACTATTTCTAGTTTTAATTTGATGAAGATTAGGAAAACAAATAAAATCTAAACCAACATTTAAACTTTCTCTTTTGTTTTTTTAAATTTTTTGAGTTCATCCATAATCAAGGTCATAACGAGATCATATTTTTTTTTTGGGAATGTGAGCATGGGGTGGGTGGGAAGAGGGAGGAGGGAGCTAGATTCTGGTGAGGAAAATTTTCAAACACTACAACAAAAAATCCCTTAGGGGCGATTTTTGAAACACCCCCTGTGAAGATCATGAAAATTTAAATTTTTAAAGGGTGTTTTTTAACAACTTCCTCTTAGATACTTAGAGATAGTGGTCAAAAGGTAGTCAGGGGAGACACTTATAGATAGTGGTGAAAAGGTAGTCAGGGGAGACACTTATAGATAGTGGTCAAGCATATAGCATGCATAACACCTCTCTTGTGCACACACACTTGTCTAGATGATTCCCACCTTTGTCCTTTAGGCTTGCCAATGAAATGTTTGCTCATCGACTTAAGGTAGCCTCATAGACACCTATAATCAATTATTGAATACAAAAAAGATACAACAGCCCTTACATACTCTAATAACTAATAATTTTTATTCTAAAATCCAAAAAAAAATAAAACAATTAAATAAAAAATAATGATTTTCTCACTATTAACAAAATTTCATTCTCATAAAAACTTAAGGAGTTGTGCAACAGCATAGCCTGGACGGAGGTTTTTGCCTGAATTTGGCTTAGTAAAATTCAAAAAATGAGGTAGTTACAGTGTTTGGAATCCATTTTTGAGAGTGGAAATGGATTCAACACTATCAAAAACTCTTAGGACACCCAAAATACCGAAATTTAACAACTATAAACAAGATTCTGATAAAATCTTTGCCAGATTTTTTCAAAATCTCTGCCGAATATTCCAGGCCATTTTGTTACTTTTTTAGACTATGGAAAAACTTAATTCAACATCTTAAAATTTGAAATTATTTGTACATAAAGTTCCGTTTTTTCATACAACAAATTAATTCCATAAAAAAAGAAACACACCTTATGTGAAAATAATTTTATCAAAATTCATTCATGTACTTTGAAATTTCCCGCCATAATGATGAGATTATTATTTATCATTTATAGTAGTTGTCATTGTTTTTATTTTAATATTGAGTTTTAGCTCTCAAATTATTAGGACCAGGGCCATTTCAGTTAGATTCGATATCCCTCCCTCCCCACTTCTTGGGACCAGGGCCATTCGTTGCTATTAACGATAATAAGCAGCACCCAACGCACCCTTTTCATTTTCTATTCAGAGCAACCTTTTCCACGTTCTTTTTGGCTGAACAACTCGATAGTGCCATGGATACCAAAAACTGGAGGATACCAACAACTAGAGGAACGAGGATTCCAGGTAGAAGATCGTCAATAAGATGTACTCAATCGACTTTGAACACCTATCTTTTTGATTTTTTGTTTGTGTTTTTAATTTGACTCATTGTGCATGTTCTGATTTCCATTTGGATTCATTGATTGATGATAGTTTAGGCCACTAGTCAATCAATAAAACTTTATGTATGATTGAGGAATTTCAAATCATGTTTATGAGAGGAGGGGTTATGTTCCAGTGGAATTTAAATATGATTTGGTCTTGCTCTGCGTTGAAAAAGACTTCTTCTTCACCCTCACTCACATCTTCCAATAGGGTTTTGAAAGGCTAAGGTAGATTCTCCCCCAGCAGGGCCTTCAATGCCTCTTCAAACTGAGACCCTAAAATATGAGTAAATGCCCTAGCGGTATGATACCACTGCTCCTTCTCTGTCCCAATTTCGAGCCTGCGCCGACAGTTTCCGAGAAGGAATATTAGCTGAACAATGTAAACTCGGACAGTACATCGAAGATTTCCTTTTTCCAATCTCCAGTTTCTTGATCAGGTTCATCATTGGTTGGCATTATTTCTTCCATAATTTTGTTGTTTAGCATGACACTGTAATGAACCCAAGCGAGTATATAAGAGAAATAAGGAATGATATGTAAGATAATAAAATCAATACTCAGGTAGTAGTAATAGAGAATGAATTTCATCATGGATGTTCTCTTTTTGTGTTACCCAAGAATCAGACAATATAGAGCGACCTGCAATTAGGATTATGAGGAACTGTCTGTCATCAAGGTTGAAACGAAGGTCTATGCCACTATGGTGGGTGGCATAGGCGGCTTTCCTTCCCGGGTGGTCGGTTCTTCGTTTACCAACGGAAAACATGGGAGATTGTATCAAGATCCTTTGTATACGATATTATGACCACTGCTTAAAGAGTTCCTAAAAATACGGTCGCCCTAAAAACCAAAATGGGTCTAGCTGGATGGCTCAACCTTGTTTGAATGGATGGAGACGGGGCGGTACCGCTCCTTCTGTTGGGCGAGCGGTTCGTCTCCTCACCCCTCGTTTGATCAAGCAAGAAGTGCCCTACCTGGCAGGAGCACAGTCCAAACGCTTCGCTCCCATCATCTTCAACAACTGCCATCCTTTTTTTCTGAACCTTATGGAGGCCATTCAAAGCACTGATCCCATAGACTTTCGAAATTTCAACCTAGTAATCTGGAAATTGAAGGACTGTGAATGTTGGGCAGGAGATGAAAATGAAACATTAATTAGATGTTATGCATCAGAGAAGGTTAGAGAGGCATGTATCAATGTGTTTGGTAGACAGTTTGAAAATGTTTTCCAAGTGCTTGTACTCCATTATATGAATGGGCAGACTGAAGAAATTGTGCCTGTCGTCAAGTATATACACTGACTCTTGTAAGAGTACACCACCCCTTTCCCTGCTAATTCCGGGTCATATTCGATTTGCAAGACGTTCGGTAGAGGCTTATTTTGCTTGAAGTATTATGAGTAATTAGTTAAATCGTGCTATGCTTGGTATTTGACAAAGAAGTTAAAAAAACATTGAATACAATGCTCAAATGGTTTTGAAATTTTCTGTTCCGTTGGACTGTCAACGTTGGGCAGGGATTAAAATGGAGAATTAATTACACGGCTGCATCAGATCAGGTGAGAGAGGCATGCATCAGCGTGTTTCGCTGACAGCCTGAAGGTGGTTTCCAACCCCATAAGAATCCCTCCCTTCAAAAGCAATACCCTAAAGCAGTAATCCCAGCCAGGACCTAAACCAGAATATCCTATCAAGGCCTTATGATTGATTGTGTGTTTGAAGCCCAAAAGTTTCACCCTTTCTTTGGCTTTAACTCATAGTTTTTGATGCTACTTATGTCTTTCAATAAGGTGGTATTGTATCTATTGCTGGGTGAGTGCAATCCGCTGTGTCCCGGTGGTCTTCCTTTTCCGGGCACAACTAAACTAACACTGTTGGCAACAACCCAACGTATATGACACATTGGTTCAGCAGGGTAAGCGCGTAAGTAAATCCGGGTAAGATAAAAGAAATTGCTAGTAAATCCGGGGTCTAACAAATGGGTAAATCGGGCTTGTCGCAGCAATCCAAGTGGTGGGTCCGGGAAAGTACTGGCAGGTAATAACATTAAATTCAAGTTAGGTCAGCAAGAACTTAGAAAAGAAATATCTTCTGTATGGCCAGCACCTCAGCCTTCCTTATGGGTCATGGGTAATTACCATATGGGTTTGGTGTGGTCGGGTCGGCATACTTATCATTGGTAGGTTGATCGGAATCAGGGTTGGGGTCAATGCATTCATTCATTACTGGAAATGAATATTTTTCTTAATACAGTTGCAATACCAGCGAGCTATTTTGAAATTCAGCCATCAATTATTCAGCAGCAACAATTGGCCTTGCCACAGAGCTAGTGATGGCCAAAACAATCTAATATACAACCAGCTCAACAATCTGGTCTCCAATTAACTCAACAATATATTATACAACAATCTCAACCCTCTCTTATACAACCTGTTCAGCAATCTCGACTTCAGCAAGCTCAACAATCTATTGTACAACAAGCATCTCAGACTGCCCTTTAGTTGTTGGGAATTTGACTTCATCTAAGCATAGATGAAAGATACATTTGGATATTCTTCTAATATTTCAGATTAATAAAAAAGTTTTGTCCCCTTATATGGGTTAACTGTGGGTTTCCAACATCAATGGAGTTGTCAGTTCAAACTGGACAATCATTTGTTGTTCACGGGAAGGAAAAGGTTTATCAAAGGGTAAGATAGGTCACATTCTAATTTTTATTCAAATTTAAAATTTTCTGGGATGTCATTTGCATTGGTCGTTGTATATGTATCTCAATTATTTCACAATGATCAGTCTTCTATATGTTTGCCTAAGTGCTCTTTCTCTAAAGAGTATTGGAGTTTCGTCTGATTGGGAAATATGCCATGTCATATTTACTATTTAATTGTTCACAACTATGAATCAATACAACAACCCAGTAAGAGATTCCTTGACATACCTGTACTATATGCCTTTTTTTTCCTCTGTTTCATTCTGAAATACCTTGATAATATTTTTTTCAAAAAGTGCATATTGTATTTCTTTGTTAAGCAATAATGACTACAATAATAACTTTGCACTATAAAGCCAAACTATGATTATATAGAATACTCTTCCCTATATAAGCGAGGGGAACCAACATATCTAATTAGCTCTCAAGGGTCTAGAGAGTCTATGTAGATTCTCTTGAGATTGGAAGCTTTGACAAATCTTTGGTGTCTCAGGAACAAAAAAAGTGATAGAAATTGTTAAGTTCTTAATGCAGCTACAAAACCTGAAGGGTATGTATTATCCAAAGATAAAAGAATTATTTATAAATCTTTCAGCGAAATGTCAAGAGGTGTGTTCCTTTATTTCCTTAGTTCTAACTTCTAGTTTCTTTTACCTTTTTCAAATTTATAAAATAACATGGTGGCATTATGAATATATTACAAGTGAGATATGGAAACTTCAAAGCATAGAGTGAAGTATTCTTATGAGATTGCAAGAATAGGTTGGGGTTGTTTTGGCAATGCAATCCATGTAGCCACCATTAACGACGATAAAAATGTTTTCAACTTTTCATGTATACAAAATGAATATCTATGGTTATGACAGTTTGGTATTTTAGTTAATTTTGGCCTAAATGCTCATAGAATAGTTGTTTTATTAGCCCATGGCACCTGATCAATCTAAAAAGCTTAAGAAATGCAGGCAAACATTGCAACGTATGATGCAACATCTTCAAGTATTGAAGAGCAACATTCCATGAGGGTTTAAAAAGGATAAGGTTGATGCTTTTGAGAAGAAAATTCATGCCATTCTGAACTCATTTAATCAGATAAAATCTTCTCCACAACAACAACAGGGACAACAATAACTTGCAAATCAGACTGTCATCCAAGTGCAATTTATGCAGCAACAACTGCAAGCTATATTATCCTAGATGTAGGAACAAGAAAAGCATGTTAATCAAATCCAACAGATGAATTTACAGCCTTCTGTTACTTCGATGCAATCAAACATTGTGACACCCATTCAACATGGTTCCATGCCTTCACAACAATCTGGTGTACAAACATCACAACAAATTGTTCGTACTACAATGCAGTCTGTTGCGAATATAAGTTTAATGCACGGAACTAGTGTAGCTAGCTTATAGCAGAGTTCAGTAAACCATCTTCAAAATAATAATATTACTTCTCTTCAACAGAATAATTTTCCTTTTCAGCAAAATAGTATTAACTCCATACAACAGATTGGGATCAATCCTTTATAGAAAAATAATATAAATACCCTGCAACATCACCACCATGCTCTGAAGCAGCAAGAAATGCTACAAGCACAAGTAAAGATGTAGTAGTAAAGACATATTCAACACCCCCTACTACTACAGCAGCAGCAAATCTAGCAACAACAGTACCAGAAGCAGAAATAAGTTGTTCAATTACAGGTAGAGTTTCAGGAACAGAAAATGCCACAACTTCAACAAATCAATGAGTTGAATATTGACTCAAGGACAAAGTCTTCTATTAAACAAGAATTTATGCCGCAACACCATCAGTTAAGTCAACATTCAGTTTATGAACAACAGTAGCAGCAGCTTAAGACAGGATCGGTACTTTCTGTTTCTTCACCTCAACTTCTCCAGGTTGTTTCTCCACACGTTTTTCAACATTCCTCTCAACGGATAGATCAACAAAGTACAATAGCGTCTTCACTTCAAGTTTCCAAAGTTGTAACTCCCGTGCATCCTGCAACCTCGCCATTTATGGCTCCCTCACCCTCTACTCTCCCACTTCCTTCACCTCACATAGAAGACGCTGAGAAGCAATATTATGCCATTTCTTCAATGTCAAATGCTGGAAATGCTCAGGGATTTCAGCATCCCACTCCTATACGAAAACAAGCTGAATCTCTAGCTATTCGAACACCTGGAATTTCTACCTCACCACTATTAGTTGACTTTCCTCGTAGCCCAGCTCAGAATACTATCAACCAAGATGGATATCAAACTGTTTTACCTGTCGTTTATTCAATTAAAAATGCTAGAAATGATGAGGGATTTCAGCAGCCCACTCCTATACGAAAACATGTTGAATCTCTAGATATTAGCACACCTAGAATTTCTACCTCATCACTATTAGCTGACTTTCCTCCTAGCCTAGCTCAGATTACTATCAACCAGGATCGACACCAAACTGTTTCACCTGGATCCCTAATAGAATAAAAATCAAGAACAACTAAAACCCCCTTGGAGCGCTTGGTAAAAGTGGTATGTAATTATCAAACTCTCTTTGTTGGTTTATTTTCTTTTAAGTTTTTACCAGTATTTCAAAAAATTGGTCACGAAAAGTCTATTTGTTTTTAGTTGCTACTGATACATTAATAGTGCAAGCTTCCTAACATATGAAAATTTTAGATTCCATAGCCCGTAGAGAGTAGTTTTGTTTCAAATAACGCAATATAGATGCATTTTTCTTAGTCTTCCATTTACATGTTAGTACAATTTATGTTTACATCCTTTTGTGTTTGAACTTTGTATAGAAAAAAATGCAATGTTTCTTTCAATATAAAAAAATGGAATTCATTGTTTCATTGCTAATGTAATAGACATGCAACCAATATTATAAATTTCATGCCATAATTATTGGTATTACTATTATGGTAATTCAGTACAATTTCTATTAGATGCTGTAATGGGAATCCTGGGGTTTATGTTTTGTGGGCAGCGATATCCTCCATCAAGTCACATTATAATGCATATTTTTGCCGAAAGACAATTATCATTCATTGCAAGCAATTAGGTAAAAGGCAGTGCAGAAATTCTCCATGTAAAGGAACAATAAGTTAGAAACTTAAAACTAATTCTATTGCTCGGGCTATTGAGCCATATGTTTGAATGGTCACTGCTACTATTAAAATTTGGCTGACAAGTAATTTATATAGTAGGAGCATAGAGCTAGGGGTTGGTTAGAAAACCTGTAGGAGCTTTACTTCAACTTATTACATTGTAAGTCCCAGGGATGATTATACTCTTGTTTTCTTTTGAAGATTTTTCTTGGAGTTGAATTCACCATCTCTTTGTTATATACTAGAGGATGATTGCTAGTGATTGCATTGTGCATTTGCAACTAATAAAATAGTGATGAAGGAATGACATTGGGAGTCTTAATCGTAACAAATTGCAATAATTATGGTTGAAAGTCCCTTCCAAATGTACCCTGTCCTATCTAGAGGATTGATCATGTATATTTTTTAGTTCCTTCTTTTCCAGTTTATGTGTTGATGGATTGGTATTCAAGGAAGGGAGTCCTAATATGGAAAATAATCCCATCATAGTGACATTCCACTGAATATATAGCTTTTATTTAGGATCTTAGAAATCTAAATATTATACTTTATCAGTTGTCAATCACCATCAAAACTGACAGATGAAGTGCCAGACTCCCTTATTACTATTCCAATTCACCATCTCCGTGTTACACAATGGAGGATGAGCTGCTGATCATTGGATTGTGCACACTGCATATGCACCGTAGAAAATAGTGATCAAGGAATGGCATTGGGAGTCTGTATTGTAACAAATTACAATAATCTTGGTTGAATAGCCCTACCTAATGTACCCCATTCTATTTAGAGGATTGGTTATGTCTGATTTTTAGTTCCTTCTTTTCAGTTTATTTGTTGGTGGATTGGCATTCAATGAAGGGAGTACTAATATGGAAAAAAAATCCCATCATAAGGACATGCCACTGGAGTCATAGATCTCAACTGGGACCTGAGCAATCTAAATATGAGAGACTTGATTGGTTCTGTGTCACCAGCAAAAGTAATATTTAGTGTCAGTCTTTCTTATTATTATACTAGAATTGAAGAATCTTAGAATGTGATATTGACTATTATGAGCATTATAATATGCTTTTGATCTACTTTGTTAGGTTTGGCTAATTGCCTAGTTTCCATCGTCACTTTCCTGGTGCTAAGTAATTTTATGAAATACTTGAACTAAAACTAGAACTATATTATGTTGGCATGCTTGGACCACTTTTTCTAGTTAAGGTTTGCACTTACACAATAAAAGCACAATCATAATATTTATTGTGAATATTGCAAAAATTGACTATTAACTAATATTTGGTTTCATGTCGAGATGTATATATCATGTAAGGTTGTTTGATGTTATGCTTTTTTCTGAATTACACAGATCAATTCAATCTCCCCAAAGGCCTTGGGTTTGGCTGTGAATGACATAGGCCCAGTGGTAAGCTTGATAGATAGGATAGCAGGATTTGCACTAGGTGACGATTCCAAGGCTGTTGCTGGAGAAGATTTAGTTGCTATGGTAAAATTTCATTTGCAATCGAGAAATCCAATACTACAGGATGGAAATTATGTGACAAAAAGAATGAGACATTGCATTAGTTCCATGCCCCTTAGCACTGTAGCTTTAGGTGATAGTGTGACCAAAAGTCTCCAACAACTTAATAATGTAGTCTCTAGAAATGGAATCTACAACAAATTCTAATATGAAGAGGCCGAGATTGGAGATATGTTATTTATTCAATTGTTTCTAATGTGCTATTATAGTTTTCATGTGTGTTTGTGTTTATTAACTTGTGTTTGCATTAGTCCATGTCATTCTGTGCCTGTGCATTTTGCACTCACTAACCATGCAAGTTTATAGATTTTTATTTTATCTGCCAATATTCCTCTTCCATTTCAACATTAGCAAACTATATCTTCAAATATGTGCATCCTGTTTCAATTTTTATGTATCTCTTAGATCATTTTTTTCTTAATCTAAGTTATCCGTCATCTTTATTTTTTTTGTATGCAGTGTCATTTGAACCTTTGGAGTCTTTAAAATAGTGTAGATTGGCTCAACTAAGAATCATGAGTCTTGCGGAGTCTTGGCTGGGGTGAGTACTCACCTAAGACCGGCCCACAAAACTATCCACTCGTTAGATTCATGGGAAAATTATGATGCTTGCCAAGACTCACTGCAAACTTGCCAATGACCACACTCACCACAAACTTGCAATATTTTTTGTGCATATAATTTACTGTATTTTAAGGGTTTCTTGTCTTTGTTGAGCCTTTCCCAAGTCATTGAGTCTCGCCAAGTCCCAGGGAAGAAAATTCTTTGTTGATTCCACGACATTGGTGTAAATAGCTGACATCATTTTTTTTGTTCCATTTCTTCAAGGCATCTGTAGGTGTGTGCTTGTGGTTTCTTTTCTACCAGGTGATTCCTTTTGGCCACATCACCTGAGTGCAATTTATTGATGTGTCTGTCATCATTTTAACTTCTTCTAATGCAAGTCAACATAACCTGTCTTTCTATGTTCAAGCATCTTTGACACTATCCCTGAGCCCCTGCCACAAGATTCTCTCTCTTTCATCTTTGCAACATTCACATATGGATGGTTGGGAAATAGCATTTTAGTCCCATTAGACTCAACAATAAAGAGATAGCGTGGTTGAGATGATTCCATACTTCAATGAGGTTTAATCAAACTTAAAACCATGTACAAACTTTAGATGTTGTTCAAGGTTGCTTGTTCCTCTATGTCAAGTAGATCTGGTAGAGGCTATGACAATGAGGGGGGTTAACTTGGAGTCCACAATCTCTATCCTTTTTTTTTGAAGAAAGAAATGCCTTTGACGAGACTTGGTTTAGTGAACATGATCTCTTGTGGGTGACTTAGTCTAAATTGATCGCTTATCCACTTTATTGTATTTTATTAGAGACTTGGCCAATTTTGATCACTCTTCCCACAACTTTGTACTCTATATATAAGCGTAGTCTTCGGTCGAGGCAAACCACACCTACGCTTCCTATGTTTTATATATATTTGGTTTCCTCAACAGGTGTACAGTTCTGGAATACTCTTATCATACTCAACTACTTTATTACTCATGAATTTGTGTGTATATTCTTGCATTGTTTCTTTTGTGCTTATATAAATTGTGTTTTCTCAAATTTTTATTTATTGAACAACTGCATCTTTCGGGTGTGAACAATTGCAGGAGAATGTTTTGCACCATTGGATATAAATGGTAGGCGACAAGATGTATATGAGTGTCTAGAGTTTTCTAAGGGCGACGTGGAATTTGTTGCACTGAGTATATGGTTCGACCTCAAACACTGCCATTATATTTCCTGTTGATGTCTCTCTATCATCAATTAGAAATGGCATGCTTAAGGCATGATTTAAATGATTTTTGTTAATTGAATATCTTTCTTGCCTCCAGAACTTGCATAACTTCATCATATTTGTTGCATTTAAGTTCATTTTCTTGTTTTCGGAACAATAAAGGTCTTGATTGTAATGGGTCTTCATCCAAAGGGTTTACATTATGAATCAAAATGAGAAATGAAAATATTTTCTCCCATTGATTTTTCTCTAGTTTCGTTGTGCTAAATTAGGCTAACTAGAAACAAAAGTATTGATTGTTCCCCTATATGAAAATAAATTGTATTTTTATGGTTTACATCCACATTTACAGTGAGGACTGGACTCATGGTCCAAAAACCCGAATTTGTGATATTTTAATCCACCAAAAGCTCAAAATGGGCAAAGGTAAACACAAGATTAGAGAGATTCTTTAGTTTAGTACTTTATTTGTTTGGTGAATCTTGGTGGAGCTTCTGGTTGATCCGTGTGTGGATGGCTCAAAATGGTCAAAGGTAAGCACAAAATTAGAGAGATTCTTTAGTCTAGTACTCTATTTTTTTGGTGAACCTTGGTGGTGCTTTTGGTTGATCCGTCTACTGTTTGTGGATGGCTCAAAATGGGCAAAGGTAAACATAGAATTAGAGATATTTTTTAGTCTAGTACTCTATTTTTTTGGTGAATCTTAGTGGTGCTTATGGTTGATCCGTCTGTTGTGTGTGGATGGCTCTTTCTTTTTCTCATTCTACTCTCATATCTTATCCTCATCTCCCTGTTGGGTTGCATGCTTTAGTAGTTTCATCTTTAGAAGTTTGATTGATAGATTGAAAAAACTATGACTTTGGCAGAGCTCATTCTTTCTTTCTCAAATTCCTTTTTATTCACCTGTGGTGGCAACCGTATTAACAACCCTAAACCATTTTTGCTGAAGTATTGGAAAAGTACTATTTTATTGCATCCGAATTACTGGTTTTTGATTCTGTTATGTGTTTTGAGATTCTTTAATATTTCTATGCCGAACATGCCGTTAAGTCAAACTGCATTGCGTTATGCCGAGCCGCAAGTCCAGGTGGGATAGACAAACCATCAACTATAGAACTTTCCTTTCCAGCCATGAAAACATATTATCAAACCTGAACTCTAATGCCTGTTAACTATGCAACTTTAAGTGACAATGAGAACCAATTTTACAATTACTTGAATCTGAAGTCACGATTCATTGCTTGATGCATTGCTCAGTACATGACTTCGGCTGCCTTCCATCTCATGGTGTTGTTTCAAATGCTCTGCAGCCTACATTAACACCAATTTCAGATACCAAGTTGATATGACAAGCTTTCCAATCATGCTGGTTCTGACTATTCTAAAACTATGTTCAAATTTCAAGTTCAAAAGATCATATTAGTAAGACTATTCTTTATTTCTATGCTAGTTCTGGTTACCTCAAAACACACTCCAGATTATGGCTTCATATGAGCACTTTGCTGGTTGGGATCATCCTCTATTTCTATGGTAGTCCCCACTGCTTTACCCCTTTCTTCAAATTTCCCATTCATAAGACTAGTCTTCTTACTATGATCACTCTCCATAATACATTTCCATGCTAATGACAACAACTTCACCACTCTTTTGAAATTCTAGGTTTGATTGTTCAGTTTTCTTTGCACACCTATCCACTATCTTCATGCTAAACTGAACATTTTGCATTGCTTGCTAATAACCATCAGTCACAATTTTTTCCATAGGAAATGTTAGGGCATTAAGTTTCTGAGGATAGGTGGCTTTTGGTGCAAGCTGCACTGATTTCTCAATATTTTCAGGTTCCTCTACCAATGTATAAGTCTTGTCAATATCTCCATTCTCTGCTGCCATGCCCATTTTGGAAATCTTCATAATGTTTCTACAATCATAAATTCACTTTCCCACACATTCAATATTAATTCATTAGATTGTTGTTTAAGATGAGGCTTCTAATCTGTGTCGATCTGTGAAGTGCCCAATAAAAGAAGAATGAGAAATGCTTTCCCTCATTTTACATTTAGACTTGATTATGAAACTAAAGACATTGCAGAACTAAAATTCATTTCCCAACAGAGTTCTACAATACACATTAGCTATTTACTGATAAAATTATGAAGACTTGTAATAGCTCACCTTTTGGAAAGAGAAAGGTCCTATTGAAGTAGATATATTTTTAGTCTCTGAGTTTTTCACTGCATCACATTCACTCAAATTAACAATGATAGATTATGAAACTAAAGACATTGTAGAGCTAAAATTCATGTTCCAACAGAGTTCTACTATGCTTGGGTGTTAGATATTTAGTGATCAAATAATTAAGACTTGTAATAGCTCACCTTGTGGAAAGGTAAAGGTTCTATTGAAGTAGAAACTTTTTTAGTCTCTGATTTTTTTAGTGCATCACTTTCACTCAAATTAGCAATGACAAATTTGTAAAACTTCTTAGAATCTGTCAATAATGAAACATTCAGATCCTGGACATTTTCAAGAGTAAAAATATCAGTGCCAAGTGATTTCCTAATTTGTGATCCACTATTATGATAGTGAGTGGCTTGTTCACATGCCTTTTCAACTTGTAAGTTGGCAAGAAGAAAAACATGCAGTGTTTGTGTTGCCACTTCCTCATAACCTGGGTAATTAGAAGTACATGTTATTACACAGAATGCACTTCCAACAGAATCATTTTTTTCAAGTGATGTTTTTCATTTGTGTGGAGAAGAATGGCCATCTTCTTTTAATTCACGTGCTTGTATTGTAGATAACGCTTTTCTTTGTGCACAATTAGCTTTACTTGGCTCAGAAATGTCTTTATTGTATAATACAGTACTCACTGAAGTTGTCCTGAGGGAAACAATGTAGCCTTGAAATATCCTTTGGTTCTTGAACTTCAGAGGCCATAAATCGAGTTGTTACATTTCTCATGTAAATTATCTCAGCTTTTTCCATATAAGAAGCTAGTTTATGGTTACATGTATGTGCCATATTTTCACTAGTCCATGGTAACATAGAAGACTCCTCTTCTCTCTGACTCAAGGTTGTTGATGACAACTTTGTAACACTTACCTGGGAATACTTAGGAGTTTTTTTTTTTTCCAAACACACTCATTATCGTTCACCATTTCCACATCTCTGACTGCAAACTCCTCTTCCATGACATTTTTATAAACAGATCCTGAATCTTTCAACAACTAATTATTTTCATTGTGCCTGTTAACTAGAATTTTGGTCAGAGATTTTCATTTGGTAAGCACATGAGGAGTCTAAATTTTTTATAAAATCCATCGAGAATTGATTACTATCTGTTCATCGTCATTTCCTAACAATTGCAATCCATCCAGATGACTCTTTTAAACCCTTGATTGAATTCATGCTTATGAGGATTCTCATTAATGTGAACCAAAGGTTTTGGAACCTCTTGCGATGTCTGCTTCAGCAGTCTCCATGGCATGCTTCTGTGGAATAGCTTGACTAATTTCATCCAAAAATGAACTGAACATTCCTTGCATTTGATTCTTTAAAAAAGCATCCTGACAAGAACCTACAAAATTCTCCCCTGGTTTAGATTTCTCCGATAATCAAACAAGCATTTCTTTCATTTCCTCCACAGAAAATTCTCAATATTTCACTAAATTTTATTCTTTACAGGCATACAACGACAATATTTGCAAATGCACTATTGTGGCACCTTCATCTATGGCATATGTAGCATGCATTCTTATATCATTCTCACTAGTTTCCTCCAGTGACAAATCCAGGACTATTCTCTTTTCCACCAACACACTGCTTTTCACAATGCCTTTGTAGGGTAAGAAATATAAAACTCCTTGTTTTTCCACCAAAGCAACATTTTCCTATAATGGCCCTGTGTTATGCTTCCCTGCATTATCTATGTGAATTTCTCCAACTAACGACTTTAAATTCCACTGGATTTTTGCACATCCAAAAACAACATAAATTGAACAAGCTGCCTCAGTTACTGCATTCTTATAGTCAACCTATGTTGCATGCATCTCTACATCACTTTCATCATTTACATCAATCACCAACTCCAACCTACCATGCACCATTTACAAATGCAATATCTTCATGTGTAGTTACTCTAGCACATTCACTTCTTTGATCTATAAAGGAATTTAAATCTCCTGTCATTTGTCGTATGAACATTCTTGAGGGACTCCTCTTTGAGATGCTTCACTACAAAGCTTGACATCCAATGGCTTTCTCTCTATCCCAAAGCATCCATCACTTCATAAGAGGATCCATTCATAGTGTTAATCTCTCATGCCTCCTCGATTGATCTATCCCTCTTTCTTGAAAACTCACACATTTCACCTTCTGCGTTATCACTTGCGTCTAGATTATTAACAGAACCTACAAAGGTGCATTTCCATCCACTTCTTGGTTTGGCACTCCTTCCAATTTGGCAGGTAAATGATCCTACCGAGAAGGCTCCTTGGCATGCATTGCTGTATTATCTTCCTTGCTTACATCAAATATCAAATTTGGTATTTCCTCGATGTCTGCCAGAAGAGCATCTTCCAGTGGAACAATCGAACATGTTTGATTTCTCTCATCTAACAAAGATTCTGGTATCCCTTTCATTGTCACTCTTGCAATAGCCTCCTTGCCACTTGGCACCTTTTACTAAGACTCCACTTAATTCCTCCATGACATCACAATCCCCATTAGACTCAATGAATTGTTCCTCCACATTTTCTTTCTTATTTTCATCTAATAAAGAACCCAACATCCTTTGAATCTGTTTGTGTTTAAAATCAATTCTCACTGGATGAGAAGATACATCTAGGGTGGCATTGTCCAAACTTTTTTCAATCCTTATAAATGGAGATGAATATTCTCCTTGTTCATTCCCTGCCTCCATCCAGTTCTTGTTGCCTATACATTTCTTTTTCCTTCCTCCTCATATGATGTACTATTTTGAATTTTCTATTCTTTGCGTATCAAACATTATAAAGCCTCTTGCACACTGTTCTCGTCTCTTTCATTTGAACATAATTTCGATAATCATTGAATTTATGAAGAAAGGATATATTCATGTGAAACCCTGTCTAGCTACTTCTCTTGGCTAATGCCATCACCTTCATCCCATAGAGAATCCGACAATTGAATGTCGACTTGACCAAAGGCATTGCTTACTTCCTGTTGAGATTGAACAAGAGAATCAAAATCTCTCCTTCCAGGGGTCATTACTCTGTGCTTTGAACTTGAAGTTTGCCTCTTTTCCCTTCTCTTCTATCTCGAGACTCCAAAAACTTGCTGCAGTCCATCCTTTCTGTCTCCTCTGCCCACTGAAATTTCAAAAGCACTTCATCCTCGCCCTTATATGCTCCTTTAGTTTGAAATCCAAAATCATCATTTCCACTATTCTTGTTTTCTGTATTTACTTCTGTTGAATCTGTATTTTGTGCTAGGTTATGAGTATATTGTTTTAAATTATTCACTTCAGAACAAACACCAATCATAAGAATATTCTTATTTTGTGCAGGCCTGCAATCCATGACTGAGGAGGAATTGACAGCAAACAATAAACCACATTGCTTAGAGGCATTCAACAAAATTGGCAGATCTTTGGTGTTTTTTCTCAAATTCACCCGACTGTTCAGACGTTGGCTGATTATTCTTACCTGTATGTTCAAATGCCTCTCCCAAAATATATAGCCATCTAGAAGGTAATGACTCTTTGAGCCCTTTGAAAATACACCACATAATAATCTCTGCCCAATTGTTTGAGCTGCTTATCAACTCACCAATGTCTAGTCCAAACAAGTTTCCTTCAATGATCAAATTAATTTCCTCGTTTCAAAGAGAGTTTAGAAGCATTTGCATAGATTCTGGAGTTTTTGCTTATGACCATACATTTAAAGGTCTCAAATTGCTTGATTTATATGTATTTGCACCATTTGAATTGAAAGCTATATTGTGCAAAGTTGTTTCAAGCTCAAAAGTATTATCCTGCCTATAGAAGCTGGAACCCCAATAATCCTCGTAGTGGCCACTTTCACCAAGTAGAATATGTGCTTCATCAACATCGTCAAACCTCAAACCTCAATTTCACTTCCAAGTTTTTCCCTATAACAATTTTTGGGAGTCTTGCTTGCCGGACACCAGTTACAAACTTTCTTTCACTTGAAAATTCACAACAATTGAATTTAAATTAGCCTCACGTGGGTTGAATTTCATTTTTAGTATATTTCTCTTGATTATTTCTTTATACAATCTCCCCACTTCTCTTATCCATGTTCCAATGTTCCTTTGCACTTCTTGGTGCAATTGCTAGTTATAAGAATATTTAAGATTTTGGATCTATCGATCTGAGATAGATATTGCAATATAAATCTGAAGGATTCATGAGATTACTTCATGTTTGATCAGATTTTTTTAATGATAAATGTTATCTTGCGGGAAAATTTCAAAATTTGAAGTCATATTAATTCAGTACATTGATGCAAATTCATACGTTGATACAATGGTGCAAATGCATGGATTTAGTTGTTGAATGATATATGATGGTTTAATAGGAGGACATGACACTCGCACCCACCGTTATAAGCTTAAGATCCAAGATTCTCATGAAAACCAGTCAAAGGAAGGAGCAGCGGACAAGTTAACCTTAAACATATGTAAATCCATCCTTATTTTCACTAGGCGCAGAGACGTTTCGTTACAAGGTGGACTAGCTGTCATATTCATCAGTTTTGATTTTCTTGTAAGATGTCTCATTTCTGCAGTGGAATAGGTTTTGCTTGATGTTCTATGCATTCTTTCTGGTTTATGTCAATGCAGGTGAACGAATCACTAAGGGCGACTAGAGATGATCGGGGGCTTAGCATGTCAAATTTGGAGTAAATTCACAGAGGTAAAGTGCTAGCAACATTGACAGGGACATTAAGGTGCAAAAATAATGGAGCAAGAGACAATTAGTCACATCGCAATTGTGATATGGGCCCACTCTGCTTTCTAAGCAAGACAGGGAGGATTGGCATTAAATTTGTGTGGTTGATTGATTTCCCATCAACCCATGATATATGCTGGCATTAATTTGGAGGGGATGATTTGGTAGATCAAACCCAATACAAGCTATTTAGAACAAATGTTTGAGGGCAAGCTATAAGAAAAAAATTGCTTGAGCAGAGATGAATTGGGTTGATCCATGATGGATTCTGAATTGGGTTCTTCAGGTTTGTTCTCATGGGCTATTCAACATAAAGAAGATGAACACTCATGTACCTCTCCTCCGCTATGGCGTGCTGGATCAAGTTCTTATCCCATATCTACAGACACGGCATGTTCATATCCATACCCCATGTCAGCCAGGGCAGAGGATATTGTCAAAGGCAGATAGGAGCTCATGAAAATGTTTGAAGGAATGCCTGAATCAACTTATGAATTGTCCCCGAGTGATCTGGTGGAGCAAAAGCCTACCATGCAGAAGAGATCAAATGAGGAAGTGAAAACAGAAAAACATAAAGTAGAGGAGAGGATTTCAGGAAAGCAGGACAAGAGGAAGACAAGTGGAAGCTATATAAATGGGTCAAGTAAGAGTAAGGGAGAAAATACTAAACCGTTTCTTCTCAATATATTTATTCCCAGAAGCTTGACAAACCAATTTCATTCTACCTCTAGGTCAATACCCACAAATTGTTCTCAGGTGAAGAGCCATGATTCAAAGAAAGGATCAGGGAATACATATCCTGTTGCAAACCTGTATAAGATAAAGACGTCCTATTCTCCTACTGGTTCTTCAATTGGCTTCTCCAAGGTGTCTCCTAAACCATCTTCTGCCCAGGATGGTAAGTCTTATCAGGTTCTCCTAGCTTCTACCATACATACTGGTTATAATTTTGGCCTTTGGAAATTGAGCATGAGTCGATGCTCATTCTGTTGCGGGTACACTTTCTTCTCCAAGACTATTTGCCAGAAGCTTCTTCTGTGTTTCTCTTCACGCAACTTCTGAATTTTCAATTTCTGACCATTGAATATATTTTATCTTAATTATGAACTGGCAAACCCGAGGGTTCAAGCTTAACTCCATGCTTAATAACCACCCATGGCTTAAGAAGTCCACACCAGTCACTTACAAATTCCAAACATCACAATCTATCTACTTACAATTTTACTTATAACAGCCCCAGTGTCTTGAGATGCTATCTTTTACTCTTAAAATGTGGGAATAGAAGATTATAACTTAACGGGGAGGTAGCACCTTCATTAAGAGCTGATTATTTTATTAAACCTATCATTAAGGAGTGGAAAGATGGAACCTTAAAAAGTTTGCTTTAGATTTTTCTTCCCACATTAGTCTTGTTGTCGAGTGTGAACTTCATCCATGCTTTTTGTTGAAGTTTTATCAGATTTTATCTCTTTATGATCATGTTTTATCCATGTCGGTTGACATCAGAACAGTTTTTGGCATGCAAGTAAACTTTGAGAAAGAAAACCCTGAGTCATCCTGAAGTCAAAGTCTTTTTGCATATACATCAAAAAATGTTAGGACATGCTAGTGAAAAGTTGGAAACTACTAATTAACTATTGTCTGTTTTCTTTTCATTTTTTTTTTTTTTTTAATCACGAGAATCGATAATTAACTACTGTCATTTTTCTTTCTATTTCTTTCTTTTTCCTTTTTTTTTTTTTGAGTATTAAGAGAATTTATTTCTTTTTCCTCCTTTTTTTTTTTTTTTTTTTACCTCTCTTGGTCAATATTAGGAGAATTTCTTTCTTTTTCCTTTATTTTTTATTTTTTGGGTATTAGGAGAATTCCTAAACTTACTGCCTGTCTCTGAGGAGGCCCAGGGTCATGTCCGAGGGACTGACCCTATACTCCTGAACCTAATGCATTATGCAACTGCCCATAGACATGCTAGGTGTGTTAACTGAGTTTCAAACCTGGGTGGGGCCTCAATATTGCTCAGCAAAACCTTTCTTCCTTGGACTAATCTGGGGGAGGTCCAAGATCAACCTTTGTGGCTGCCTTATAACACCAAGAGTATATCCAGCAACCTGTAAGCCATATATAAGCCAGATATACTAGATCTTATGATTTAGCAAGAGCCTTATAACACCAAGAGTATATCTAGCAACCTGTAAGCTAGATATACCAGATCTTATGGTTTAGCAAGAGCGGAGACTCTAGGAAATGGGGAGTCTACTCCTTGAGGCGAGATCATAGCAGGCCATATACTCAATGGGATTTGAACCATGGTCTCGTTAGTTTCACCCAGTGAGGCCATATATTCAATGGGATTTGAACCGTTGTCTCGTTAGTTTCACCCAGTGAAACTTACCGTTAAACTACATATCACTGTATAATTAACTATTCTCTATTACTTGAAACATTTCTAAAACTTTAAAGTCCTCGGCTGATTGGATTGCTCTAACACTGAGTCGCTTTCCCTTTCATGAGGTGGGTTAACTGAGTTTCGAACCTAGGCGGGGCCTCAATATTGGTCAGCAAACACTTTCCAATGCAGGTCGTCCACCGTTTGGCCTAGCACAATAGGCCAATTAATAATTGTTTGCTACTTGAAACATTTCTGAAACTTTTAAGTCCTTGGTTGGTTGGATTACTCAAACACTGAGCCACTTTCCCCATGCAAACACTTTCCAATGCAGGTCTTCCACTGTTTGGTCTAGCACAATAGGCTAATTAACAATGTATGTTACTTGAAACATTTACGAAACTTTAAAGTCCTTGGCTAGTTGGATTTCTCTAACATTGAGCCACTTCCCCCTTCATGAGGGATGCCCGTAAGGGTTCAGCATAGATGTGTGTATTCCTATTTCCAACACCCTCGTCAGGCCACACTTTGGCTAAGGTCCCCTGCCTAACCTCAAGCAAAACTAGCTCTATCCCCGTCTTGAAAATTATACATACTAAGATTTACCCCAGATTTTCCCTTGGCCAGTGTGTTGTTGTACTACTAAGCTACATGCCCCTTCATTGTGGGCATCATTAATGGTTCAACCTAGATGTATGGATTGCTATCTCCAACAAAGAAAACACCTAATTTGGAAGTAAAGCATCAAAACTGAACGAAAGAGAATGTATAATGAACAAAGTTTTTTTGCCAACATTCTACCATATTCCAAAGTTGTCATGTTTGACTTCTAAGTCATTTATATAGATTTTAATCATTGCTTTACGTTTAATTGAGTATAATTGCAGCTCAATTCGTTTCATGTTTAATAATCCCTGAATTAGGTGTGCTCATGCTCCTAAGTCATGACTTTTGGACCTATGTGTGGAAGTGCTCGTTGCTCTGTTTCCAAAGGTTTTGAAAGTGGTCATTTCAAAAGTCATCCCTGTTTCCAAATGTTGTCCTTACCCTGTTTCAGGCAACTAAGACTTAAAAATATTGTGCTCTTTGGTTGAATCGAAAATTTTATTTGCATATTAAAGACTGGGAATCCAAAAGGAAAAAGTGGTTCCATTTAAAGATATGTGCAACCTAAATTATCCAAATTCTTTTTATTACACTCCATCCATCTATTTCGTTGCAACATTCCTAGTCCTTTAGTATTCAATTATAACTCTATAAAATCAAGATGGCCATCGATATTCAAAGGCTTATGCTTTTCTTTGTGTTATGTTCTAATAAGGATTTTTATTTCCAAGTAATTCAACTACCAAAGGTAGTACATGCGAGTAGAGAAGTAATTCAACTACCAGTTATTCTCCTACATAGTACATGCTTTGATAGATTATATCAAAAGTCTTAGCAATACAATAACATTGATTGTTGTATGTGGACATTTTTGTTCAGGATGGTCCATTACATAATCAAGATGAGGTGCTAGATCATGCAATTGCACTTTCTCTTTCTGAAGAACTAACCAAACCAAATGGTATATGATGGAAATTTCATTTTTTTACAGTTACTTTTAGTTTAATTATATCATTTAGCTCGATGCTTTTCATATATTCAACTAAACCTTTGTTGCTTAACAAGACTTTGTCATTTCCATGTTTTAGTGAAACTGTTTATGGTTTGATACTCTCATACCACCTTTATCAAGTTACATGCACCCTCATTAGAAAAAACAAGAGAATTTTGCTTGCCATGACTATCTTTCTTTGTCATTGTTGACTTAAGAAAGTCTTTTAGCTAAGAAACTAGTTTCAAGGTTATGGCATAACTTGTCATATAAATTGAACATAATTTATATCCAAAATGTTAACTTGTAAACTACTTAGCTGGTTTTAGGCTTTTCATTTAAAATCTACTTCAGTTTGAACTTTGAACGAGTTGTTCCATAGACTTGAATATTAAGAGATTTTGGTGTAAGGATTAAAAATTAGCCCGTAAGGCCTCTCAATTATTCATTTATTTTATCTAATATAAAATTTACTATTAAATTAGAACCACTCGGCACAAATACGTCATAGATCAAGATCATACTTTGTAGAGTGTCGTAGAATAAAAATAGGAGCAAGGACACTGAGTTCTTTCAGTTTTCCTGGTTCTTATTCTTTTGGTGTATCTTTGCACCTTTAGGGGAAATTGCTAGTTTAAAGTCTAATTCTTTAAAGGGTGCTAGCTCAATGGAAGAGCACCTGCTTTACAAGCAGGAGGTTGGTGGTTCGATTCCATCGTGCCCTGATATTCATATATAGGGAATGACGAAGATTAGCTTTTGGTGACGTATGCTCTTTTGACCATCACTAATGAGCTTATGGTGACATTTTTCGACCCTCACCAAAATATGAAATGGTGACGGTCAACGAATGCCGCCATATATACGCATCAATAGTGACGACCATTAAAGGTCCATCACCATAAATCGTTGTTGTTTATATGAAATGGCGAGGGTCACTGTTTGTCATTATGGTCATTATTCGTGACGAACCTTGATGTCACCAATGCATTTATGGTGACGGTCAATGAACATCGCCATATATGCACCAATAGTGACGGCCATGAAAGGTCCATCACAAAAAATCGTTGTTGTTCATATGAAATGGTGACGGTCACTATCCGTCATTATAATCAATATTTGTGACGAACCTTGAATGTCACCATAACACATACTTTCGGCGATGCCACCTTTGGTGACGTTCAGTTTTTTGGTGACGGAGGCTATTGTCCGTCACCATTGCTCATATGAAATGGTGACGGTCACTATCTGTCACTATAAATCATTATCGGTGACGGACCTTGAATATCACCACAACACCTATACTTTCGGCGACGCCACCTTTGGTGACGTTCAGTTTTTTGGTGATGGAAGCTATTGTCCGTCACTATTGCTCATATGAAATGGTGACGGTCACTATTCATCACTATAAACAATTATTGGTGATGGAACTTGAATGTCACCACAACACCTATACTTTCGGCGACGCCACCTTTGGTGACGTTCAGTTTTTGGTGACGAATGCTCTTTTGACCCTCACCAATGAGCTTATGGTGACCATTTTCGCCCCTCACCAATGTGCTTTTTTCTTGTAGTGTCTACCTTCTCTATATTTTCTCTCTCTCTCTCTCTTGAGCTTATCAAATTGATATTATATATAGAAATTCTCACATGACTGTTTGTATTTCACAGGGAATTTGGAGTGAACTGTCATGACTCTTTGGCTTCTGTCTTCTTATTCCTTTTTCCAACTCATTTTAGAATTACTATAATATGTACAAATTTTCATGCTACAGTGGGATTTTGTCTTTTCCTTAGGATACTTGCCTTTGCATCACAAACAATAAATAAAAATTAATTACAACATTTACATTCACATTCTTAATTACATATTTCAATTTTACTCAGCTCCTTTTCTGGATTTTAGCTTTACTGGATTTGTCTTTTCCTGCTGCTGTTAAGAACATGTTCTGCATACTCTTTGTTCACTGTCATCTGCATATTCCCTGTTTTCTGTGCTTATTCACATGTCCAACTCATTCCTGTACATATTCCTGTTCACCGAAATTTCATCTCTGCATGCTCTCCTCTTCTTTTTCTTTTCCATAATTGCATTCAATTTTCATACCCAATCATTTTCCAACCCGGCAATCTCACTCTGCACTTATTCTACGCTGGCAAACTCAAACAAATAAGTCTGGATATTTTTAATGTCTCAATTCAGAGAATTGAGATATTCATTCAACATTCCGCCATGACTATAACCCGACCGTCCATCTTCATATAATCCTCGAATGGTACATATATTAAACCACGTCCATATTACACCAACAACCATTGTATATTATATTTGTTACGCACCCGGATCATATTCAAACATTATTATACGTAATATTTTCATATATATTCCATCGGTCCTTATAATGCGTCGACTAACATTAATAAACCAATTCTTTACATATATTTCCACCTCAGGCCCACAATACAACCAAAGGACCAATCAAACGTAGGCACCGTACCCGGCTGATTCCACGTGCCATCCAACGGCTGTCATCACGTTGCCCGATCCAACGGATATCGACAATAATTGTGCAAAGATACCCGCGATGTCGCGTTGTACCGGACTATTGTTCGCGCACATTGGTTAAACTTCGGTAAGTCCGCCCAACATCACCATTCGGCGCACTCTTCCGCATCAACGCTCAGCAAGCCAATCGTGTTCGCGTCTCCGGGTACGAAAGTTAATGCGCCAAGGCACACGTTAAACGGTGGTTGTACCTGCTCATCCAGGGACACGCATCGATCAAACAATGGTCGCCGCCTATCTTTCAATACCACTCGTATACATGGTGCGAAGGAATACCACCATATTCGTGCTTTACCGTTTCTCCAAACCGCCTGTCATCGTTCATCCGTCACGGTTCCGCTCCTACGCCCTCCAGGTTCCGGTCCTCCACGCTTTCAATTATATATATATATATATATATATATATATATATATATATATATATATATATATATATATATATACATACATATATATATATTTTGTTATGACTATGGTTCCGCTCCATTATATCGTTTCTTTTGATCATAAGGTGTTCCACTTCAATGTTTCGTTATATGATTCTGCTTACCCCTGACTGTTCGACATTAAAATTTATGCATAGCACAACCAGAATACATTAGATTGCCATATATTCTTTCAATAACCCACAGGGTTGGGTTCACGGTAAACATCCTTGGGATTTCATCATTTCAACAATGCGTGCAGGATCATCATTTACAACGTATTTTATATACAGGCATTCAACAGAAGTACACTTCGTCATTTCGACCAGAGATCTTTTACCCTCAACAAAGGTTTTTAACGCACATTCTCCATCATTAAATAGACACCTCTATATATATACACATAGAATTCAATTCAATCAATGCACAGATAACCCTAAAACAATTTCTTTCTTCACACAGTGAGTTTATTTATAGGGTTTTTTGGTTCTGACCAGATCTTCAGTCCAATGGTCCTCTTACTGCACTCTACTCTGCCTTTGTTGCCTCTGTTCTCCTTGACTGATACTGCTTCTTGCTCCTCTGCTGCTGTGATAACGGCTCTGTCTTCGTATTTGCTTCCTATTTCTGCATCTGCTACCTCCTTTGTATTCATTTCCTCTTTGCTGCCTCCATTGTCTATCTTTGTCTCCTTGTAACTGTTCCTGTCTTTGCATCTGCTACCTCCTTTGCCATCAATGCCAACATTTCCAACATTTCCATTGCTCGGTTCTCCTTCTCATGAAAAGTGGCCTTTGTATACTTCCCCATGGTACATCCCTTGCATGTGTCTATCTTCACAAGAGTACCCTTTGGAATCCCCGTAGAAATCTACTGCATGACCTTCAAAGCACTGTGGTGTAGATGGCCCAATCTCCTGTGCCATAACTCACCCTCATCCCAGCTCACCACTCTATTTTCTTTACTAATCAATGGTGTGCAACCATCTACATCAAGTTTGTAGAGGTTCTTCACAAGAACCCCAATCTTCTTAACTTGTCCTGTGGATTTGTGACGAAGGAAGTGCACGATGTTGCTGCCATATAATTCGCTCAACACTCTAATTGCTAATTATGTTTCTTCTCCCACTAAGAAGCAACCAATGTCCAAAAATTCTCCTTTCTCCTCATCATTGAGAGCACTGTAGCTAACTTTTAAGTTTCGTATTAATTCTTTATCTAGTGTTGTAGAGAGCCTTTTCAACTACTGCTTCTAGTAATCTTTGTCAGACTTGCCAACAAAATTTCCTCCCAAAATGTAATATTCCCTTTCTTGATCTCGTCAAAGTGGACAGAATCAGTCCATTGTATTTACTATGGTATTTT
Source organism: Pinus albicaulis (assembly GCA_034641835.2). Classification (NCBI taxonomy): domain Eukaryota; kingdom Viridiplantae; phylum Streptophyta; class Pinopsida; order Pinales; family Pinaceae; genus Pinus; species Pinus albicaulis. The sequence goes on along the minus strand of CM076584.1, from coordinate 609,365,861 downwards.
CCCATGGTATCATCCCATGGTATTTGTTGTCGGTTTTCGAGGAAAATTAATAAAATAAGATCTCTAGAAAGTCCATCAAGCCTATAAAAGGAGATATAAGCTAGGCATTCAAATCATTCAAGTTTTATCTATCTTATTATGTTATGGTTGAGAACTTGGCGTGGCCTGTTCTAACATTGATCCCGGGACAAAAACCCCGTGGTGATGTTTTTGTGGTGGATCCATCCACAATTCACAAGTGGGCTTCAATATCTTAGATTTGTCATTGTCAAGTAGCCGTACATGCTATTTGTAGGGTCTTATGGTATGGGCATGTATATTACTTTTAGTTAATAATATAAATAAAGGGCTGCATTTCTAGATCACGTTTGTGTTCTTGTCCTTGATGAAAGGTTGTTTTAAATCAAAACGCTAAGATGTTCTAGATCTATTGAAATTTTTATTGTTTGGAATCTTATATTGGTATCAGAGCTGTGCATCTTGCCATCTTGAGGGTTTCATGCATGGAACTTTAGTGAGATTTATTCTCACTCTAGCATATATCTCCATCTTCAATGGTATTCGGTATCACCCTAGTTGGTTTTCTTTTTCAGTTTGAGGAATTTTTTGTGAAAAAAAGAAACTATTACAAATTATTTATTGAAGGGTTTTCATATTGGATTGTGGGTCGGATAAGTGGAAATCACAGGAATAGTGGTTGAGGGTCACAACCACAAATTGACCAAATTCAAGGGTGTTCTTGGGCCTTCTCAAACCATTTTACACTGCGGGGTCAGCAAGACATCATGGATCCAAGACACCGCACAGTGTAGTGTGGAGATCAAGAAGTGGCCTTATTAAGGTCTCGAGTTAAATCGTTGTGTAGTTGGGTTATTCATTGTTATGTATCATTGGGGTTTCTTTGTAGGGTTTTTAGTCACGGTGGAACTGAGGAGGCCAAAAAACTTGCAGAGATGCTATTGAGCAGAAATCACCATAATTGCAGGATTAGGTTGGTTTACTTGAAGTATCATTACCACTGTTAGCTCCCCAGAGACCGAAGTATCAGGTGACTACAGGTGCCATGGGTGGTGGTTGTCTGGGCCATGGTGGCCATTGACTGTAAAGCTAAAAGGCTAAAAGGCCATTACACGGAGTTTGGAAGGCTGTAAAGCCTCATGTTATTTACAGAAATGGGATTACAGGGTATTAGAGTTCAGGAGCACAATCTCTGTAGGGTGCACGTCCACTAAGTGCATGAGGCGAGGGACGCATGGCTTCCCCAAGCCTGCAATGCGATTCCCCTCTGTGAATTCGTTGAAGCAGTAGACAGTTGTGACATTCATATTACAATATAGGGTTCTAAATAAATTCAAAGTTCCAGGTGAGGTTGACCTACAGGCGTAGTTAAATCCTTGGTTTGCTGGGAAGTCAAAACATTTTGTAATTCATGAGCTAGATACAAGAATAAAATTAATATTTAGTTGATTTCATATAGGCTTCAAACATACACTGATGTATTGATCCGGAAGGTTGTAATTCAAAATCCAGTTGAGGTTGACTCATGTAGCTTCATTGTTGATCGATATAAAATGTATGTTTTTGTGTAATTGATCGATATAATAGTGACATAGTGGAAAAGGAGATGAGAACGCTCATCCATCCCTTTGGGTTTGGATCGATTGTACACAGTGGAAAAGGAGACGAGAACACTGCAAGCCATACGAGGGGAAACAGAGCACACAATCTCGTTATTTTTGGGTATGGAAGCATTTGGTTGGGAAAGAAGGACCTCTGCACACCCACGAACCACGACCTCACTACTAACCGAGATCGCACTCTATCTTGATGATTCCCTCTAAAATTATTAGAGTAAAAATATGGATTTAGTTGAAGAATAATTGCACAAAATTGCCAAGTTTAAAAAGAAAAACAATTAGAATTGAGAATGAAATTGATACATCAATATTAAGTTGAGAATCTATATATAAAGAAATTAAGTTAAGCTTAGTTGTACATGAAATAACTATGGATAGTTAAAGCTAACTGAAGCTAAGTGTGCTTTATGTTCTACTAATGTGCACATGCACCACATGCAAGCATTAGAGTTAACTAACTAAGCCAAGTGCACATCGCATGTAAGCACTCAAGTTAACTAGCTAAAAACAAGTGCACATTGTATGAAATATCTAGAGTTGTACTCAAGCTAATTAAAGCTAACTATGTGCATGTACAACACTCGAGTTAAATAGCTAAAGACAAGTGCATATTGCATGCAATCTGTAGAGTTGAACTAAAGCTATTCTAGGTGCATGTACATCAACACCCCCCCTTAAGCACAACTTAGGTGAGTGTGATGCAAAATGAATGAGTTTTGACAACATGGCCATTTTAGGTACCCATATACAATGCATGAAAAGAGGAAAGACAGAAAAAATAGTGGGAAGAAAACCCACCCCTCAAAATATAATTGAAAATTAGAGAAAAGAAAATTGCTAGGCAGTCGTGTCCTTCACCCTGAGATGATCTTGTAAAAATGAAAACTTCTTCTCTGTGAAAGTCTTGGTGAAGATATCGACAGTATGTTTGGAACTCGGACAATACTGAAGACCAATGATCCCATCATGGATATGGAGGAATAAGCTTCATTTTTGGAAGTAGAGGTATCAACTCCCATATTTGGATCAAGGACTGAATTTCCTTATACATGATTGCATGCCAATACGGATTCCTTGCAACTTCGTCATGCATTTGATGATTAAATTCATGCACCCTATATGCCTACATGATAATGGTTGTCTCTAGGGATGCATGCATGTGCATGTGTGGCCTTAGAGATGCCTTTTTGGATGCATACATGTGCATACATGGTGTTATAAATGCCTCCTTAGATGCATGCATGGGCATGCATGGCTCTACAATGGAGATTGCATGCGAGGCATCATTAAATTGAGACCTCGCTAGATCTGCATCATCAACATCATCAATAGTAGAGGAATCAAAGTCCTCTTCTATGTTTTTGAAAGTAGTGTATTCATCACTAGCAGAGTAAGATATTTCCTCATGTGTGATGTCTTCGTTATTGGACAAGATAAAATTCTCTTCTCCAACTGGTTCATTGATAATAGAAGAAGCAGAGTCTTCTTTTTCAACACTGTCTTCAAAATATTTCTCCACATTATTGGAGTCTTCACCACTTTCATGAATGCTATAAAAACTGGATCTCTTTGTCTCCAAATGGTGTTCTTCTAGATCATTTTCATCACCATATAATCCTTTCAATGTAGTCCAGATTTGATGTGGTGATTCAATATTTCTGATCTTATAAAGAATATCATGAGACACAAATAGACACAATCATCCATAAGCCATGTTAGATCTGTTAAGCCAATTTGACTTCTCATCCTCCAAAATTGGTTCTATCGTAATTCCCATGACTATTTGGTACAATCCTCTGCTGCTAAGATGAAGAAAAATCATTGGCTTCCATTCATAGTAATCATATGGAGTTAGAATAGTGGAAGTTGGGAATTCCATTCTTTCACCTTGTGGTTGTAGCAACAATTGCAACAATTCTTTAATATTATGATATGCAAATCAAATCTTCAAATAATTTCCAATTATTTTCTCTTCTAACCTGCAAAATATTGTTCATGCACTTTCTCCAAACCCTTGTAGCTCTGATACCATATAAAATTATTAGAGCACAAATATGGATCTAGTTGAAGAATAATAGCACAAACTTGCCAAGTTGAAAAAGAAAAACAATTAGAATTGAGAATGAAATTGATACATCAATATTAGGTTGAGAATCAATATATAAAACAATTAAGTTAAGCTTAGGTGTACATGCAATAACTATGAATAATTAAAGCTAATTGAAGCTAAGTGTGCTTTATGTTCTGGTAATGTGCACATGCACCACATGCAAGCACTAGAGTTAACTAAGCCAAGTGCACATCGCATGTAAGCACTCGAGTTAACTAGCTAAAAATAAGTGCACATCGCATGCAATAACTAGAGTTGTACTAAAGCTAATTAAGGCTAACTATGTGCATGTACAACACTCGAGTTAACTAGCTAAAGACAAGTGCATATTGCATGCAATCTATAGAGTTGAACTAAAGCTATTCTAGGTGCATGTACACCAACACTCCACGATATTGAAGGAAGACGAGCCCCATAACAGTGGGGTGTCCACCGCCTAATCTGCCACCTCCCTTAATCACAGTAGTAGGTTATTTGTTGAATCTATGTGTAGCACAGTAGATCTAGGGTATCGAAGTAGATGTTGTGCTCAACTTAGTGTTCCTAAATTGAGGTCATAAATTGTCAACCAGGGTTAGTAAAATGTTGAAGTGAAGTGCACTATATGTGCCTAGGTATTTGTTTCTCACTACGTTGTGTTTAGTGTTTTTCTGATGTTTTTGGTTTTATGGTTTTATGTTAAAAAGGAAAAGAACCAAGTGTTGGTAAAGAGAAGTGGATGGTTACACTAAAACAGAACAAATCCTATTCTAAACTGTGTGTGGTACTAAAGAACAGAGAATGCAAAGCTTGATAATGACTCATAGCAAGGAAATAAATCACAACATGAACTTAGTAACTCATAACATGAACTTATCCAATTCATTCATTAGAAATATGTTGGAATATCTTGAGAAAAGGACAAGTTTAGTGCAAATGAGGTTCCCCTAAGTAAAAAATCATCTTACAATATTACAAAGAATCTCATCCATGGCTAGAGGTTTATTGGAACACAATTGGAAAAGATTATTTGTAGCACAATAAGATTTCTACTCTGAACTAACTTGTACTGCTAAGATTAATCCATTCTGCAGCTCAACCTGTCACTATTAAACCTCATTCGGAAGTTAGAGATTTTCTAGAATAGTTTTTGGGAAAAAGGCTTATCTGTGAAATTGCAAGGATTGCAGAATAGTCAAAACCTTAAACTGATATCACTAATTCCTGTCCTATAATGATGCATTAATAGAAAGTCAGAACAAGAGTAGTTTGTAAATAATGAAGGCCGTGAAATCTAATTCAACCAGCTAATCAAACTTGAAATACAGTGACCACAACTAATCTAGAATGCCACTAACCTAACTTGAAATACAGTGAACTAAGATTGAACTAAAATACCACTAATCTAACTTGAAATATAGTGAACAGAGTTGAACTAGAGTGCCATTATCAAACTTGAAATATAGTGACAGAATTAAACTAGAGTGACATCTACCTCCGGAGTATTTCAACTGAACTAAAATGCAACTAATTCTATGAAATACTACAGCCCTGTCTCGTTCAAGATGAGTGATATTTTGGAATAGTTTATAAAAAGAAGTCTGGCTATATCATTCAATGCAAATGGACATAAAACATAAAGTTCAAAAAAACACAGTAAGCTTTGAAACACCACAGCTATGTCTTATCCGGAGTTAGTGATATTTTGGAAGAGATTAATGAGAACAAGACTAACTGTCACAACCGATGTAATTGAGCACAAAAACGTAAAGTTCAGAAAGAAATGCAACTAACTCCTAAAATACTACAGTTGTACCTCATTCATTATTAGTGATATTTTGGAATAATTCATGGGAACAAGACTAAACTGTAGCATCCAATGCAAGTGAATGTAAAACGCAAAGTTCAGAAAATTGATTAAACTAGAAATGAAACAAGGCTAAGTTACTTATCTAAACCATATGAACAAAAGCTTCTCGGGTAGTAGGGGCCCTCTACCACCAGATTAGCACGCAAATATAATCAATATTGACTCAGCTCGTGCAATAAAATGATGCTTCTTTCATTAAAGGAGAAATTCTTCAAAACAGAGTATTACGTCTTCTGAGATCTAGCAACAAAAACAAAATCTAGCTAGTTGTTTCTCGGTCTCTCGAGTCATACTTATAATGAAATTACATAAATACCCTTGAGAAAAATAGGGATAAGTGTCTCTCCCACTTCTAATCAAATTAAAACTCTTATTGACAGTCTTGTACTTTATTGCGGACATTTGTAGAGTCCGTGTGTTGATAGGAAACTGCTTCTCTTCTACGTGCATAACCGCTTGGAGACTTTAACTCAGACTTCGTGGAGAGCAAGAGATGACGGGGAATTGTTGTGGATTTCACCCATATGCCTTTTTCTTTGTAGTGACACCTGGAACCTACGTAAACATGAGGATAGCTGCAAAACAGACGACCAGCTACAAAATGCCTGTATTCTATAGCCGAGTCTAGTAAAAAATTACTACACCAACAAAACCATGAAAATATAACAAGTTAGTCATTATATAAATTCTTAAAGAAATTTTAATTAATCCTATTGATCATTTAAGCCTGTAATTGATAAGGGACAAAGGAAATGAAGTGGAATGTGGTGAAAGAGAAAAACATCTTTGGGGCTCAACAGTAGAGCTTGTGCAACCCAGTCAACCAAGGTCCAAAGTAGATCCATGTGCATCATAGTGAGGGCACTGTAGGCATCGAATGTAACCTGCATTTCACCAAGCTATTGGGTTCATTGGTAAAACTGATTTCTGGTCTAATTCAAGGGGCTAGAAGTAGTTGACCCATCATGGTCAAACCACTGTAATATTTTTCCAAGCGTTGTCACAACAATGAGATTGGGTCATTTAATATCGATTATGGGTTTTTCGTATGGAGCTCTCATATATAGTCATATGTATTGATGGGTCATCAGTTGGAACAGATTAATAAAATTGATAATGGGGTATACGTTGAGCATTGAGCTTCGAAGCTTCGTTAGATATGCATGGAAGTGTTATAACAACAAAATGACAATTATGTTAATTATGGCATTGATGGGACCCAACATTATAGTTGGTACATTTGCCTCTTATGAATAAATATACCCAAGTGAGGCTATAAAAGTGATCCCATGGTATTTATTCATGTGTATGGAAGAAAAATATATTCATTGTTGAAAGGCTCGAAAGCTAGTTGCTAGACAAGGTCAAAATTTGAGGAGGCATAGTGATGTTTGATATGAAATGTGAGAACTTCTTATTTCTAATACAGAGATAGACTATAGGGGCATTTACAGGATATGTCATCTTTCAAAGAAAGGATGAGATCCCGAAGCTTTCTGGCCCTTTACAGACTCTGCCTAAAGAAATAATAGAAGTAATCACTAATGATCTAGAAATGAAACTACTTGTCGCTGGTGCAAGGTATTCATTATCCATAAACTTATGTGTGCAAACTATTTAATGTGTTTTTCAATTGGAACAAAATGATTTGATGAGTTTATGAGTCTTTGTGTATGTAGGAGGCTTATTTTTTTTTACTGTTTAACATATTTAACTCTAAAAATAAGCAACAAATAAATCACAGAATATAACTTAGCATATGATAAGGCAGTTCATCCCTCCTGGGCTACTTCTGCCGGGTCCAAGGCCCCCAAATGGGCATGTCCTTGCTCTTATTATGCTTAGAAAATGGTTATACAATGTGTAGAAATCCTAAACAGGTGAAAATAGCTACAGAAATGAGTTCAGAGTGTAGAAAACAGTAAGAAATGACTATAGTTTCACCTCCAATGGATAACTATAATCTAATATAGCTCTCCAATCCCCAAGCCCTAGTATCTCTTCAAGCTCTCTCACTGATAAAACACCTAAAGAAATGTTCTAATTGCTATGTAACCTTGTCCAGTGGCTCTGGAATGCTCCAATTACCCAAAATCAAAAAAACATTCACTCCAAAAGGACTCTCCTAGCCAAAGTTATGTCCAACAGAAGTTTTGCCCAGTTTTCCCCAGAAAAACTCCATTAGTTGTGGAGAACTGGAGTTAACTCCAGTTAAAATAGCCACAATGCCAAACTTGGCGGGCGCACTCCAAATATATCGGGCAGTTAGAGATAACATTAAATGTGTCCTTCTCCCAATTACATGTGCGTCGGAAGCGTTGGAGTCAAACGGTTTTGGAAAACCGTTGCATTAAATTTTATTGTAACGGTCCCACATATCTGTGAACAGGTCTTCAGAGATCCCACCATGACCATTAATGTAACCGCCACCGTGTTAAGCCCCTGGTTTTCAGGACTGGGTCTTATGCATAGGGTTATGTGGGGGCTGGCCCCCTTTTCCACAGCTCACCAATGCAACAAGACTTAAATATTATATGCCACCAATCATTATTAAGACCCAATCTAATAGCATAGTGGTAAGTCACGGCATTTGCAGAGTTGAGGTTCTGGGTTCAAAACCCGCCGATATATAAAATTTTTCACAAACCATTCAACCCTTATTTTACTTCTTGGGGCCACGTGGCGGCCTCCGGGTAGGCCACGTGGCGCCCTGTGATTGGCCTACTGTAGAATCTTCCATGGAATATTATGTAGAATATTCTGTAGAATATTCCCATAATATTTTGTGGAATATTCCTTTTTTACTATTTTTTTATTAAAGTCAAACTTAGTCAAATTAGGTTTTTTGCCTGAAATTGAGAAACTTCAAAGTTGAATATCTTCCTCATACAACATCGGATTTGAGTGTCGTTCATAGCTACAGGATTGTTTTGACGAGAGCTTTCCGGTTGTTCTGGTTTCAACCAATTCTGAGCAAATAAAAGTTTGAGCATTTTTCCAATTAGGACATGATCACCTGATCACACCTCCCAAATGGGGAGCTTTTGGACCCACAAAATATCTCTGATTAAAGAAAATGAAGATGAGGAGACTGATTCTCCACTCTTCCAACTTTGAACCATTAAAATTTTCCTGACTTCATCAAATTGAGCTTCTCATAAAAAGATAAAATTTCCCTTGAATTCACTGATCGACCGTTGCTAAAACTGACTGAGTCATGATGCAAATTCTTAAAATTTGCAGAACAACAACTATAATTTGCAGAAAACAAATTGTTTCTATAATGATCAAACTTCAAAGAAGACTGAAAACAAGATTCACCTTGCCAACTGCTCACATGGCGAATTTTTGCTGAATGAGCCCTGTACTTGTGCCAAATCTCGACCAAGATTTCTCGCCATAAAAATCTACCATTTTGAAACCAACATTGACCCATGCTAAACTGTGTGCCCTCTTTGCTTGCATGCCTTTCCATCTCATGGAATCTTGCACTGCTTTGCACTGACACTTGGTCCTCTACACCGATCGACACCAAAGGTACCTTGTGCAACATAATGTCATCTTCTTTCAAAGACGAGCTATTATCAGATTGAGACATATCATTAGCAATATTATGAAAAGGTAGATGTAAAAATCTTGTTGTTTCAACATCAACAAAGTCAAATTTTGACTTGCATTAACTAGCCTTTTCAATTGACTTGCATGGACTAAAGAAGATTCTAGCTTCTTCTTATGTGCTCTCACAATGTACTCTTTTCCATCCTTGAACAAGTGATACTTGTTCTCATGGCAATAGAATATTTCCTTTTGGTCATATAAATATGGACTACCCAACACCACACCTGTAATGTCAAGCGGTACTACATCCAGTTCAACCCAATCAACATAATGAGCTATTATGGCGAAGTGCAAGATGCACTTCTTTGAGACTTGTAAATTAGTATCCTTGCAAATCCATCCAAGAGATATGGCCTTGGATGAGGTATGGTCTCAAGTTTCAACTTCTTGACTAAGTCTTATGAGATGAGATTTTCTTGAGACCCACTATCAAATAGTGTGTCTATCTTTGTGTGTTTGGCTATTATCCTCACATGAAATAGCTCTATCCTCCTCTTTTCATCTTGATTTTCTTTGTGACAGTTTAATGAGCTAGAACTGGGATTTATGTCTTGTACAACCTCTTTCCCTTTCATGTTCTTTAATACCATGGTGATAATTTTTTTCTCATCACCTGATTCTGACCCTAAGTCTTTTTCAACAGTTGCTACAGTTATCCTCTTTTCTTTGGTCTTTTCTTTGTTTTTATATTTCTCTGGTTTCAGCTGAAGATGAAGCTTCCAATAGTGGTCTTCATCATGGCTTATTTAGGAACAGTTCTTGCAAAAGAATTTACCTTTTTCCTTTCTAGAATTTGCAACCTTTTTTCTTCCTTTGCTTTTAAAATCACTATCCTCATTCATTGCATCAAAAGTGTTTTTCCCTCTAGCCTCTAAATGCGTAGCTTGTACGCAAACTTCGTCTAGACTAGTAGGATCAAACATAAGAATAGTGTGTTGAAGGTAACTGTGCAAACCACCTATGTACTTTAGCAAAGTATCTTGGCTTTGTAAATATACCCCAAGTAAGAGTGCTCTTCTCCTAAATTCCTGGGTATAGTCTCACACATTTTGTCCCTTAAGCTGTCTAAAGTTTTGCTAGTTCATTATAGCCTTTTGAGGGTGAGAAAGAGGATAAAATTTCCTCTTGATTGCAGTCATAAACTCAGTCCATGATAAAGTAAGCTTACCATGTTTCTTGATTTCCTCCCTGGTTTTGGCTTCCCACCATACCAAAGTTGCTCCTTCCATCCTTAATGAGGCTAGCTGAATCTTAGCGTCGTCATCATGCATATTTTGAATCCTTAAATATACCTCTAGTTGTCTAATCCAATTATATAATTTCTCTGCATTAACATCACCATTAAATATTGGCATTTCAAATTTGACATCAAGCTTTAACAAAGGATTTTCACCAGTTGTTTTTTACTTATGTGACTGATTTACTGAAGTTGAAGAGGATAATGTTGAGGAAGAGGATGACAATGGAGATGAAGGATCACCATTTCCTCCATTCCCTTTCTTTGACTTATTATTTTCCTTCTTTCCTCCTGAGGAATCTCCTCCTTCTCTTTGGTTTTTAGATCCTTCTCCAATAATCCTATCATTTTTTTCTTGATAGAGGATCCTTACCATTTTAGTCATATCCAAGAAAGCTTTCCGAAAAACCCTTCTGTCTTCCTTGGGATCCTTCTTCTTCTCTTGAAGACATGCTTGTAGCTTCTTCTAAGGCTATTGAGGGTGCGATAGAGGGTGGAGATAATGGCACCCTGGCCCTCCTTGGTTGTGGATTAGTTTGTGCACTAACCAATTGTCCTTTCCCTCTTTTCAATTTCAGCCTAGTAAGCATCAAATTTGCAAAACAGTACAATATTTCTTTGCACAAAGTTTAAACTCAAACCCAAGTTCAAACCTATGCTCTGATACCAATCCGATCTGAAATGTGAGAACTTCTTATTTCTAATACAGAGATATACTGTAGGGGTATTTATAGGATATGTCACCTTTCAAAGAAAGGATGAGATCTCGAAGCTTTCTGGCCCTTTACAGACTCTGCCTAAAGAAATAATAGAAGTAATCACTAATGATTTGGAAATGAAACTGCTTGTTGTTGGTGCAAGGTATTCCTTATCCATAAACTTATGTGTGCAAACTATTTAATGTATTTTGCAATTGGAACAAAATGCTTTGATAAGTTTATGAGTCTTTTTGTATGTAGGAGGCTTATTTTTTTTATTGTTTAACATATTTTAACTTTGAAAATAAGCAGCAAAAATATCACAGAATATAACTCAGCATATGATAAGGCAGTTCACCCCTCCTAGGCTACATCTGTCGGGTCCAAGGCCCCTAAATGGGCATGTCCTTGCTCTTATTATGCTCAGAAAATAGTTATACAATGTGTAGAAAGCCTAAACAGGCGAAAATAGCTGCAGAAATGAGTTCAGAGTGCAGAAAATAGTAAGAAATGACTATAGTTTCACCTCCAATGGATAACTATAATCCAATACAGCTCTCCAATCCCCAAGCCCTAGTGGCTCTTCAAGCTCTCTCACTGATAAAACACCTGAAGAAATTCTCTAATGGCTCTGCAACCTACTCCAGTGGCTCTGGAATGCTCCAATTAACCAAAATAAAAAAAATAAAAAAAATTCACTCCAAGAGGACTCTCCTAGCCAAAGTTATGTCCAACTGAAGTTTTGCCCAGTTTTCCCTAGAAAAACTCCACTAATTGTGGAGAACTGGAGTTAACTCTAGTTAAAATAGCCACAATGCCAAACTTGGCGGGCGCGCTTCAAATATATCTGGCGGTTAGAGATAACATTAAATGTGTTCTTATCCCAGTCACATAGGCATCGGAAGCGTTGGAGTCAAATGGTTTTGGAAAACCGTTGCATTAACTTTTATTGTAACAGTCCCGCATATATGTGAATAGGTCTTCGGAGATCTAACCGTGACCGTTAATGTAACTGCTGCCATGTTAAGCACCCGGTTTTCAGGACTGGGTCTTATGCATATGGTTATGTGGGGGCTGGCCCCCTTTTCCATCGCCCACCAATGCAACAAGAATTAAATATTATATGCAACCAATCATTATTAATACCCAATCTGATAGCATAGTGGTAAGTCACGGCATTTGCAGAGTTGAGGTTCTGGGTTCAAAACCTGTCGATATATAAAATTTTTCACAAACCATTCTACCCTTATTTTACTTCTTGGGGCCACATGGCGGCTTTCGGGCAGGCCATGTGGCACCCTGTGATTGGTCTGCTGTAGAATATTCCATGGAATATTTTGTGGAATATTTTGTAGAATATTCCTAGAATATTTTGTGGAATATTCCTTTTTTAATATTTTTTTTATTAAAGTCAAACTTAGTCAAATTGGGCTTGTTGCCTGAAATTGAGAAACCTTAAAGTTGAATATCTTCCTCATACAGCATCAGATTTGAGTGTCATTCGTGGCTACAGGATCATTTTGATGAGACCTTTCCTGTCATTCTAGTTTCAACCAATTCTGAGAAAATAAAATTTTGAGCATTTTTCCAATTAGGACATGATCACCTGATCAATGTTTGCTGTAATCTTGCATATGTGAGAATATGGATCATCTTGAAGAGATCTTGGAGAACAACCAAAAAATTCATGATGAACTAGTGAGGATGTATCATCCTTTAAATGATGATACCTCCATAGAATAAAATGATAGTCAAAGCAGCAGACCATTTTCAAAACGAGTCTATGTCATTCTGCAGTCAAAGTACCCATGGAAAGTGAAGGAAGAACAAGGAAAGGGGTTAAGCTCTTCACACTTGGATCTGAATTGAAACAAACAAAGTTAGATATACATCTTCATAAGTTGGAGGAATTAGATGCATGTATGTCCAAGGTGGGGCAACCAGAATGGGAGAAACTGAGCTAGGTTCTCAAGCCATCCATGCTTGCACTAATACAACCCAGACTTTAGGAACATCCTAATGAAGAGGTTAGGCTCACAATTACTTCTTGCCTTAGCAGGTTCATAACTCTAACATCACCATTACTTCCCTATAATAATGATATCATGGAGGAGATATTGTAGCTGATAGTAGAAGCCCTTTAGGGGTTAAACAACATCATGTGTCCTACTTGTCAGAAGTGGTGCATAATTTTAAAAGTCATGGTAGAGTTTAGCTTTGGCACATTCATGCTGAATCTGGAATGTAACATGTTGATCTTTCAGTTGCTCCAAATATTTTACACCAGCATTACATTAGCTCATCCAAACTGTGTGATAACAAGTATACAAAAAATTGTGTCTCTATTCTTAGAAGGAGATGCTGACATCTGTAAGACATTAAGATCCAAATTGTTGACCATTTGGAGGATGAAACAAAAGGTACCATCAATTTCCTATGATCTGGTCAAGAATTTGGCTAGAAAAAACATAAAATTTCTCAGAAGGGTGTTGACTGGGAAGGAGTTGAGAAGGATTGATGGAGGAAGCGAGAACCAAACCTGCAGCAAGAATGAACTAAGGAGGAGAGGACTATGCTTTATCTGCAAGGGACCTTGGGCCCTTAACCATTCTTGTACCGGTGATAATAAGGAGGCAACAAAGACAGAACAAGAGGAGATTCATTCAGATCATGGGGAGTCTTATGTAGCTAGGTCTATTTATCTTTAAGATGGTGAGCAGTATGTGAAATTTAGGGAAGCTTGAGGGATGACAAGCATTTGGAAGTGCATGAGGAATCTACTTAATGGTATTGATGAGGTAGAATCTTATACAATTAAGTCCATATATTCCCAGGGGAATTTCCATAAATAATATGAACAATCAAGTATAGGTAACAGTCCACCAGTGCATCTATGTTCGACAGTTGAAGAAGATGAACAAAATATTGTCTTCACAAATGGACGAGACCAGAGATATTTGCGGGTGGAGCCAGCCATAGTGCACCAGCATGATGAGCATGATCATGAGGACCAACATGACAAACATAATGTGAAAAATGAAGCATTCCTAGGGAGTCGATCAAAGGCTTAATTTGAAGTTGTGGTTAATGGGCATCCAATGTAGACAAGTACATAGACATTTCGCAGGGCACCAAAATTTCTAGTATAAGACTTTAGGAAAGGATCATGCATTTCAAGATAGATCTTATGATGTTGAAGTAGAGATTCTGGGCAGTCCAGGACATTTTCTTACAAGAGAATAGGAAAATTGAGGAGCTCATAGAAGTATGTGTCGAATCAACGACCAAGCTGTCTAATGTTGAGGAGCGGCTCAAGTCCCTCACAAGGAAGCAAGAGGAGTACAATTGGGACTTCCAGAGTTTCCCTCTACATGAGTTCATAGAGAAGGCTTACAACCCTACCAACCCACCTTTATACATTGGGAAGAGCATGAGAAAGTTCTCCAAATGCATCATGTTGGGTGACCAAGTGGAGCAGCATGAGTTGAGCATCGAGCAACATCAACATGGTAGATTTGCAGGAATTCATCCTTCCCAAGGCCTGGATTGGCGAGAGATTATGAGTTGTAACTCTATCGATGGATTGACCCCTAGGATAATACTTGTAGCCAAGGGCATATTGCAGCTTGGGCCCTTTGGCACGAGCAGTGATGGAGGGTTCAGATGGTACCATAACCCACAGGTCCCAAGACAGGTGGCATTGGGATCCAAGAGAATCCATTGGGGGAAATACTGATCAGAAGATTATTTTGGATCTAGATGAATCTATTGAGGGAAGGATTAGTTTGAGGATTTTTTGGGATCCAGGTATTGAATGATTCATTCAAGATCTTTTAGTATCGAGGTATGGAATAACACATTGGGCTGTATGGGATCCTGGTATCAATGCTTCTATTAAGGATAGCAGTAAATTGCTTGAGGGTGAGCAATATTTTGGTGGGAGGATTTGTACTATTCCCTTTCATGATCTGGTCAAAGTGGACGGAGTCAGTTCATGGTATTGACCGTGGCATTTTCCCATGGTATCAACCCATGGTATTTTTTGTCAATTTTCGAGGAAAATTAATAAAATAAGGTCTCTAGAAAGTCCATCAAACCTATAAAAGGGGATAGAAGCTAGGCACTTGGATCATTCAGGTTTTATCTATCTTATTATGTTTTGGCGTGGATTGTTCTAGAATTGATCCTGAGACGAAAACCTTGTGGTGATGTTTGTGTGGTGGATCCATCCAGGATTCACAAGTGGGCTTCAGTTTCTTAGATTTGTCATTGTCGAGCAGTCGTGCATGTCATTTGGAGGCTCTTATGGTATGGGCATGCATTTTACTTTCAGTTAATAATATAAATAAAGGGTTTCATTTCTAGATCATGTTTGTGTTCTTATTTTCGATGAAAGGCTGTTTTAAATCAAAACACTAAGATTTCTAGATCTATCGAAATTTTTATTGTGGAATCTTACACAAAAAATTTAATTCCAAAGGAAACCCCTTGCAAATTTCCAAGTACTCCTCCACTAAATGTTTGAATTGTTTGGGTGGTTTGGATTCACTAAAAGCATATTGGCAGAACACCTCTCGAGCATGTTGTTCATTTAATGGCTTAACATCATACAAGAGAGTTTTTGGAGAAGAGCGTCTTAGTATTTATCAAAAGTTGTGATCAATATGATACTCGCACACCCCACATAATCAATGTCTAAAAGATCATTTATTTGATCGATATCATCAACATCATCCAAAACAATAAGAATGTGACATTTTCATAAAAGATGCTTCCCGATACTGTCAATATCTTACAAATCTTGATTATAGCCAAGCATATCAGAAAGGAGCTTATGTTGCAACTTAACCAAATATTTCATTCTAACATTAGAAAGAAAAAATGACTTTCCATTAAAACTTAGACATATCAGGTTGTATATATATTTAACAAGAGTTATTTTTCCTATTCTGCTCGTTCCCGCAATCCCCACAATCATCGTGTCGCTGGCGTCACTTTGTTTGAGAATTCCATTGATCAAGGGACTGACCACCACACGGTCAAGGCCTACTGGGTATTTAGTGACATATAATGATCCCCATTTAAATACCTATTTTAACACTTTTCCCACAATATCCTCCAAAATTTCTCCATAGTCCTTGAAAATGGCATACAGAACAACTATATTGACTCATTATGACTAGGATTGAGAAAAGTAGCCTGAAATTTTATATTTTATATATTAGTTAGATTATGTAAGAAATGAGTAAAGGGCATATTCACATTTCCTTCGGTTTGAACAATATGCCAGAAATATTAACAACTTCTCTAAGGGCATCCTTCCATTTTTTTATCTCTTTCGTGGAGACTCTTCCTTTCTTTTGGTGTTGATCAAAGGAATTTTTATAACATCCACTCTCAATGTGATGAAGGTCTGTAGGCTCAACGTCACAGAAGATCGGAATAACCTTCATGTTGTGCTTATGATATGATCTTAAAATCTAATACAGTTCCTCCAAGCACCACCACGATTCAGCATATCGCTCAGAAAAAAAATTGTAATATGAAGAGAGGCACTCTGAATAGAAGTGTGGATTGCATCTGAGATTATATCTCCAATGTGAATCTCCTTTTTTAGAGGAAGACATGCAGCTCGTGACACTTTGTGAGGCAATTGTAGATAAGGCTAGTATGCTGCTGGTTCCTACTCCATTATAAGTATGACGTTCTGTAGAGAGAGATATGTTGTCCCTGATTGAAGATGGGGAATGCTTCATGTGAAAGAGAGATCGATAGGAGCAATGAGAAAATATTGACAAAAAATGAGCAATGAGAAAAGATTGACAAAGCCATTGGAAAATCAATGAGAAAAGGTTGACAACCACCACGTTTAATTTTCTGACAACAACCATACTACAATAAATGTTTTGCGCATTGCGGATTGAGTTTGTAGGGAAGAAAAAGTTCAGAGAAGAGTACATTTTAATCATTCCGCAAGAGACTAAAAATTCAAATAGAAATTTAATTCATGGTTATTAAAAGCGTATGGGAAAACATTTAATCCGCAAGCGTTGTTTACTTCATGCAAACTCTATAAAATTCAAAAAATCATGTTCGCCCATCCTATGTATTAAATTTTGTCTATCATGAATTAAATGCCTTAGATATATATGTTTTGATTTTACAAGTCTTATGTATTGTGGCAGATATAAGTTTGGAAACACAAGAAGGAGAGAATCGTGATCCAAATTTTGGTGGGCGCGTGAAAACAACAGTTATAGGTTTTACTGTGTGTTACTCCGCAACACTTAGTGAATGTAAATCTAAGTAATAAATCTTGTTTTAATGGTGTAGGAGCCTCCATATGTGAATGAATTTCATCTTTAGATATAATATAAAGTTTGGTTAGTCGCGCTATTGTTCTAGAAATTTTCAGGTATCATTCTTACTACAACACTCTGTTTTACTCTATTTCACCGTGAGTAAAATTATTTGATTATACTTGCTCCTCTATATTTGTGATTTTAATCTCCGCCACTATGTATTAAGAGGAATACCTTCATGATTTGATTTCCACAATTTTATGGTCTGGATTAAGTCATTTCCGCAACTTTGTGTGAACTATGTGTGTTGAGGAAAAGTGTCTCCTCTGTGTATTAAAAATTCTAACAAAAGATTGATATCAATAGAAGTAAAATTTACCATGATTAATAGTAAAAGAGAGCTAACTTTATATTTGGCGGTTAAATTTTATCTAAAATAATATATTTTTTGAATTTAGGGTCATTATCCCACATCCCAATCCTCAAGGGGCGGGATTAAGAGAACATACTATTCGACACTTCCACAACATGTATTTTCAAACTTAGAGCGATAGGTTGAGTAGGTTGATAGAGGAGACACATACCTCTATTCACTACTATACTAGGCCTACAAATCGAAGATGGAAACAAAACTACTAAATATTAGAGCACTATAGTTGGTAATATTTGACAGTTTTGAAAGAATTTGACATTGATGCAATTCATCCATCACTCTACCAAGAGGGTAATTTACACTTATTTAAAATTAATTAGAAAATATGAGATCATTATTATTATTTTTTGTTAAAATTTATCTTATTATTCCATGCCTTCGGGCTAGGGACTATAGTAATTCATTTTCAGCCATGTATTAATGTCTTACACACTATAAGAATCCATTTTCAGCTATGTATTAATGTGCATTAGTATCAAAAAAATTTCAAAAATTTTCATTCAAAGTTTTAAAAATTATATGTAATATCTCAATAGATAAAAATTATCACATATCTAACATACTTTAATATTTTAAATCAAGTAAACTTTCAGCTAGAACGAGAAAGAAAATGGGATCTAGAAATGAAACCCCTTTATTTATATTATTAGCTGGAAAAAGAAATACATGTCCATAAAAAAATATATGAGCCCTTGTAGTGGCATTCTCTGTTGCTCATTAAAATGGAAAAAAAATATTGAAGCATAATCGTGGACCCTGGATGGATCCACTAGAAAAATTCACCATGGGGTTTTCATCCCGGGGTACTAGTATTGGACTAAGAGAGAGAGGTTGTTCTGTCCTTAAAGAGTTGGATGCAAAAAGGTTAGATGACAAGAAGGTAGGGACTAAGACAGACTATCTAACTGGACTAAGAGAGGGACTGGACTAACTAGTATGGTATACTTATATCCAATGACTGTACTAAGAGAGCTACTGGCGAATAACCACAAAGGCATGAACTCGAACAGTGAATGGTCACGCCAAGTTTTCAACCAAAACACAATAAGATAGATAAACCCGAATGATCTCAATTCCTAGCTCTTATCCCCTTTTATAAGCTTGATGGACTCTCTGGAAACCATATTTTATTATTTTCCCCCAAAAAACGAAGGATAATACCTTGGGTAGAAACCATGGGTAGATTCCTTCTATTTTGACCATATCCATAAAACAGAATATTACAAATATTCTCGCGCAAATATTGCTTGCCCTTAAGCAATCCATTGATATCCACAACAGAAGCATTTGTACATTGATACTAGGATCCCATACAACTGAGTGTGTTATTCCATGTCTCCATGCTAAATGATCCTGAATGGACCCTTTGATGCGTGGATCCCAAACAATACTCAAGACAATCCTTCCCTTGATAAATTCACCTCAATCCCTAACAATCCTCCAGCCAATCCCGCCCCCAATGGATTCTCTTGGATCCCAATGCCACCTAAGTCCAGGGACCTATGGGTTATGATGCCATCTCATTCCTCCATCAATGCATGTGCTTAAGGGCCCAAGTTGCAATATGCTCTTGGCTATGAGTATACCATAAATAGAGTTCGAACTCATAATCCCTTGCCAATCCATCTCATGGGAAGGATATAATGCATGAATTCATGCACATATAATAAGTTTACCATGTTCATGTTGTCTGATGCTCAACTCAAGTTGTTGCACCCATTCACCCAACATGATCCATTTGTAAAAATATTCCCTGCTCTCATTGATGTATAAATATGGTTTGGTATTGCCACAAACCCTATCTGTGTACTCCTGTAGAGGGTTGATCTAAAACTCCCAATTTTATTCCTCCTACTGCCTTGTGAGAGACTTAAGACATTCCTACACAATAGAAAGTTTGGCCACTGACTAAGCACATACCCCTTTAAGCTCCTAAATTTTTCTTTTCTCTTGTAGGATAGTGTCTTGGGTTGTTTGGACTCTCTGCTTCAACATCATAAGATCTATCTTGAAATGTGTGATATTTCCCCGAAAGTCCTTTATCGACAATTATGGTGCCCTGACGAATGGTTCATTTTGCATATTGTGTCTGTTATGTTGCTCCTCACGATCATGTTGGTTCACTAACTTTATCTCTTCATTCAAGTTTCCATGAACTCCTCCATCTGTGACGACGATATGTTGTTCATCTTCTCCAATTGTCGAACATAGGTGCACTGGTAGACTGTTATCTATACTTGACTGCTCATATTTTATATGGACATCCCCCTAGAGACTAATGGACTCATTTATATAAGCGTTTACCTCATCAATACCATTAGGTGGAATTTCCTCATGCACTTACAAATACTTGTCATCCTGCAAGTCTCCCTGAATAATATCACGCCACTTCTCTCCATTCTAAAAATCAACTACAAAAGTCTCCTCGATGATATAAAGGAATATCCTCTTGTTCTATCCTTGTTTCCTTCTTCCTATCACCTAGACATGAATGGTTAAGTGCCCATGGTCCCTTGCAGATAAAACATTTTCCTCTCCTCCTTAGTTCGTTCTTGCCGCAGGTTTTGTTCTTTCTTTCTCCATCAATCCTTCTCAACTCCTTCCTTGTCAGCACCCATCTGAGAAATTTTATGTTTTTCCTCACCAACTTCTTGACTAGTAATACTTTTGGTTCTTTCCTCATAATAATAAAAAAATTGGAACTTAATATCTTGCAGATGTCGACATCTCCTTTTAATAACATGGACATAATCTTTTGTATGCATGCTTTGACATGGTCTGAATGAGCTTATGTAATACTAGCATAGAAGTTTTGGAACACTTGAAAGATTAAGTCGTCACATTCTAGATTCAGCATGAATGTGCCAAAACTAAACTCTGCCATGAGTTCTATGATTTTGTGTTGCTTCTGAAAGGTAGGAAGTCTTATGTTGTTCAACCCCTGAAGGGCATCTACTATTAGTTGCAATATCTCTCTCATGATATCATTATTATAAGGAAGTATTCATTATGGGGAATTTTGAGGTCTAAAATGGGCCTCCTAAGGCAATTATAAAATAATAGTGGAAATAATTTAAAATAATATTAGATTACATCATCAAATTTTAGAAGGAAGAAAGAAATAACTAGTTTTTCAATTTATCTCCCTATGGGTTTACTCAAATTTTGAGTGGGAACACTTGTTGGATGCAGAATTTGATTCCTCATCTAAGGAGTACCCATGTTTCATACTTTCAGAGGACCTTGCTACAAAAAAAATGAGAAATACATGAAAAACGTGATTGCAATCACGTTTTTTCATGTATTTCTCATTTTCTGTGTAGCGGGGTACATCAAAAGTATGCAACATGGTTACTCCTTGGATGAGGAATTAAATTTTACATCCAATGAGTACTCTTGTTCGAAATGTGAGTATAACCTTAGAGATATAATTTGAAAAAGTAGTTTTATTATTTAAATAATTTTTAATCTTTTTAGTTTTTATCCCAAAAATGGTGAATCATCCCCCATGGTTGACATCATCATCTTAAATCCTATTGTTTCTTATAAAGTTTATTTTGGTTGTAAATTTTTCTTAGGAGACCCATTTTAGACCTCAAAAGTTCTCTAATGGGTGATGTTAAACCTATGATACTATTGAGACAATAATCAACTGTGAGCCTAATCTCTTCACAAGAATGCTCCCAAATTTTGGGTTGTATTAATGCAAGCAAGGATGGCTTGAGAGCCCAATTAAGTTTCTTCCATTCTGGTTGCCTCACCCTCGATAGACATGTGTCTAATTACTCACACTTATGAAGGTCTATGTCTAAATTTTTTTTGTTGCAATTCAAATCCAATTTTTAAGAGCTTATCCCCTCTTCCATGTCCTTCCTCCACTTCCCATGGGTGTTTCTGCTGCAGAATGGCTTAGATTATTTTTTAGAAAGGCCTGCTTATTGGACCATAATTTTGGTCTAAGGAAGTATTGTTGTGTAAAGGACCATATATTCTCACTAGTTCATCAAGAATATTTTGGGTGTTTTCAAAAACCTCTTCAAGATGAACCATCTTCTCACATACAAAAGAAAGAAAGCATGCAAAAATACATTAATTATTCATAGCAATATTCTTTCAATCATGCATTCCCAAATATTTCAACAATTTGACCCAAAAATACTATAGTCATAAACGTAGAAATGATTCTCCCTTCACTTTCTTTTTTTAAATCCAAAAACCTTATCTCCAAATAAATATTAAACCTGTTGTATCTTAAGAGACAATTCCTTGGCCATGAAAATGAATAAATACTTAAGAAATTTTTTAAAAATGTGTCACAGAAGTAATTATATCAGGTGGTCTTTGTTCAATCCATTTGGAAACTAATTCTTTAAAACTCTTAATAATATGGTATAATGAAAGACACTATAATTCCATTAAATGCTGATATCTGAATGGAAAAGAAGAACTACAAAAGAAACTCAAAGTAATATATTGTAACACAAAATCTACCACTTTAAACTTCAAAATGAACTTATGAATAGAGAGGAAACTCAAAATAATATGCTGTAAACATAGAGTCTATTACTTTTAAGTTCCAGAGAAAATTTTTGAAGGGAGAGGAGTTGGAGTGAAGGAGCACAAATTAAGGCTATTTAACTCTTACTCACAAATGTAATTAAGAAACTGACAACTACTTTACTTCACTTCATTCCAGGAAGAAGGGACACAAAATAGCACAGGAAAAACGAACCACCATCAACGGTTGCAAGAAACTTGATGCTTCTTTCATTAATTCCTCATAAAAGTAAGTACCAAAGATTTAGTCTTCGAGAGGTCCAAACCTTGGAATCCCTCTTCTTTCTTTCTGTCTTGCTTAAATACATCAAAAATAGTTCGAAACTGCTAGAATATCTTGAACTACTTCGACTATCTAAACTATTAACACTACTCATTACATTGCAATTGAGGAAATCACTATGGCTTCGATCTTAGCAAAAAAAGAAAACAAATTAAATTTGAAATATTATTCCTTTTTCTGAATTTGATTTGTTTGTGATGCATCTCCCTGAAGTGTTGATGTGTCTCCCTAACATATCAAACATCCTTGCCCTACATTTCTTCCCAAGTTTAATATTTGTCTTTTCAACTTTTTGTCATGTTGTTTCTGCTTATGACATGGCATTCGAACAATTCTGTAATGACACCTCTTTGCCTGACTTGACCTAGATGTTGCATTTCCAACAATGCCACTATATGCTCCTTTTGCCTAACTCTACCTATGGCTCTACATTTCAAACAATGTCATCATGTCCCCTTCTTCCTAACTCTGCCTCTTCTGCTCATGCCCGTAGCATTCAGTCTTCCATTTATTTACAAGGTGCCACTGCATATAATGTTGTTCTGCACGGCGTCGGGCATTACTCGAGTCTACTGTCTATGTTCACGTTTCTTTATAAAAAAACGCAACTACAAATAATCATGGACTTTAAATAAATTTGAATTAACCTCTGAATGGCATTACGTAAGCCTTTCCATTGCATTTAGGCTTTCCTTGATGCTCTATTATAAGTTTCCTCTTACCTCCGATGCCATTTCTCAAAGGAAAGGTCCTTACTTCCAAATTTGAAATCCTTCGCAATTTAACTCTAAAACTACATCGCATCCGTCCCTTATTGAATTTCGGCCTTTGTAACATGTTCTTTAGCACCATTCCTCGTGAACTTGAGATGTACGATAAAGGTATGGATGACATGGAGGTGGGGACAATCATGGATCGTAATCAATGATGTAAAATGTATCTCAAATCGCATTTCGGCATTCATAACATAGTTCGTGAGCGCCATTCCTCCTGAGCGTTGCGATTGTGATTTGTGATATGTGGGCAAGCCTTTCACATGTGACTGCGATTAAGCCTCCGGACACTATTCTGCATGTATATTTTCATGACTCGACCCTAACCTGTGTCCAATGCTCTGGATGCATCAATTGGCCCAAGTCTTGAACTGCTCTGCATGCGAATAAGCCTGACTCGAACCGCCTTCACATCTCCACACATAATGTTAATACACCAGCATATAAATCAAAAATTATTTTTTGGTATACAAAATTTTTACATTTTCTAAAATAGATGATTTTTTTGGTGTTTTGAGAAATATTTCAAAAGTAAATGCAAATGCACCACAACATCTGGCTCCACCTAGGGATAGTGCTCTTGTCCATGAAAGTGCTAAGAACCACAAATTAGTGCATTATCCATTGGGCATGGAGTCAAATATTTCTTGCTGACATATGAACAATGGGAAATCTTGTATTTACAATGGTGGAGAGCTAACTTTTAATGTTCAATATAATGCTTCAAATACTTCTCATTCACAGGCAGCTGCAAATATTCTCCATCTAAATATTCTAAGATGAAAGTATTGTTTGATCTTGCTTCAGAAATTATGTACGGACCATACCAAAGAGGCTCAAACTTACCATGCTTTCCTTTATCCTCCCTTTTGGTGTCCCATCTTAATACTTAAAATCTCCTGCTTGGAAGAGGATTTCTTTTGCTTTTATGTCAAATATGGACTTCATCTTTTCCTGATAAGAAATCAAGTTATCTCTAACTTTGTTTCTTTTTTCACTTGATTTAATCACTTTGTTCAATCTTCTTACTAGAGCATTAGGTTCTTCCTAAGCTTCTTGAAGGAAAGAAATCACTGGTTTGGCCAAATGAGTAGGAAATAGCACCTAAGTTCCATAAACCAATTCATAGGGTGACTTGACAGTAGACCTCCTAGTGGTTACTCAGACTGCCCAAAGAGAAAAACTTCAAATTTGAATCCCAGTCTTTCTGGTTTTCAATGATTGTCTTCCTCAAAATCATAACCAGGGTCTTGTTTGAAGATTCTTCCAACCCATTCTCTTGTGGATAATATGTTGTGGAATGTGACAAGATTACATTATATGTTTGGCAGAAATTAATGAATCGAGCAGAATTAAATACCTGAGAATTATCAGTTACAATATTGACTAGACAACCAAACCTACTGAAGATGTTCTCCTCCAAAAACTTCATCACCACTTGGTCATTTTCTTTCTTGGTGGGTATTGCTTCAACCCACTTTGTGAAGTAATCAATGGTAGTTAGAATCCATTTGAACTACCCAATTGATGGTATATTGATCTCTCCAATAAAATCCAGTCCCCACTACCTGAAGGGCTCTTTTATGAATACCAGGATAAGAGGTAATGGAGCAAGTCTTTTCTTCTCAGCAAACAATTGACATTTCAGATAACTTCTGACCAATCTATAGACATCTGCAAACAGGGTGGGCCAATAGAAACCTGACTTGAGGATTTTATGGGTTGTGACCTTCCAACTATAATGTCCTCCACATAGAATTTCATGATATTCCTTTGTAACCTCAATGGATTTGCCTTCAGTTAAACACAACAACAAAATACCAGCAGGATCTTTCCAGTACAACTTTGCTTCTACTATGACATATGGCTAAGATTTAAGCTTAAGAGATTTGTATTCGGTTCTATTCAATGAAGATGGACAAGAAAAGAAACACAGGTAATGAACAAAAAATTTATACCAATATGAACACAAAAAATTGTATTGAATACCTGTTTTGGGCTTATTCTAACCTTCTTCGTTGTCAGCTCCGTCCACTGGTGCCAAGAGGTTAATTCCCAATGCTTGAAAATTTGTTTATGTTAGCAACTTTGCCAGACCCTGTCCTTTGATTAACTTGGTGGGTTTAATGTCCAAATCATACTCCTGGATTTTAGCTATCCATTTATCTCTTTTTCCTTCAACATCATTTTGAACCAACACGTCTTTGATAATATATTTAGGTACATAAGCAGTTATCATGGATTATAACACATAAGTCTTGAAGGCTTTGAGTTCTTTGACCAGTGCATACACTTGTTTCTCCAAAATGTTATATTTGACCTCAACATCTTTGAGAACTTTGTTGAAGAATGCCACTAGCTGTTCCTTACTATCCTCATTTTTCTGCAATAACACAATAGCAATAGTAGTGGGGGAAGAAAATGAAAATATTTGAAATACCTTTTGATAATCAGGACTTGTTAAAACAAGAGATGCCTGGAATGCTTCTTTTATTCTAGAAAATGCTTCTCTTGCTTCTTTATCCCACCTCACTTCTGCATTTTGTTTTCAACATGTCAGTTATATTTCTCACAATATCAACATAATTTGGTAAAAATCTTCTCAGAAATTTTATTTTCCCCACAAATATCTGAATATCTTTCTTGCTTTTGGGTAAAGGGATTGTATGAATTGCTTCCACCCTTGCTGGATCAATTTTCACTCCTTGTTTTGAAACTATGTGATCCAATAATTTACCTTTTTCTAAGGCAACCAAAGATTTATTGGGGTTTAGTGAAAAACCGAACTTCCTACATTTTTCAAAAAAAATTTGCAGATGCTCCAAGTGTTCATCTTCTAACCCTCAGAAAATAGTTACATCATCCAGATATATAACCACATACTTGTCACCTACAAAAGCTATGTCCATGGCCCTCTAAAAATTTGCACCTACATTCATGAGACCGAATGGAATTCTTGCATACATAAAAGTACACGAGGGGGTTGTGAAAGCTGTATTTGTATGATCTTCCTTATCAACTTCCACTTGATTATATCCAGAGAATCCATCAACCATAGACATCCTGTAAGCTCTTGTCACCTTCTGTAAGACATAATCCATTTTAGGTAAAGGATAATTATCCTTTAGAGATGCTCCGTTCAAATTCCTGAAGTCCACACACAATATTATCTCTCCATTTTTCTTCCTCATAGGAACCAGATTAGAAACTCAACCCGAATGTCTGAGAGGGACTATAATTTTTTCTTGTAGGAATTTCTTCAATTCCTTTTCAATTGGAGCTAACAGTAATGAATTGATCTGTCTGAGCTTTTGTCTGTGAGGCTTGATTACTTCTTTCAATGGGATCTTATATTTTATTATGCTTTTATCATACGTTTTCAAGTCTTCATATGACCAATAAAACACATCCGTATACATTTTAAAAAGATCAATATATTTTTATTTATAATTTTTGGGAACAACGTTTAATAATTTCAGTGTTTTTGGCTCCTGCTGAGTTCCCAAATTAAAATCTTCCATCTCTTCTTCTTGATGTATTTTATTTAAGTTAACAACAACATCATTTGAATCAAACAGTCTCTCAAGAGGAACCAAAGCTTTAGGGAGTACACCATCTTTCAACTGAATAATCTTCTGATCACCTATTGAATTTTTGAAATGTCTTACCTCTGTTTTCTGCTCTGTTTTCTCTTCTTCTTGATCTATCTTAGCGTCTTCAAATTTTCCAATCATTGTCAAGAAATTATTTATTTTCTCATCATCTTCAAACACCTACCAATGTTTCGCATTATCAGGAATAGAGGGCCTATGTCTAATTTAAATATCATACCTTAACCTTGGATTCATAGGTGGCTTGAAGGTGCTAGCTACAATTGATAAATAATCTGCCAATATTTTCTCCTCCCTCGAAATAAACTAAAGGTTGAAGGCTTCAAAATAGTTCTCTATCATATCCCAAACTTCATTCCTATATGATCTTAATCTCGGATGCTTGGTTTGGAAATGATTGTTAATCTGTCTTATTATCAATTTAGAGTCACGAAAAATTGAAGTACACTGAACTCCCATCTATTTATAAACTTGAAGGCTAAGGATCAAGGCCTCATACTTAGCTACATTATTTGTTGAATCAAAATACAATTTGAAAGAAAAAGGAATGAGGTTAGCTTCTGGCGATATCAACAAGAATCCAGCTCTTATGACTTCCTTGGAGTAGGCACCATCAAAGTAGCATTTCCAAATCTTTTTTGAGTGCAGATCATTATTTACAACTATTGAAGAGAGCTGCTTCCTTGTGTCTTTAGAAAATTCTGCATCTTCATGCAGCATAAAACATGAAAGATCCTATGTTTCTTGACTAAAAATACTAGAATTTCCTGCATCTTTCTTGGTTGTAGTCTTCACGAACCTTGTTTCCCTGTACAATCTCCTTTCTTCCCCATTGAAAACAGGAATGATAGCATAAGTGAAATCTAATTTTATAACACCTCCCATCTTTTCTGCCCAAGATCTTGACATAAGCACTCCAAACCTGGTTGGAATGTCAGCAAAAATACATCCATGACTATACTCTTTGCTGGAATTTGTGCCAAAGAAACTACTACACCTTTAATTAACCCAACACATTTTACCCTTTTGGAATCAAATGAATAGAGATCTCTGTAAGTTTTGGTAATCTGCAATTTTAGTTCCTTCATAATAGACAATGGCATGAGATTATGGGATGCACCTGAGTCCAGCATACAATTATGGAGAGTAAAATCATGAAGCAACATAGAAATATAGAATGGGGGAACAGAAGGGTCTAATTCTTCTACATGAGGACCAAAGGTGACCATTGGATTTTCTTCTTGTAAGTTCACAATGTCACTTGTATCTTCAATCTATTTGAGATTAATAAATTCTGAAATTTATTTCTTGTAGACTGGTATTTTAGCTAATTCTAGAAGAGGTACTTGAATTTTTACCTTCTCCAACTGTTTTGTCAAACTGGAAGCATGAGTTTGTTTAACATTCTTTTCAGGTTCTTCTTCACTCTTTCTATAATTTGCCACTTGTTCGGCTACAGGAACAACTCTCTCCAAAATATTAGTATCAAATGATTTTCTCTGGGAAGGTTCACCCTACTACACATTTGTTCGATTAACTGAATTTACAGGTTGTTTCCCATCACTGAATTGTTTTATAGGGTCCTTTTTTGTGGAGTCGTTATTGGAGGAGGAATATAATCTTGTTGTTCACCTTCATTATCCTGCACTCTAGATCTCTTTCTAGACCTTAAATCATACTTTTTATGTCACTCAGCTTGCATGAAATCTGTGAATTTCCTACAACATTCATCCATTTCATCTTGATCAGAAGACACCTTAGCTTCAGCATATTCTACCTCACAATCTTCCTCTTCATCCTCATCTATTGTGTACATAGCAGATATTTGATCTTCGACTTCCTTTTGGTCATCTTCTACTAAATCTCTAGGTGTTGCTTCTATATACAATGGTTCTTGAACCTGGTCTTGATCTTTTCTTCCCCCCTGCAAAATTTGTAGAGGTTATCTTCTGAATTGAGGGTTAAATCCTCCTCAGTTTTGTTGTACTTGTGTTCTGGAGTTTTTTCTTTAGAATTCCATCTTAACTATCTTATTTGACAAAAATTTTATCACCTTTTTCATATCTTCAATTCTTTAATCTTGTGATGATTCTTATTTTTCTTTCCTCTTCTCTTGGACTGGTTGTTTCCCTTTCGCCTTCCCCATTGCCGTCATATTAGCTTCAATTTCTAAAGCATTTGTCTGTATCTTCTCTAGAGTAGGGGATCTCCTTTCTCTAAGTGTGAAACTAAAATCTACTTCAAAAGCCCCAGCAAAAACTACCTTTGCTCCAACAGGAGGGGGCTTTATTTCTACAAGAAAAATGTTATACAATTTATTAAACCTTTTGATAAAATTTGATATATTCTCATCTAGTTTCTTTTGATTGCATTTAATTCTGTTAGTGAATATCCATGATCCCTTTTTTCAGCCCATCTCTGAGTGAATTGATTTTCCAGTTCTTCCCATGTATTAATAGAATCGTTTGGCAATCCCTTAAACCACTTTCTAGCCTCTCCATCCAAAGACTGAACAAAAAGCCTCATTACAACATCAAGATGTTCTACATTCATATTTTAAACAAAATTATAAAACACAGGCAAGTGTTTTTCTACAGTTATTTCATCTTCTCTAGTAAATCGTGGGAGTAATTTAAGATACTCTTGAGGCATTGCATTCATTTGTTGTGGAAGGTTAATTAGAGCATATCTATTCAACAAAAAGGTTGGTGCTGCCATGCTTGCAACTTGATTGATTGTTCCTTGATTAGATGCCGCCGATGAACCTGCTATGAAAATTAACGAAGGTGGAGGTAAAACTGATATGGGAGTCGGTTGATGGAAAGTGGCAGAGGGACCAACAACTGGCATTTATTGAGCTTGAGTAAAAGTAAAAGAAACAGACTCAAAGGAGTGTTCTTCCAACTTAGGTTCTTGAAAATAAATTGGTGTGAAGGGTGAATCTTTTTCCAAGAAAGGAAGTACTTTAGAGATATCTTCAAACAAAGGATTACTAGAACTACTATAAGGAGCAGACAGTGTAGGACTAGGTGTTGAGGGGGTTTTGGGTTTCCAAACCCTTTTAGAAATGAATCTTTCAGGGTTTGAAAAAGCAGGGACCTTCTACTGTGAGGTATCAGACCTTGTGTGAGGCCTTTTGTGAGCCAGAATTCAAAGAATAAAAAAAAAAACCAAATATTTCCTTCTCACTGAAAAACCAGAGGAAATAATGTGAAAAACCCAGGGAAAAAAAACTTTGTCTCTTTTTCCTTGGCAACGATGCCATAAAATGTTGTATCTTAAGAGACAATTCCTTGGCCGTGAAAAGGAATTTGCGCTTAAGACCTTTTTTAACAATGTGTCATAGAAGTAATTATTTCAGGTGGTATTTGTTCAATCCCTTCGGAAACTAATTATTTAAAACTCTTAATAGTCGGGTATAATGAAAGACTCTACAATGCCATTAACTGCTGATATCCAAATGGAAAAAAAGAATTGCAGAAGAAACTCAAAGTAAATATGATATAACACAGAATCTTCCACTTTAAACTTTAGAATGAGTCTATGGATAAAAAGGGAACTCAAAATAATATGATGTAAAAAAAAAATCTATTAATTTTAAGTTCCAAAGGGAATTTCTGAAGGGAGAGGAGTTGGAGTGAAGGAGTGCAAATTAAGGTTATTTAACTCTTACTCACATATTTAATTAAGAGACTGGAAGCTACTTTACTTCACTTCATTCTAGGAAGAAGGGACACAAAATGGTGCAGGAAAAACGAATCACCATCAAAAGTTGCAGGAAACTTGATGCTTCTTTCACTAATTCCTCAGAAAAGTAAGTACCAAAGATTTAGTCTTCCAGAGGTCCAAAACTCGGAATCCCTCTTCTTTCTTTCTGTCTTGCTTAAATACATCAAAAACAGTTTGTAACTGCTAGAATTTCTTGAACTACTTCAACTACCTAAACTGTTAAAACTTCTCATTACATTGAAATTGAGGACATCACTATGGCTTCGATCTTAAAAAACAAAGAAAACAAATTAAACTTGAAATGTTATTCTTTTTGTTGAATCTGATTTGTTGCTGATGCGTCTCCCTAAAGTGTTGATGTGTCTCCCTAATAGATTGAACATCCTTGCCCTACATTTCTTCCGGAGTTCAATATTTGTCTTTTCTACTTGCTAGCATGTATTTTCTACTTCTAACATGGTATTCAAATAGTTCTGCAATGACGCCTCTTTTCCTGACTTGACCCAACTGTTGTGTTTCCAATAGTGCCACTATATTCTCCTTTTGCTTGACTCTGCCTATGCCTTTGCTTTTCAAACATTGTCATCATGTCCCCTTCTGCTGAACTCTGCCTATTTTTCTCATGCTCGCAACATTCAGTCTTCCATTTATTTACAAGGCGCTACTGCATACAATGTTGTTCTACACGAGTTCAGGCATTACCCGAGTCTAATGTCCAAATTCATGTTTCTTCATAAAACAATGCAACTAAAAATAATCATGGACTTTAAATAAATTTAAATTACCCTTTGAATGGAATCACATCCACCTTTCCATCGCATTTTGGATTTCCTTACTGCTTCGTTATAAGCCTCCTCTTACCTCCAATGTGATTTCTCAAAGGAAAGTTCCTTACTTCCGAATTTGAAATGATTTGCAATTTAACTCTGAAACTACATCACATTTTCCCCTTATCACATTTCGACCTTTGTAACATGTTCCTTAGTGCCATTCCTCCCGAGCTTGTGATGTGCAATGTGTGTTAAATGTAGGGATGACGTGGAGGTGGGGACAATCGCGGAATGCAATCAGCGATGTAAAACTTATTGCAAATCACATATCAGCATTCATAACATAGTTCGTGAGCGCCATTCCTCCTAAGCTTTGCGATTGTGATTTGCTTTATGCAGGCAAGCCTTCCACATGTGACTGCGATTAAGCCTCTGAATGTTGTTCTGCACGTATATTTGTACGACTCAACCTTAACCTATGTGCAATGTTATAAACGCATTAATCATCCCGAGTCTTGAACTGCTCTGCACGCAAACAAGCCCAACTCGACTCGCCTTCACATCTCCGCACATAATGTTAATACACCAACATATAAATCAAAAATTCCTTTTTAGTATACCAAATTTTAACATTTTCTAACATATATGTTTTTTTTTGGTGTTTTGAGAAATATTTCAAAAGTAAATGCAAATGAGCCACAACATCTGGCTCCACTTGGGGATAGTGCTTTTTTCCATGAAAGTGCTAAGAGCCGAAAATTAGTGCCTTATCCATCAAGCATGGAGTCAAATATTTCTTGGTGACATATGAATAATGAGAAATCCGGTATTTAAAATGGTGGAATAATGACTTTTAATGTTCAAAATAATGCTTCAAATACTACCCATTCATAGGAAGCTGCATAGATCCTCCATCCAAATCTTCTAGGAAGAAAGTATTGTTTTATCTGGCTTCAGAAATTCTGTATGGACCATACTAGAGAGGGTCAAACTTACCATGCTTTCCTTTATCCTTCCTTCTGGTGTCCCATATTAATACTTAAAATCTCCTTCTTGGAAGAGGATTTCTTTTTATTTTCTGTCAAATATGGACTTCATCTTTGCTTGATAAGAAATAAAGTTATCTCTAACTTTGTTTCTGATTTCACTTGATTCAATCACTTTGTTCTATCTTCTTGCTAGAGCATTAGGTTCTTTCTAAGATTCTTGAAGGAAATAAATCACTGGTTTGGCCAACTGAATAGGAAATAGTGCCTAAGTTCCATAAGCCAATTCATAGGGTGACTTTCCTGTAGACCTCCTAGTGGTTACTCAGACTTCCCAAAGAGAAAACTTCAACTTTGAATTCCAGTCTTTCTAATTTTCAGTGATTGTCTTCTTCAAAATCCTAACCAGGGTCTTGTTTGAAGATTCTGCCAACCCATTCCCTTGTGGATGATATGTTGTGGAATGTGACAAGGTTACATTATATGTTTGGCAGAAATTAATGAATCAAGCATAATTAAATACTTGAGCATTATTAGTTACAATCTTGACTGGACAACAAACCTACTGAAGATGTTCTCCTCCAGAAACTTCATCACCACTTGGTCATTTGCTTTCTTGGTGGGTATTGCTTCAACCCACTTTGTGAAGTAATCAGTGGCAGTTAGAATCCATTTGAAATTCCCACTTGATGTTGGATTGATCTCTCCAATAAAACCCAATCCCCACTGCTTGAAGGGCTCTTCTATTAATACAAGGATAAGAGGTAATGGAGCAACTCTTTTCTTCTCAACAAACAACAAAAAATTCTAACAACTTCTGACCAATATATAGACATCTACAAATAGGGTGGCCCAATAGAAACCTGAATTGAGGATTTTATGGGCTGTGACATTCCAACTATAATTTCCTCCACATAGAATTTCATGATATTCCTCGGTAACCTCAATGGATTCACCTTTAGCTAAACACAACAGAAAAATACTAGTAGGATCTTTCTAGTACAACTTTGCTTCTACTATGACATATGGCAGAGATTTAAGCTTGAGAGCTCTATATTTGGTTCTATTCAATGAATATGGACAATAAAAGAAACACATGTAATGAACAACATATTTATTCCAATCTGAACACAAAAATTTGCATTGAATACCTGTTTTGGGCTTATTCTAACCTTCTTTGTTGTCAGCTCCATCCATTGGTGCCAAGAGGTTAATTCCAAATGCTTGAAAATTTGTTTATGTTAGCAACTTTGCTAGACCATTTCCTTTGATTAAATTGGTGGGTTTAATGTCCAAACCATAATCCTGGATTTTAGCTATCCATTTCCCTCTTTTTCCTTTAGCGTCACTTTGAACCAACACGTCTTTGACAGTAGAGTTAGGTACATAAGCAGTTATTTGGGATTGTAACACATAACTCCTGAAGGCTTTGAGTGCTTTGACCAGTGCATACACTTGTCTCTCCAAAATTTTATATTTGAGCTCAACATATTTGATAACTTTGCTGAATAATGTCACTAGTTGTTCCTTTCTATCCTCATTTTTCTGGAATAACACAACATCAATAGTAGTGGGGGAAGCAAATGAAAATATTTGAAATAACTTTTGATAATCAGGACTTATTAAAACAAGAGCTTCCTGGAGTGCTTCTTTTATTGTGGCAAATGCTTCTCTTGATTCTTTATGCCACCTCACTTTTGCATTTTTCTTCAACATGTCAGTTACATTTCTAACAATATCAGCATAATTTGGTACAAATCTTCTCAGAAATTTTATTTTCCCAAAAAACCTCTGAATATCTTTCTTGATTCTGGGTAAAGGGATTGTTTAAATTGCTTCCACCCTTGCTGGATCAATTTTCACTCCTTTCTTTGCAACTATGTGACCCAATAATTTACCTTCTTCTAAGGAAAACAAATATTTCTTGGGGTTCAGTGACAAACCAAACTTCCTGCATTTTTCAAAAGTTTTTTGTAGATGTTCCATGTGTTCATCATCTAACCCTGAGAAAATAGTTACATCATCCAGATATATAACCACATACTTGTCCCCTACAAACACTATGTCCATGGCCCTCTGAAAATTTGCACCTACATTCATGAGACTGACATTCGTACATACATAAAAGTACCCCAAGGGGTTGTGAAAGCTGTCTTTTTCTAATCTTCCTTATCAGCTTCCACTTGATTAAATCCAGAGAATTCATCAACCATAGACATCTTGTAAGCTCCTGTCACCTTCTGTAAGACATAATCCATTTTAGGTAAAGGATAATTATCCTTTAGAGATGCTCTGTTCAAATTCCTGAAGTCCACACACAATATTATCTCTCCATTTTTCTTCCTCATAGGAACCAGATTAGAAACCCAACCCGAATATTTGAGAGGGACTCTGATTTTTGCTTGCAGTAATTTCTTCACTTCCTTTTCAATTGGAGCTAACAGTAATGGATTAATTTGTCTGAGCTTTTATCTGTGTGGCTTGATTCCTTCTTTCAATGGGATCTTATGTTGTATTATGCTTTTATCATACGTTTTGAAGTCTTCATATGACCAAAAAAACACATCCATATAATTTTTAAAATATCAATATATCTTTCTTTATAGTTTTTGGGAACACCTTTGAATAATTTCACTATTTTTAGCTCCTGCTGAGTTCCCAAATTACAATCTTCCATCTCTTCCTCTTGATGTATTTTCTTTGAATTCATAGAAACATCATTTGAATCAAACAATCTCTCAATAGGAACCAAACCTTTATGGAGTACATCATCTTTCAACTGAATAATTTTCTGATCACTTGTTGAATTTTTGAAATGTCTTACCTCTGTTTTCTACTATGTTTTCTCTTCTTCTTGATCTATCTCAACGTCTTCAAAGTTTCCAATCATTGTCAAGAAATCATTTATCGTCTAATCGCCTTCAAACACTTGCCAATGTTTCACATTATTAGGAATAGAGGGCCTATGTATAATTTCAATCTCATACCTTAACCTTGGATTCATAGGTGGCTTTAGGGTGCTAGCTGCAACTGCTAAAGAATATACCAATCTATTCTCCTCCCTCGAAATAAAATAAAGGTTGAAGGCTTCAAAATAGTTCTTTATCAGATCCCAAACTTCATTCCTATATGATCTTAATCTTGGATACTTGGTTTGGCAATGATTTTTAATCTGTCTTATTATCAATTCAGAATCACCAAAAATTAAAATACATTGAACTCCAATCTGTTTAGAAACTTGAAGGCTAAGGATCAAGGCCTCATACTCAACTACATTGTTTATTGAATCAAACTCTAACTTGAAAGAGAAATTCAAGAGGTTACCTTCTGGTGATATTAGCAAGAATCAAGCTCTTGTGCCTTCCTTGGAGTAGGCAGCATCAAAGTAGCATTTAAAAATATTTTTTGAGTGCAGCTCATTATTTACAACTACTAAAGAGATCTGCTTCCCTGTGTCTTTGGCAAATTTTGCATCTTCATGCAGCATAAAACATGAAAGATCTTTTGTTTCTTGACTAAAAATAGTGGATTTTCTGCATCTTTCTTGGTAATGGTATTCATGAACCTTGTTTCCCTGTACAATCTCCTTTCTTCTCCATTGAAAATAGGAATGATAGCATAAGTGAAATATAATTTTAGAACACCTCCCAACTTTTCTCCCCAAGATCTTGACAGGAGCACTCCAAACCTGGCTGGAGTGTCAGCAACAACTACACCCATGACTATACTCTTTCATGGAATTTGTGCCAAAGAAACTACTACATATTTAATTAACCCAACACATTTCACCCTTTTGGAATCAAAAGAATAGAGATCCCTGTAAGGTTTGGTAATCTGCAAGTTTAGTTCCTTCATAACAGATAATGGCATGAGATTATGGGATGCACTTGAGTCCAACATACAATTATGGAGAGTAAAATCATGAAGCAACATAGAAATATAGAATGGTGGAACAGAAGGGTCTACTTCTTCTACATGAGGACCAAAGGTGGAAATTGGCTTTTCTTCTTGTAAGTTCACGGTGTCACTTATAACTTCAATCTGTGTGAGATTAATAAATTCTAAAATTTCTTTCTTTTAGATTGGTATTTTCACTAATTGTAGAAGAGGTACCTAAATTTTTACCTTCTCCAACTCTTTTGTCAAACTGAAAGCATAAGTTTGTTTAACATTCTTTTCAGGTTCTTCTTCACTCTTTCTAGAATTTTCTGCCTGTTCGGGTACAAGAACAACTCTCTCCAAAATATTAGTATCAACTAATTTTCTTTGGGAAGGTTCACCCTACTGCACATCTGTTCTATTAATTGAATTTACAGATTGCTTCCCATTACTGACTTGTTTTACAGGGTCCTTTTGTTACGGAGTCGTGATTGGAGGAGGAATAGAATCTTGTTGTTCACCTTCATTATCCTACACTCTAGATCTCTTTCTAGACCTTAAATCATAATTTTTATGTAACTTAGCTTGCATGAAATCTGTGAATTTCCTACAGTATTCATCCATTTCATCTTGATCAAAAGATACTTCATCTTCAGCATATTCTCCCTCACAATCTTCCTCTTCATCCTCTTCTATTGTGTACATAGCAGATATTTGATCTTCAGCTTCCTTTTGGTCATCTTCTGCTAACTCTCCGGGTGTTGCTTCTATATACAATGGTGCTTTAACCTGGTCTTTATCTTTTCTTTCCCTCTCCAGAATTTGCAGGGGTTGTCTTCTAAATTGAGGGTTAAATACTACTCAGTTTTGTTGTACTTGTCTTTGGGATTTTTTTCTTTCCAATTCCATCTTAACTAGCTTATTTGACAATTTTTTATCACCTTTCTCATATCTTCAATTATTTGATCTTGTGATGATTCTTCTTTTGCTTTCCCCTTCTCTTGGACTAGTTGTTTCCCTTTCGCCTTCCTCACTGTAGTCATATCAGCTTCAATTTCTAAAGCATTTGTCTGTATCTACTCTAGAGTAGGGGATATCCTTTCTCCAAATGTGAAACTAAAATCTACTTCAAAAGCCCCAACAAAAGCTACCTTTTCTCCAACAGGAGGGGGGCTTCATTTCTACAGGAAAAAATTTATACAATTTATTGAACCTTTTGATAAAATTTGATATATTCTCATCTGGTTTTCTTTCGATTGCATTGAATTCTGTTAGTGAATATCCATGATCCCTTTTTTCACTCCATCTCTGAGTGAATTGATTTTCCAGTTCTTCCCATGTATTAATAGAATCATTTGGCAATCCCTTAAATCACTTTCTAGCCTCTCCATATAGAGACAGAACAAAAAGCCTCATTACAACATCAAGATGTTCTACATTCAAATTTTTAGCAAAATTAAAAAACACAGGCAAGTGTTTTTCTGCAATTATTTTATCTTCTCTAGTAAATCGTGGGAGTAATTTAAGACACTCTTGAGGCATTGCATTCATTGGTTGTGGAAGGTTAAGTAGAGCATATCTGTTCAACAAAAAGGCTGGTGCTACCATGTTTGCACCTTGATTGCCTGTTCCTTGGTTAGATGCAGTCGATGAACCTGTTGTGAAACAAAACAAAGGTGGAGGTAAAACTGATATAGGAGCGGGTTGATGAAAAATGGCAGAGGGACCAGAAACTAGAGTTTGTTGAGCTTGAGTAAGAGTAAAAGAAACAAGCTCAAAGGAGTGTTATTCCAACTTAGGTTCTTGAAAATAAATTGGTGTAAAGGGTGAATCTTGTTCCAAGAAAGGAATTACTTTAGAGATATCTTCCAACAAAGGATTACTAGAACTACTGTCATGATCACACAGTGTAGGACTAGGTGTTGAGGGGGTTTTTGGTTTCTGAACCATTTTAGAAACTAATCTTTCAGGGTTTGACAAAACAGGGACCTTCTGCTGTGAGGTATCGTACCTTGTGTGAGGCCTTTTGTGAGCAAGAATTCTGAGAATAAAAAACACAGCCAAATATTTCCTCCTCACTGAACAACCGGAGGAAATAATGTGAAAAACCCAGGGAAAATAAACTTCATCTCTTCTTCCTCGACAACAGCATCAGAAAATGTTGTATCTTAAAGACAATTCCTTGGCCGTGAAAAGGAATCAATGCTTAAGACATTTTTTAACAATGTGTCACATAAGTAATTATATCAGGTAGTATTTGTTCAATGCCTTTGGAAAATAATTATTTAAAACTCTTAATAATCTGGTATAATGGAAGACTCTATAATGGAAGACTCTACAATGCAGAAGATCTAATAAAGAAGAACTGCAGAAGAAACTCAAAGTGATATGTTGTAACACAAAATCTACCACTTTAAAATTTAGAATGAATCTATGGATAGAGAGGAAATTCAAAATAATATGTTGTATGTTATCACTCTAAAATTTCCAAGGGTTTTTCTAAGCGTTAAAAAGAAATATCAGAGGTAACTATCAACCACTTTTGGAGATTAGGATCTACCCTTCCTAAACTCAGAGAGGGCTCTCTCTTAATGATTTAACTTTGTTTGTTTAATAGATTTTAGGATAGTTATGTATGCTTAATTTGGTTTGATTTTGATTGATTGGTGGAATTAATGATTTACATGAATAGGTGCTTTTCCATTTTCCATTGGGCTATGGAGTTAATATGCTTTAGAAATAGAAAAAAACTAAATTATAAAGAAAGTGTTACAGGGCAGGATAGGTGAGCAAAATCAGATCTCAAGGCTGAATGGTGAAGTGTTTTTTCAATTGGGATCAAGGAGAAATTAAGAATTCCTTAAACCAGATAATGAAGAAGGGTGAATAAATTCAATCAGGATCAGAGGCCAATTAAGAATTCTCTAAACCGGATATTAGAATAAAACATAGAAATGTATAACAGTTCAAAGAAGAGTGTAAATTTTAATCAAATTCTAACATTTAATTTTAGAACACATTTAATTTTATGGAATACTTAGAAAGAGAACATGAACAATTGAAATATATACTTCACTGAGATAACTCAACACATGAATCCTATAAAGAAATTTCTTTATAACTTGTCCTGTCTGTCAACTGGAAATGGTACAATAACCCTTAGGTAATAGATCAGTCAGCTATGGAAATATTCAGAAATCCACACTAACCGGCCCTTACTACTTTGAAATTATGAAGTATTTATAAAAAATATTACAAAAAATATCCTATCAACTGACTACGATTTATTTAAGGAAAAGAAAATATCTTTATGCAAAAATATAGTGACACCTTTCAACTGACTAATATCTGTCCCTGATTCGTTGTTTGTTGTTGTTTGTTTGTTCTTTCATCTGTCTTTCTTTTGTGCATTCTTTTACATGTATGCTCTTTCACCTTTCATAGTAAATCACACCATTTTTCCCATGTTTCTTCATCTGGAAGTTTGATTTTCATCATCCTATGGTAAATCTCATCTGCCTCTATATATTTGGCAAACATAAGCTTATTTACAAAAAGGTGATTTACCTCATACTAGAGGTAAAAGAAATTTTCTAAAGTTTGAAGTAGCACTTTGCTTGTGGGAACACCCTTCATTGAGGAACCGTTGGAATTTTCTTTGGCTACTTCCCTCATTTTCTTATCATAATATTCATGTCTCATGAGTTTATCATTGATTACTAAAGGATTAGGCAAACCTTTCTATCTCAATACATCAAACTTGTTCATAAACCTGTTCACTGCGAGTTCCATAGTTTGACATTTGTCCTCAAGCTATATCATTAGATTTCTCTTGGAAATCAATTTCTTCACCTCCAAGATAGTCTCTATTCTGTCAGCTATCCCAAGTTCTTATAATTCATATTTGTTTTTGGAATTTATAAATTTGATTATTTCAGAAGCTTTCTCTAGTTTCTTTCCAAAATTGGCTTTAACTTTATAGATTGCATCACCAACTTCCTTCACCAAGTCATTATGATCAAATATGATCTATATAGAAGCAAAAATATCATTAAATGAGTTAATGATATTGGCCCAGAATTTTTTTTTTGCTTGGTCTAAAGGTTCTTTTAGTGACAAATATTTTTCTAGCTTGTGGATTCTGTCAGTTAATCTATTTGCTTTTTGTACTTCTACTTGATGCATTACTTTTGCCAATTTCTTTCCATCTTCTAAACTCTTTACTTGTTCTTTGATTTTGTTAATTTCTATAGTCTGAATGGACATATCTTCCATTGCTTTGATCAATTTCTTGGCCTCATCAGTGGGATGGACTGTTGGTATTGTTGATGCTATTGCTGATGTAGTTGTTGGTGTTAATGTTGATACTGGAACTGATGTAGATGCTATAGGAATAGCAGTAATGGGAACTGCTTCCATACTAGCTTGCTTTTACTGCACAAGTTTATCCATTTATGTTTCCATTTCCTTTAGTTGAGTTGTCAAATGAATGACTAGATTCATCATTTCATCCTTTTGATTATCAGTTTCCAAAACCTCCTTGGTTTGTGGATACTCAGTAGTTGGTAATTTTAGTTGTTTCTTCAGTGCAACTATGTCTGCATTTTTCTTCTTTATTAGATCTTCTGCTACTTTGATGTCTTTTGGATTATAACCAGTTTCAATTACCAAATATTCTAGTGACTTAATCATGTTATCCTTTACTTGTGATGAGGCTAAAAGTTGAAAGAAACCTACTCTGATCACTAGGAGTTTGCTTCCAGTATTGTGCATATGTGACAGCATTCAATGCTTCATTTCTGATTTTAATCTCTTTATATTTCTCCATGATATCTTTTTCTTTCTCAACTGGATTGCTAGATGATGAAACCTCTGCACTATTTTTCTTTTGAACAATTTGTTCATTAGAAGTTGGTGGCAGAGGTGTTTCTTCTGAAAGTTTTGTAGGTGCATCATCTCTGACAACAATATCTATTTCAATAGTTTCAACTGTCTCTTCTTACTCTATCAATGGATTTAGTTTTTTTTTAAATTTCTGTACATAATCTTGAATTTAGTATTAGATGTAGTTTCTCCTGAATAAGAGCCTTCTTCTCTAGCTCTTTTTGAATTTCTATCATGTGGGGCTGGAGTAAGCAGGATGGAACTAGTATCAAGTTGCTTCTCCACCTCTTGTAGAATGTTTTCCAACCACTCTGACTGGTTGGAATATTTCTCAATTTCATGCTTAGACTTATGAATGAAAGGGGTCAATTTGACCTTAACTCTTAATTTTCTTATGACACCCAAGGGGTCATATGATCATTTGAAACTACTACTAAACTTTAAATCTTGTAGACATATTTCTGTTGCCTTTCCATAATTCCTACTATTGCATATGAAAGGCCCTAGTTGGTTTTTAATCTTGAATTGGGTTTTCTTCTTGGTTGAAAGGAATTTGATTTCATCAGAATTCAGAATCTTCCTAATGTACTCTAAATCAAATATCCTCATTGGGAGGTATTTGGGAAGCTTGTATGGAATTAATTCGCTTCCATACACTCTAATTTCAGTATGATTCTGGTACAAATACCAGTCTCTTTTTTTTCTCTGATTTGATAACTGTAGAACCTTTTGTATTTCTTCATTGATTCTTGGTTGAATGCTACTGCTAAGCTTATTAACTATTGTATTTACAAAAGAATCAATAAAGTTTTTGAAACTAAATTCAATGGAATCCTTTCTGATCAAGGATGTCCAAAAGATAATTGATTGGGGATTACCCTCTGTGTCCAATTTTTGTAGGTTGAATACAAACCTTTCTGACTAAAAATATATGAATAAATGAAACAATATTGAGGAGTATTTGAATGCTCCTTCTTCTGGCAGTTTGATCAGTTTATCATGCATGGTATCTACCAGGAACTGAACAAAGTTGAAAACTGTAGATGGAGGCTGGCCTAGGAAAAATATAGAAAGGAAACCAAGGATGGATTCATCTACATTCTCATCAGTGAAATATCCTAAAATAGAAGATATCATGGTCACAATTTGTCTGGTCCATTCTGAAAACATGGTAGCAGAGTATGGAGGGTTGTTTTTAGGGGTTTCTACTGATGGAGGGAGGAAAGTATGAAATATTTGAAACCTTTTAGGGAAGTATAGCTTCAAGTAAAGATCAGTGAGAGTTTCAATCGAGAAAGGCACTCCCTCTGGTTGTGATTGAATTTTTAGCACTTTATTAATAGATTGAGTAGTGATGGTAAATAGGATTTCTTAGTTAGGGGTGACTATGGCTCTTTCATTTGGCAAATAGCTAATTTGGCATAGTCTGATGAGTTCAGGGAACTGATAGGTTTGTGAAAATGTGGATTTGGGCAAGTTAGAGTCCCATAGATGAATATAGTCTACCTGATCAGCAAATTTATCATGGCTCTAGCAATGGAGCTCCAAAAGGTTGCTATCAGTCATAGTGTCATTTATTTTTAAGTCCTTATCGGCCAAAGGAGTGTGGTTTGTTGGCTCCCCGTGACTTGAAATATTGGCAAGTAGCAAGGAACCACATCAAACCACTTTGGATTCCAAGGACCTAGCCTTCCAAGGCTCATAGAGTGCTCTCTCTATGTTTATCTTTAACTGACTTATCTTTATGCTTATGTTTTATGATTCTAGGCTAGTTATGAAGTTTTGGTTTTGTTTGTTTTGTTTGATTGATTGATTTATTTATTGATTGATTGTAGGTTGAACAAATATACTATGGGAAGCTTAAACCATTGGAATATGGAGTCATAAAAGGTTTTAATTTTACATCAAATCTGCAAGGGTTTTCGTAGGGAAAGCTAACTATATCAAGTGGATCTTTTTAGGTTAGAATGAATATGAGATGATAGAAAATTGTGAATTCAGTAAAACTAAAGGGAAATTAAGAATTATTTAACTATACTTCAACAAGGAAATCCTTTGAGATAATTGTTTAAGAGAAACTAGAGAGCAGGAGACCCCTGAATTATTTAGCTAAAATTTACTAAGAAAACTTAAGACAACAATCCAGTAATCCTAAAGAGAAAGACACCCCTGAATTATTTAGCTATTACTTTTAGAAAAAGAAAACATTCAAGACAACAGTTCAGTGAAATTAAAGTGCAGGACACCCCTAGATCATTTAAATAAACTTCAAAGAATGCCTTTAAGATAACAGTTTAAGGAAAACCAAAGAGAAAGATACCCCTGAATTATTTGACTAAACTCTACTAAGTAAACCTCAAGGCAACAAGCTAAGTGGAACTAAAGAGCAGGACACCCCTGAATTATTTAATCAGACTTTGCAGAAGAAAACATCTAGATAAAAGTAATAGACAGAGTTAAGGTTCCCAAACAACATATCTTAATCTAAAATTTATGTTCTATTATCAGAGAAATGATGTACAATATGGTAAACAAAGGAGAAACAATGACAAAGAGGGATAACATCACCATTAACATAGCTCAAGAATCCTGT
The DNA here is from genome assembly GCA_034641835.2 of Pinus albicaulis. Taxonomy (NCBI): domain Eukaryota; kingdom Viridiplantae; phylum Streptophyta; class Pinopsida; order Pinales; family Pinaceae; genus Pinus; species Pinus albicaulis. The sequence continues at coordinate 609,321,912 of CM076584.1, read as the reverse complement.
GAATGTGCTTGTATTACTAATGTCCAAGATAGTTACAATGCTCCAGTGCAATAATATTTGCAACTCAGAGTCTGCTCAAAGTCCCGCGTAGCATCCAATAAATTAACCAACCCAGCAACCAACCAACCAACAATAATAATGAACAAGGCATGCAGTATTTAACTACAATTGAGGAGGTGATCCTAACCTAGGGTTTCAGGCTATATTTATTACAGAGTAAATGTAATCTTGACCTTTGAGACCATGCAAGGCCCAAGGTGAAGTATCTCTGACTAACTCACTGTAATAATGACTTTTGACTTAACTGCTAAGCTAACTTTAAGATATTTTTGAATTTTTGCCTAAGTTAACTTTTACAATAACTTCTGAGTAGCTGTTAAAATATCTCTGACTGAAGAATTAACTGAGGTAGCTTTTTAAACAAAAATTGGGTTGTAGATGGCCAAATGAGGTTTGGAAGAAGTAAAGGTTTATTGGCCTTGTCATTCGGATCCGTCTTCTTCATTGATTTGCTTTTGATTTGTCATTTAACTTTTAATTTGTCTTTTAACTCTGATTTTTTCTTCATCTGTATCTTTTATCCTTTAATCCTTTAATCCTTTGCTGTCACTGCCATCTATTTCTTTCTCTCACTGTTTGATCTGCTTCCTTATCTTTACTTTATTTTTTACTCTATCTCTTAACCTTTTCTTTCTCCTTTTAACTGATCTTTTATCTGTTCTTTAACTCTGTGCAACTACTCTAAAAATCCTTTATTTTCTTTATCCTGTCCATTGAAGAAAACTTTCTGCCTTTGGAGTGACTGAATGATCATCAATGGTCATGATCCATTGGTGACTCTGATTAATCTTGCGCATCCTTTAATGAATAAGGCATTCTGGATTGTCACCCAGAGAACCTTGATTAAATAATTCTTAGACTTAGAAAAGCAGATTGATTTTTACTACGTTTTACTATACATAAGTCACCTGCACAATTAAAAACAACTTGTTAATTAAAAACACATAGGACCTCTACAGGGAAATGACATGACCTAGAGGCAGAGGAAAAAACTGTGGACAAATTCTGAGTATTGTAGGCCTTTTTGGTTTTGCATTTAGCTGTGGCTTTTCTGCATTTGCAATGGTTTACATGGCGGATCGAGGCTTATCACAGATATTTGGGGTTGGACACATTTGAACGGGGTCAACGGTTTTATTTATGGTGTGGGGGTGATAAGTGGTTTATCACACGAGGCGTAGGTGGTAAGGTGGTTTTTTTCATGGGGATGCGATAAAAGGTGGGGGTGACACATGGCAGGATGGAACGGTGGTAAAATCGCCCATATCGCAAGCCTCAAAGGTATTATCTCTTGGGTTGTTTGGATTGAGAAATGGACGATTGGTCGTCAGATCTGGTGATGGTGGATCTGACGGTGATTGGGGTTTAAAACGGAGCGGCGTGGTAAAGTTGGTGGGGCCAGGGTTTTGAACGAAGCGACAGGTTTTAAATGTTGGGGGGGGAGGTATAATAGAGAGGAAGCACTTAATCATAAGGCCAGGCCATGGTTATATGAGAGCAGGGAAACGAAGGTTTAGAGCGAGGGTTTAATAAAAGGGAGTTGAGGTGTTTAATACAATGGGGTCAAGTCTTTTAAATAAACATGGTTTATTTAAAAAGAGTGGGTCCCGAGATAATGTATTTCAAAAAAAATGTAAAAAAATGGGTTTTTACATTGTTTTGAATGAAAACAGAAGAAAATGAGTGAAGGGGAAGGGATTTTACTGGGGGAAATGGGGCTTTAGTGTAGGGAAGAGGGCTTTAAGAAAGGGGCAAGGCTAAATGAGGGGTTTTAAGGTGAAACATGGGCTTTTAGGGTACAAAAGTAATAGAGAAGGTAAAAACGAGAGAAAATGTATAGGTTAAATGAAAATAATGAAGGCAATGAGAAATCTAAAAATAAATGATAGTCAGGGAATGTTAGTTTCAGTTGACAATATAAAATCTGTAGTCATTTAGCCATATTGTATAATACAGGAGAGTAACAGGGGCTCCAAATAGGGAGGCCATCTCCTTTAGGAGGTGTCAAGAACCTCATATCTCTGGATTTCGTAGATCAGTGGCCTATTTTTATTTGGTCGATTTCATTCTGAAATTGCTAATCTGTTGCAGCTCTTTGTAACTATGACCTTCAAAAATAGAAAACCATACTTCCTGCAAAGTAATTCTGCCTACCCATCACCTAGTCTAACATTTTTTCTTCATTTTTGGGTGCATTTAGACTTGAAAACCTTGACATCAATTTTCTTTTGAAAATCAAACTATATAAATCTAACCTTATAACTTCCAAAGGCTCACATTAGACTGATGAGCTCTTTTATTCTCTACCTAACTGCTTATCTGTCAAGATTAAACATTTTTACATATTCTTATTCACTAACTATAAACATGAAATTTAAAGCATGGATGAATCAAGATTAAGCAGTTTGATCATCATGAATTGTGGCATTTTGGACAAGTTGCACACAATATTATTTTGCAAAAAGTAAACTAAAAACTGAGGGTTTTGGTCTTGAATCTTTATTTTATCATTTATCCCTCTTTTTATTGTTGGTTTCAGATTTAGACTTTGGAACCAATGTATTTTTCTATCTATCTATTGATAAGCCAAGTTTAAACATTTTGGCACATCTTCAGTTCTAACTTATCAGCAAAAATTCAAAATTTGTTCAATCATGTTTAGGCTGTATGACTGAACAAGAATTTTTCAAAAGTAGTGGAATTTTGATTTGCACACTTTCATAAATAATAATTTTTTTGGTATGAGGCTTTACCTTTTTCTTTTTATCTTCCCTCTTTTCTTCTTTTCTTTCTTTTTGTAACAATTTTCTAAGATTTTTGTTTCAACAATGTAAAATATAGTGAAGAAAAATTAACACTGCAAAAATTATCATAGTACGGAGCTTATTTTCACACCTACATATCATAATCTAATTTGGAGGCATATTCTCACTAATTAAACTCCCTTCTCTAATGAAACCAATCAATTAAATGACTACAAGATTGATTTTTTTCAGATTTTTGAGTGTGCTGAAAAAACAAAAAGGCCATTCCCATCTTAACTTCCTTCGAACAACAGTGCTCAAAATTTTCTTTAAACTCTACAGCAAACTGTTCCTAGCATAGTTTACTCCCTCTGTAGATGTCTCTAAGAAACCAATAAAAGGATCTTTGAATAATATCTGGCCCTGGGGATTTAAGCAATAAGTTTCATCCAAGACTATTTCTTGCTCCACTTTGGTGTGCTCAGGATTCTTTTGAGAAAGAAACTCTACCTCTTCTTCATGATAATCTAACTTGGCAGCCTCATAATGTACTATCCGGTTGTCCTCAAGCAATCCTACTATGCCTCGACTGAGTGGAGTGGATTCTGCTTGCAGGCCATTAACAAGGGCATTCTCCGGTAATAGGTCTTCTTGAGAAGGTAGTACAACATCAATATCAATCTTTTTTTTTGTTTCTTCATGAGGCAAAGATGCAATACATAAATCAACAGTAGAATAGATAGAAGTAATTTCTTTACATAAAAGTTTAGAGGCTAGTTGCATGCTTAGAATATGACTGATTTCTTCTTCGGTTAAAGGAGGAGGCATTTTCCCTTTTCCTTGGATAGAACCATAATTGTTCTCTTTCTCTTGTGAATGATCATAAGGTAGAATGTCTTCTTGAGCCTCACACAAGAGAGCAGATGAATCATCATTTGTTCCTATAGAGAGATCTTGTGGGCCTTCTTTCATTACCTGATTGATTTCATCCTCAACCAACTTCTCTTGGTTGTCATGACATTTAACTTGAGCATGAAATTCATGGATTGCCTCTAATAAATCCTCAGGATGCCAATTTCCCAAACCTTCATTAACATTTACAAGGTATTGTATGAGATCTTCAAACTAAACACAACAATTTCCAACTAATGATAAAGATGGACAATTTTCTTTATAATGCTCATAAAACGCCTTGTGGGAATCCTTTAAAGAAAACAAGCAACCATGATTCTGACCTCCATACCATTCCCTTGCTTTCCCTTCTAATGTCACCATGAACATTTTCATGAGGTAGTCCTCATGCCATTCAACCTTTAACCTCCATGTGTGTATATGAAATTTAATGAGATGTAACAGGGGGTCATCAACCTTTTCATCTTGAAACATAGGAAGGTTTGTGTCCCAATTTATCTGAGGCTTTTTGTGTGGGAACTCAGGAATGTGATCTCTGTTCATTGGAGCATATCTGCGTTGTATCCTTGAATCCATCTTTTTCAATTAGTCAGAGAAAAAGGGTCACTGCATCTTCACAACCAATCTAGATTCTTCTACCAGTGGAGTCTTTAGGCCTACTAAGATATGTGGAGTTGCTAGATGGATGACTTTAACTGTTTTTGAGGCTATCTATTGTACACCATTAGCAACCAGATACCAGTCTTGGCTAACACTTGAATCTTCTAAATTTGAAAGGGGTTTTCTGAGTTCTCGAGGAAATATTAAGCTTTTTAATAACTCAATTCCCCAGTATGGTCGCCATTATGTTGTTCATTTTTTATTTGGTATGACTGTCCTTCCTCTTTTTCAGTTGTTTTTTTATTTATTGATACTTGTTCATTAATGTTTTTATCATTGTAAAGGATAAATGAATCAAGGTCTGTGTGGACAGAGTATAGAGGGGAATTATCGGATTTTATTGACTCATGACCATGTATTTCATATGAGTTTCCCTATATAGTATTCTTGGTTGACTAAAGACTGGTATGGTAGCATAGGTCATGTCCATTTGGAGGGTGCCTTGTAGTTTGGCTCCCCATGAGCGTGATAAGAGCATGCCATATTTGGGAGGTATGTTAGCTACTACAATATCCATTACTAGGATTTTGGCTGGTATTTGTGCTAGATTAACACAAATATATTTGATCAAGCCTAGACATTTAACTCTATTGGATTCAAAAGAGTACAAGTCTTTGTATGGTCTAGTTATCTCAAGGCCTAGTTTTTCCATAACTACCTTTGGCATGAGGTTATGTGAAGCTCCTGAATCTAACATGGCATTGTGGAGGATTTTATCATGAATATTTAAACTGGCATAAAATGGAGGCACACCTCCCTCCTAGAATTTCCCCTCTACTTCAGGTCCAAACAAAAGTTTAGGTTTGTCATCATTTAAATTTACAGAATCATCATTTTCTCCTATGTTTAAAGCTTTCAAAACTTGGGATCTATATAGATCTTGGCCTACCAATTTGGTTAGAGGTATGGAGATTTTTATCTTCGTAATTTCATTCTCAATACTAAATGGTGTCTGTGTTTTTGGTAGATTTAAATCAGTTTTATCAGACACTAATTTTGCAGCAATTTCAGATTGCTAATTTTTTTTGGGGATCTCAGTTAAATCAGTTTTGTTAGGGATACTAGTTGATTTACTAGTGCCACTTTCTAGACTGTTTTTGTTTTTATTTTTATCAAAACTTTTAACCATTATGTTTTAAGTTTCTGCTGTCTTTTTAGGATCAGTTTCAGGTGTCTTCCTAGCATAAATTTCAGGGTTCTTCCTCTTGGGAGTGTCTTGATTTTTCCTGCTTCTGAGGTCATACTCCCTATGCACTTCCATGATGGCATTTTCAAAGCCTTGTTTATAGTCCTCAGATTCTTGGCATTCTTCTTCATTTGGTGCAAATATGCCTTGTTCTTCCTTAGTGAGGAAAACAAAATCCTCATTATTAACTCCCATTAGATTGATATGACTTTCCTCTGGTTCTTCAATCACCCCCTCATCGTCATCAACATAATTTTCTTGGAAAGGAGGCCTCATTTTCTAGTCATGTCCTCTATGTCTTATTTGAGCGGGATTTATCCTAAAGTTTTGGTTTTGGTTCTGGTTTTGATTTCTGTTTTGAGGAGCTACTTGGTTTTCTCTAGGGAAATATCTCTCATTTATGTTTATTCTCTCCATCAATCCTTTCCATGGTTCTAAATAGGTTATCAATCTTAGTATCAGATATGGAGGGTAAAACCTCTTCCCTATATGTGACTCTTTTTTCATTTTTCATTCTAGCCCTCTTTGCAATCAGATTAGCTTCCACAATTACTCCACCCTTCTGCATGTCTTCTAATGTAGGGGGGTCTCTTTATCTTAGTTGGTAAGCCATTTCTGGGTCAAAACCATATGGAAATTTCATTAGGGATAGACCTTGTGGAGGTTTCATGTGAGTAGGGAGGGCATTGTATACACTATTGAACCTAGTGCAATAATCTTGGACACCTTCTCCAACGTTTCTTTTGATGTTTTCATACTTTGATAAGACTTGGAGAGGATTTTTCTTGACTTCCCATTTGTTTAAGAATAGTTGATGAAAAGTAGGGAGGTCATGTACGCTATTACGGGTTAGGCCTTTGAACCATTTTCTTGCTTCTCCCCCTAAGCTTTGAGAAAACAATCTTAGTTTAACAGTCTCATCATCTATTTCTTGTCTGTCAAAATAGTCATTCATTCTATCTACATGTTGAGTAGTTGTAGGACCACTTGCATCAAATAAGGGTATCTTGGACTGATACTCCTATGGTAGAACTACTAAGGGAAATGGTAGGACTAATGGGGCATACCAAGTTGCCATGGCTAGGGTATGGGGAAACAAAGGAGGGTTAACAAGTGGAAGGTTTATAAAAGGAGGTGGAGGGTTAAATGGAGGAAGGTGAACAAGGGGTGTAGGAATGGGGGTTGAAGTTAGTACAACAAGATTCTGCTGTAAGATGGATGGGTCTAAAATTATCTGGGTTACCCAATTTTGGGATTTAGTCCTAGACAAGCTTTGTTCTAGGGGTGAGCCAAATAGGATATTTTGCAAGTCGTCAAGGTTTTCAGGTAGGGAACTTGCCTTGTGAATAGTGTTGGGCCACTAAATTTTCATTCTTATTACCATTTCTTAACATATATTTCATCCATTCCTACCATTATTTTATCACATTATTTATCATAATTTATCATTTAATCACATTTTATAATTATTTATGCTCTTATGGATAAGTAATATTTATTCTCCTTTATTTTTAATAAACTGAATATTATTATGAATTATTTTGTAAATGATGGTTTATTTAATGAATTTGTTATAACTCACGATTTTAGCCTCCAAAATATCTTTCAGATTTCAAATCCGATCTTCAGTTCAAAATTAGATATTCCAACTCAGAAATTCGCTCGAATAACAAGTGACAATTTTGCGTTGGACATTTCAGGCAAATGAAGAAGAATATTTAAAATCTGAGACATGGGTTTTGTGCAGAATGGACCAAATTAGTTTGTTGTAAGTAGTTTTCCAAAATCCGGTCTTCATTTGGAGAAACACAAGGTTCTTCGAAGGACATATTCGTATATTTTCTGTTGTGGTCGTTTTCCAAATTTCCTTAATTGTATTAATCAGATTCAGTTTGTTATAGCTGAATCATAGTGGAAATATCTCTTAGATTTTGTAATCAATTGGTTGGAAATTTCCCTTTCGTATCTTGTATATTTAAATGACACAAATCAGAGGAGAGGGGAGCATCATCTTGACTCTGTAACTTTCAATCATCATAATACATAAATATTGTGTTGTTGTTACATGCGTTATCTGATTTAGTTTTCGTTAAATTATTTCTCTACTTACGCCCTGCTAGAGAGGGAGGGCCCTCCTTGTTAGAAGGGATTGCAGCAGTTAAGGTAGAGAAAGAATTTAACGAAAACTAAATCAGATAAGACCTCTAAGATAAAACAAAAAATCAATTGTTAGGCAATAAGACGAGAGGTAAGAACCTGCGCATCACTCTAACAAACTTGAGCGGGCTCACCAATGTCTTGCTGGGACACTTAGAAGTTTGATTTTTTTGTGTTTTCTTTAGGGCATCTTCAGCTATACAGTCGTTAGGCGGTAAGACGAGAGGTAAGAACCTGTGCATCGCTCTAACAAAATTGGGTGGGCTCACTGCTGTAGAAATTGAAGCACTTATAGGATGCATTGATACACATAAGGTCCATGTATGCCAGTAGGATGATATAACAATCCAAAAACACCCCCCACTCTAAAAAGCCCCCAAAATTCATGGGATGAGATCAAGGAACAAAACATCAACACAATGGAATCCAGTCAAAGAACTTTGAGATATAACAACTATGGGAAATCAAGACTATATTGAAGACTGGTTTCACTCTGTTTTTTGCTCGCAACATCACTCCATACTTCAGCAATTCTTGGCACCATCCTTAACAAGGAAGTTGGTCTCTCATACCCTAGTACTTATTAGCATACATCTTTCAATTATGGGTATGTGCATACTTGAATCCCTATTTCAAAAATGGCTTCATTGAAGGTACTCCTACACGTAACTATATGTTATTTTTCAAGGTAGAATAATGTAGTGTAGAGAATATAATAAATGAAGACATAAATAAATAAATTTCTTTATATCTAAAAATACTTGTTTTTGTTGCAACATGTTGTGAAATTTGACATAGGTAATCAATATTCAAATTTATTTATGTATGTAGATGTGTTATATTGGAAAATGAAATTTCTACAAAAACTCATATTCATTTTTATCACCTTCTTGGAAAAATTCCTTGATTCTCATATCTTGTGGCTTGCGAGCTTGATGAAAATTCTGGAAAAATAATCAGGATAGTCATGTTTTGAGGAACCAAATGGGCATATTTTTAAGAATTGTTTCTATCCTACATAGCCCTTTATGTCTACTTTATAACCCAATTTGAATCACTTGATTTGGATTTGAAACGAAAAATTTATGACCAAAACAATGACAGGATATCTCGTAGGCAACTCAGGAACAGAGTTGGGACAATTCATTTTTGGAGGCCTAAATGACTAGATTTTAGAAATCTATTTCTATGGGATATTCCCCTATGAATCTAGTTTGTAATAAAACTTGAATCAATTTTTTAGATAATTTATGAGAAAGTTATGACCACAATACTGACTACTTAACGTAAATCAACACTCTTGAAACTCTGTTTTCCCGACCATTCACTAGCATATTTGACCCATAAATTATTATTTCCTTAAAAACCTATTAATTTTGGATATATATACGTGAATATAATTAAATATCCAATTTGAATCAGTTCAATCCGTCATAAAATGAAAAAGTTATGCTTAAAAAATCAATTATTGGTCTGAGCAGGAAAATCGACTTTGTTCTGCAGGTTGTTCTAAGAAAATTTAACATACCATTACATGGAATTTGTTAAACTTGTTTACATTGTAGATATATCTCTTAATTCTCTTTGATTTTGATTTGGAATCACTCAAATCAGACGAAAAACAAAGAAGTTATGATTGAAATACTGATGGTTAGCATGGTTGGCCACCACTCTACATCGGGTAATAAATTAATTTTTCTTTGTTTATCTTTATCTGGATTTGTTTTACATAGTAACTAACTGTTATTTTTTTTTCATATGTCTTGAATTGGGAGAGCCCAGGGATCTCTCTTCTTCCATTATTTTATGTTTTATTGCAGGTAGATGCTCATTTTTTTGCAGGTCCCAAGAGAATAAATGAGGTCAATTTATGAACAAGTGATTTTTGAAGACAATGATAATGAAATGGGAATATTTTCAAAGACTTTTCCTCACACGAAGAAAACAACATGAATACTTTTCATCACTTAAGGGATTTATAACATCAGAAATGAGGAATTGATTTCCATTTGAAGATCCAAGTCATTTCCTAAAAAGCATTTTTCCATTCATTCACCATTCACAAACAACATTGTTGCAACAAAAATCATAACCATTATAACTTCAGTTATTTATTTATTTATTGGTTTTCAATAAAGGATCATTTATTTTTTGATTTATCTTATGTTTTTATGCTTCAGGTATTCTTCACTTGAAGGTCACATTTTTGTTTTGTTCTCAAAATAAAAGAAGTGAGTTCTTAAGTTTCATGATGTTGTTACTCCAGAAATTTTTTCTAAGTGTTGGATGTTGTTACACTGTCAATGTTGTTACTCCATTACTGTTGTGACTCCATCAGTGCTGTTACACCATCACTACTGTTACTCTGTCACTGCTGTTACACCGCCAGTGCTGTTACTCTATCACTGTTGTTACACCGTCAGTGTTGTAACTCCATTGCTGATGTGACTCTGTCACTGTTGTTACACCGTTAGTGCTGTTACTCCATTATTGTTGTGAATCCGTCACTGTTGTTACACCATCACTGCTATTACACCTTCAGTACTGTTACACCATCACTGTTGTTACACTATCAGTGTTATTACACCGTCACTGTTGTTACACTATCAGTGTTGTTACTCTGTCATTGTTGTTACTCCATCACTGATGTTACTCCTCTGGTGTTGTCACTCTGAAAAATTTTCTAATATCCGGTGTTGTTACTCCAGGATTTTTTCTGAGTTTCTGATGTTGTTACTCCTTCGGTGATGTTACTCCATGGTGATATTTTTCTAAGTACTTGGTGTTGCTACTCCTCTAGTGTTGTTACTCCACCAAGTTAAGTTGTGAGGTATGTCCTCGACCGACTCCGTGGATTTCATTGGTATTTTACTTATGACATGACCAACTATGACTGATGACAGACATACTTTAGTTTGGGGGAGGTCTTGTATTTAGTAATAAGTATGATTATTATGGTAAGTCTTGTCAGGAATGATTCACTCTTAATTACTCATTATTTTGTAGAGTGACTAATCCTCCACATGTCACCTTCCTAACATCGTTCTTTTTTTCCTTTCCCCTGTTATTACCTAAGTCATGGTTGTTGTTACCACAACACAACTATTGTTGTTGACCAATTTTCATGTTAAGTTCAACATATGAAGGTCTTTCTAATTTGTTTTTCTCTATGGTGAATGGGAAATACTTTTAATGGTCTAGGCCCTCTTTGACATAATGATTGGGTAGTCAATTTATCTTTGTTTATCTATTAACATAATCTTATTTCTAAGGAACAATTATACAAAGATGATTTCATCATGCCAGCTTTCAACTTTCCTAATAGGTCAAGTCCCTGATCTTGTAAAATTTATGATGATGACCACAAAATTGTATTTAAATCTTTCTGCCATTATCTAATGAACTGTTCTTCAACCCCAATCTCAACAATGAAAAATATATTTATCAGTAGTCATTTGAAGGTTATTAGTTTTTTAGAAGCAAAACAATCAAAGTGGAAAATAGTTACTATACAACTTTTTATGCCATCCCTAGCTCTTAAGCAGCTGACCTGTCACCCCATGTATTAAGAAATCTTTTATTGATTAACAATAACCATAGTTGAATTCTAAACAGGAATAGTCAACTAGAGGATAGGAGGTCTCATCACAAGCTGACCTACCATGATCATAGGTCCTAATAAAGTGACATTACCACTACTGGTCACCAAGCCATGGTAATGGCCTTTGGTCATAAAACTGAAGGACAAGAGGTCTCATCACGAACTCACTTTTTTACTTTTGTTAGCTCCCATTAATGGCATTGTTATTAACTGGTTAACACACCAGAACAATGATATTTAGTTGACAGCTAAGTAAATTGAAAGGATTTTTGTAACTATGCACTTATTTCTAACAGATGGGACACTCGCATCTCAAATGGGTTAAAAAGGCATCCTTGTTGAGGTTATGGACGTCTACTGGTAGTAGTGGCTATGCCTATGGTATATAAGTTAATTTAATACTATAATCTACTTGGTTACCTTGTTTTCTCAAAGCCAATTTCTGATAAAGATGATTGTTGCATATACAAGGTTTTCCAGAAATCATGGTTCATGGGATAATATTTAATCAGTTCTTAGATGATGGTGGTTATGGTTTATATCTATTATTGAGTTATAAATATTTACTTTACATGTGAGGGATGAAACTTTTAGGATATTTGATAGTTGAAATTTTGTATCATCTAATCCATCATTCCTTTATTCTACAAGTATCATAGGTCTTTAACCAAAGATAATTTATTTTCCCAATCAGTCACCATTTATTCATAGCTTAACAACACCACTATTGTTTTAACATAGAATAAAGAGGCCTAATTCTGATTTTGAATCCCAGGTAATTGGACAGACCTTGAGAAGCATAATTTGTGTGCTCATAACAACCAAAGCTTATGGGAATAGGGAATGCATCTTTTCCCTTCTTATCCATTATTATCCCATGCCATTCACAATATGATTATGTAACTTTTATATGTAATTAGTTAATTGAAGTGATGAATTACTGATTAAGGATACTCATGACATGCATGGCTTCCACCTTCCGCATCACTTTCAGCATCAGCTCAACCTACATCAGCTTCAACAAATTTCAATCCATAATTGTTATTCCACATTTTTACGGAGGTAAAACTTGAGGTAAAACAACATAAGCTTTTGATTTATTAAAAGTTTAGGAGAATGACATGAAAAACTATTGAGCATTATTCACCCATATTTTTTAACCTTCTTTACCACTCCCCTTTTTCAAAGACATGAAATATTTCAGTTTGGGGTGTTACTTTCATTATCATGAACATGCCATTAATATTATTTACCATCCATCAATCTCCTTATTCATTCTCAAAATCTCCCTTATTCCATGTTGTTAGACACTAAACAAATATTTCAGCCATAATTGTAGCAACCACCTCAATTTGTTTTCTAGTGTAGCATGAGGGCATGATAATTCTCCAGTTTGGGGGAAGGGTTGCTATGCATGATGAATGATTTCTCATTTATTCCTCATTTAAGGTATACAATCCTAAAATTGATTTGTGTATATCCTTAAAACTATTAATTGGATTCTTGTGATATTTGGACAACAAAGAGGTATCATTAAAACCATAAATTTTCAAACTAAACCAATTTGTAAATTCCAAAAAAAAAAATTTAAAAATCATGCATTATTACCTACAACCATTTTTCTGACATATTGAAATCTGTTTATTGCTTTGATTTGATTTTCGGATTCAATTTGCTTACAAAATTTCAGCAAAATCTGGTTTGTAATGATTTTTTATTTTTACTTGTATCATACTTTGTTGCAACTTCATATACATATGGTTGAAAGTAAATATGAAAATTATTTTAAGGAAGCCTTTGGGGAAAGAAGTCTTCTCTTCCATCAATATCATGTGTTGGGATGACATTTTGATTATTGTACTACAACTTGGTTAATACAAAGGCACTGGGTTTCATGAGGACATGCAACATGTTCAGTTTGGGGGAGATGTTGGGCCACTAAATTGTCATTCTTATTACCATTTCTTAACATATATTTCATTCATTTCTACCATTCTTTTATCACATTATTTATCATAATTTATCATTTAATCCCATTTTATAATTATTTATGCTCTTATGGATAAGTAATATCTATTCTCCTTTATTTTTAATAAATTGAATATTATTATGAATTATTGTGTAAATGATGGTTTATTTAATGAATTTGTTATAACTCACGATTTTAGCCTTCAAGATCTCTTTTAGATTGCAAATCCGATCTTCAGTTCATAATTAAATATTCCAACTCAGAAATTCGTTGGAATAACAAGTGACAGTTTTTCGTTGGACATTTCAGGCAAACAAAGAAGAATATTGAAAATCCGAGACATGGGTTTTGTGCATAACGAACCAAATTAGTTTGGTTGTGAGAAATTTTCCAAAATTCTGTCTTCATTTGGATAAACACAAGGTTCTTTGAAGGACATATTCGTAGATTTTATGTTGTGTTCGTTTTCCAAATTTCCTCAATTGCAATAATCAGATTCGACTTGTTATTGTTGAATCATGTTGGAAAGATCTCTTAGATTTTGTAATCATTTGGTTGGAAATTTCCCTTTTGTATCTTGTATATTTAAAGGACACAAATCAGAGAGAGATGGGAGGAGATCATCATCTTGACTCTGTAACTTTCAATCATCATAATACAGAAATATTGTGTTGTTGTTACATGCGTTATCTAATTTAATTTCTATTAAGTTCTTTCTCTTCCTGTGCCCTGCTAGGGAGGAAAGGCCCTCCTCTTTAGCAGGGATTGCAGCGGTTAAGGTAGATGTTTATATATCTATTTCTTATTTTGTTTAATTTTCAATAGAAGTGTTGTTATTGTTGTTTCAGCTGTGAATAGATCTGCTTCAATTCCAATGTTTTATACGTTGTTACACATATGAGATCAGAGATACCAGCTGGGTAATTGTTGTGTGGCGCGCTAGGACAGATTAATTGAGGTGTTATTACAGTCTTGTAGACCATTTTATTTCTGCATGAGTGATTTCCTTCCAGTATTTACTTCAACAATGATTTCCTTTATTTGGACTTGCTTATGGTTGGGTGTATCAGCACAGACAATGCAGTTGTCATTGAAATAAAAGACGTCCATAAATTGATAATTTGTGTGTATTGTTTTATTCATTTAATAGTGATTAATACAGCCCAACAGTAGGCTTCTTATTTCCCTACAAGATTCTATTTTCTCTATAGTTATCTTGACACTCAATAGCCTTCTCATAACAATCTACCTTGGTCCTGTGATTAAACATCCAATTCATTCCCAAAATCATGCTATATGCACCCAAAGGAAGCACATTTAAGTGTGTGTAGGCATGTCATTAAGCTCATATGCACAAGATCTCGCCCAATGGTGAAATCTTCTTTTGGCCCCTATCACCAACTGCACCAACCAATATTCTACATGCACTTCTTTATACAAACGAAATTGATCCACCAGGTCAGGACTAACCTTGCTTATCCTTAAGATAGGGAACATACCTAAACAACTCTAGAAATCTAGTTGTGTACTCTTCATTTTTTATGGAACCCATCTTGGGCTCATAAAACTCCTTGGAATTTCCATCATAATATATCTCATAAAAGTACTTCTTCTGAAGATTTTTTCAAGCTCATCCCAAGTCAACTTCTCTTCCTTGATGCCTCTGACATTTTTAATATCTTCCCACCAGATATCTTCTTTTCCTTTGAGACGGAAGGTGGCTATCTTAGCTTTCATGTTCTATGAGTAATCATGCAATCTAAACATTTTCCTCGTCCCAAGCAGCCATGCTTTTGCATCTTATGATTTCTTCATTTCCCCATCAAAAGTATGAGGCTAGGATTTCTTGAATTCCTTTGGAAAATAATCGTTTCTCCAATGATGTTGGCGGTGATTACAATGATGTATCCTGGAAGAGGATATATGATATAAGCCACATGTACCAATCCTCTTTCCAGGTGTATCCAAGAGTCTGCCACTCTTCATTGTCTCATAATTTTCCATCTTGTACCGTCTTTGAGACCTACTTCCATCTACCCCGTTAGTCTTCTCTACTTTCGTATCTCCATGACCGAACCCCAACTATCCCCGCTTTTGTAAGTCTGAAAGGCTTTGAAGAATCACTGCATTGAGTTTAACTTGATTTTCTTGAGCCTTTGCAAGTATTTCATGTGCCTCAATCAACTTGTTATTATCTGCTTTACAACTTCTAATCTCTTCCCTGGGGCTCCTCAATGTACTTGTTAGATCGAGAGAATATTCCTCTCCTTGCTACTCAACTGACTTCTCCCAATCCACTGATTTCACTTTAGGCATGTATGGGGAGTCATGCGAACTGTAATCCACCATTTTCTCTTCATCTTTTGGCCTTATATTTCCTACAAACATACCATGTTAGATAAACCAAAAAGAAGACATAATCAAAATCATACCTCAATGTATATCAAGGGAGGTTATTACATCTGCACAAGTCAGTCCAAATTATCATAATATATAATAATAGGAACAACATATCAACACCATGCATGAATCAAGAAGAAGATACAAAAATGAAATAATAACTACATGCATGATGACCACAACCATTTTCATTTACCCCAAGGTCCAACACTGTAAGCCTCACTTTATTACCACTCTATAACACTGGTACTAGAGAAAGGTTTACAGGGAATGAAATTGCTCTGATACCACCTTGTAACACCCCACCACACATTTACCCTCTTTTACAAGCTCTCCAGAGTAAAAATGAATTGATAGTTACTATGTATGACCCAACAACCAAGTTCTAGTTATGGAAGTGGGGCCTATTATCTTTAAACTTTACTACAACCTCCCAGGGACACCTGATCACCCAAATATCAGACAACACCCACGAGTTATCCTTCCTTGAGATGGAACTTTCTTCTATCTGGCTTTATAGCCCATCCACACACATGCCAAGCCTTCCATGCAGCCAAAAGGATCCAGCCACACACACAAGTTGTCCTTCATGCAATTACAATTGAAAATACTTAGTTTTGTGCCTGTGGTCACAGATTTAATGCCTGAATTTTAGGGCTAGCCTTCAAGGAATGAAAGGACAACTTGCATAATGAGATAACTTTCCAAAATCAATTCTAAGTTAATCACAAGTATGCATAACCCACATTTAGGCTTAGATTTTGCCCAAACATGCCAAACACGTGATAAAAATTTAGACAAACATATGGTAAACATAATAGCTACAGGTCATGAATGCATATCTAATCATTGTCATATTAGTTTCATTAGGGATGCATCAAGAAGGCTCACTACCCTCTCAAGCTAGTTGCATTGAACACTTGTTAGCTCATACATCCGTATAACCATTCACTAACTTATCGAAACATGACGAAGATCCATAACAAGAGTACATCCTTTGACCATGTGTATAACTAACATTTAACCGAAATGAAGCCATGACAACCTAGTCATAAAATCAACACAATAACCAATACATGTGCTCATTGATCTTAATAAGAAATAACACATAATAATATATGCATAAATCCAATCAAGTCGGGGACTTCCACATACCACCTGACCATAGATTCGGCTGAACCAAATCTCTCTTCAACCAATGACCCTCGTACCATATTCCAAGCATGAATGTGGGATCTCATGGTATAAACCAAAAAAAACTAACCAAGGCATCAAGATGCTAAACCACCTCAACCCTTAACCACAGTGATTTCACCTAAACCGGTCCAGAAATCACCAAACCAACACAAGCTTGGATGCCTCAAACTTTCTTCACCATAATCAGAGGAATTTTCCTGTCTCCACCCACCTGTCAAGGGCTTTTCAGAGAAGACCATCTCCATGCCCAACCCTTGGTATTTTCGTGAGACCACCTCAACCAGATCCAAAATCTTCCTGCAATTTAAAGGTCAACCAAGAATGAATCCAATCACACCACGGCTATCCAAGAAATGATAAGGCAAGGTTGTAACCACTATTATTATAGGAAAATCCCATGCCAATGACAACAAGGTAATCATGTAAACCAAATGCATGCACCATGCATTCAAATATCAACAAGGAAATCACACATGCAACCTGTGACCTCCAAAATATTATTGTTGTAGCTGCTCTTCCAATCTTCTCCTTGTGCTCCATTGCTTTCATTTGCTCATCCTTTGCTTGTTTTCTTGCTTGTGTCCAAGTTTCTCCTCCTCTCTCCTCTTAGAACTCGATTCCCTCCAAAACTAAAGTTATCCACAGCTGAAAACTGATCAAAAGTTGTCAATTGTTTCTCATATGCCCTTTTATCATTCATGTTTGATGTATCTTCTTTTCCCTTTCCTCTTTTCTTTCATTTTCCTTTATTTTCTCTTTAATTTCCCTTGCATGCATACTTGTCTCTTCATCTTATTTTTCTCCTATTTTTCCTTTATCTCTTTGAATTAATTGCTATTTATTTCCATTTGCCTTTTTCCAATGCCAATTTCCATAGCCATTAAGAAACCATAAGTGATACCCACTTTAATGTTTTTCCCCTCCATTTAGCTTGGAATATGTATCCCATGACCTTGGTCTTATTTTGCCTTTAAAATTTCCTTTCATTTACATGGAAAATCAAACAGGGGTATTACACGACTACTCTTCCTCAGTCGTATCTCATCAATTATCTAACATGGAGTGGTTTCACTAGCATGTGACCATTGGATTATTAGCTTCATAAACTGAGTTCCAGTTGGATTCATGGTCAATCAAGGCACACAAGCTCCCTCAAAACATCAGATTTGTAAGATCACCCCCTCCTTCATTCGGTAAAATAAAATTTAAATGTTTTTTAATACATATTATATCAACTAGGCATGGCTCCTATGCCGCATTGGCATTACACAGTTATACGTACAAAAATGGGGGGGAAATGAAAGGGTTGTCACAAACCCCACCCTCGTTAAAGGAAAATCACCCTTGATATTTTATAAACAGGAAATGAAAACTAAACTTTATAATTAACAACTCTTACACCACTCTATGCATTAAACAAAAATGGGTAGAGTTCCCTCTTTTGGGATTTAGATTCCTAGGTTGCTTCATCAAGTTGAAAGTGCTTCCATTGCAACTTGACCTTCTTTATTGCTCAATTTCGTAGCATATTATGTCTCTAGCACAATATGCATAGTGGTTTGGGTTGGAATTCTCCCTTGAATTCCACCTATATCATAGACCACACATGGTTAGTGTCATGTACATACTTTTAAGCAAAGAAATGTGAAATACATTGTGTGATTTCACTATGGTAGGAAAGGCCTACCTATAAGCTATTGGTCCCACTCTTTCCAAAATTTGAATTGGTCCACAAAATCTGGGTGCTATTTAGCAAATGATCCCACTTTATGTGAGCTCTTCCTTGGTTTGATACCGAGATATATATGTTGTCCCACTTGGAATTATTTGTGCATTATTTGTTGGTTCGCATTAATCTTTTTCCTATCCTAGGTTACTTTCATATTCTTCATAATATTAATCACTTCTTGTGTCATTTCTCTCAACATGTTAGATCCAACCACCATTGTATTCATTATGTCATCCCAGCTAATGGGAGTATTGCATATTCTAGTATATAATGCCTAAAAAGGACATATCTTCAGTGACTCTTGGTACCCATTTTTGTATGCAAATTCGACTAATGAGAGGAATTATTCCCATCTATTTGGTTGATGCATGGCATACATCCTCAGAATGTATTCTAGGATTTTATTTACCCTTTCAATATGACCATATGCCTGAGGATGACATGTTGTGCTAAAATCTATTTGAGTTCCAAACCTTGCAAACAATGATTTCCAAAAATTTGAAGTGAATTTGGCATCCCAATATGAAATGATCTTCTTGGGTATGTCATGCAATTTGAATGTTTCTTTCATAAAAATCTTAGCTATGTCAATAGCTTTGTGGGTGGACTTAATAGTTGTAAAGTGAGTTTCCTTGCTTAATATTTCCACTATCACCATAATGGAATCATGTTGTTTGGATGTATTTGGAAATCTCGTGTTGAAGTCCATGGATATGACTCCCTATTTCCACTCAAGGATTGGAATTGGTGGTAATAATCTCATTGAATGTTTGCATTTTACTTTGACTTGTTGGCATTTTAGGCACCTACCAATATATTATGCTATTTCCTTTTTCATTCCTAGCCTATAACATAATTTCTTTAAGGCTATTATCATTTTATCATAACCATGATAACCTGAATAAGGTATTTTGTGGAACTCGTCCATTATGAGCTTCTTTAAATAAATCACACAAGGTACATACCATTTATATTTGAACAACAACGCACCCTCATCAATAAGATTGTAATTATTGCTTATTGTTTCCCTCTTATTCTTGTTGTAAGCATTCATTCACATACTAAATTCTCATAATGTATCAATGCCTCTTTAATCATTTCTTTAGTGTCAATTTCACAAGTGTTCATGGCTTCAAAGTGAGCTACTTGCGTAATTATACTAAGTGCATATGCTACCAGGTTTTCCTTGCTCTTAATATGCTTGATTTCAAAATTGAATTCACCAATCAAATCCAACCATCTAGCTTTTATAGCATTTAGCTTAGATTGATCAAACAAGTATCTCAACCCTGCATGATTTGAAATCAAGACAAATCTTTTGTTAAGAAAGTAGTGTCGCCACATCTTTAGTGCATGTACTATTGCTACTAGCTCTAAGTCACTAATGACATAGTTCTTCTAATGCTCATTTAGTTTTATTCATTCATAATAGATTACATGTCCTTCTCGCGTTGGGACTCCACATATTCCTTCCTTGCAAGCATTTGTGCAAACTAGGAAATTCTTCTCTAGGTTTGTTATTCTCAAAATAGGTGCATATGTGAGCATGTGTTTGAGTTACTCAAAGCTAGTTGCACACTCTAATGTCTATTGAAATTTGACTCCTTTTTTTTGTAAAGTTATGATTGGATACCAAGTCTTTGAATAATATTGAATGAATTGTTAGTAATTACCAACCAATCCTATGTAGGATCTAACCTTCGTAACATTTCGGGGAGTTGGCCATTCCATTTTGATCTTGATATTTTTTGGATCTACAACTATTCCTTCCTTTGAGATGATATGTCCCAAATATTGTACTTGTGATTGGAAGAAATCACATTTGCTACATTTGGCATGCAGTTTATTTTCCCACAACAATTTCAACAAGGTCTTCAGGTGCTCTTCATGTTCCTCTTGGGTTTTTTAGTAAACCAAAATATCATCAACAAAAACTAGCATGAGCTTGTCCAAATACTGTTTGAGGACATTTTCATCAGGCACATGAATATGACAAGGGTGTTTGTGAGCCCAAATGGCACCACCATGACCTCATAGTGCATGTATCTCATTCTAAAGGTTGTCTTGTGAATGTCTTCGTATTTAATTCTGACTTGATGATAGCTAGATCCTAGATCTATTTTGGAAAAAATTGTGGATCTTCTCAACTGATAAAATAGATCATCAATTATAGGAAATGGGTATTTATTCTTCATTCTAGCCTTATTCAACTATCGGTATTCAATGCACAAACACAACATGGGATCCTGTTTCTTTACAAACAGTGTTGGGGTTCCCCAGGGTGATACGCCATATTTGATTCACCCTTTATCCAACATTTCTTTTAGTTGTAGTTTTAATTCTACCAACTTTGATGTGCTCATGTGATATGGGGCTTTAGAAAATGGCACGGAACCAAGAATCAATTCAATGAAAAAAATGATTTCTCTCCTACGTGGAAATATTGGCACTTCCTTAGGGAAACAAATCATTGTATTTTTTATGATCTTCCATTCTAAATTCATTGTTATTTGGTACACTAGTTACTTGGATCATAAACAAGGCACACCCCTTCATGTTGCATTTACTCACTTGCAGCTCTAAAATTTGCCTTATCGAACCAAGATTTCTTATTCCCTACAATACTTTTTCCTTTACTTCATTGTTGAGTCACTATAACAATTTACCATAACAATTCACTTTGGTCTTGTCGGATGCCAGCCGGTCCATGCTAATTAAAATATCTTATGAACCCAATGAAAATACATTAAGTGTGGTTTTTGTGCTCATGCCGCTTATTTCCTGGCGGCATGACTCCACCAAATTATTCGCCCTATTTTTTACTCTCGTGGCTAGTTTGACCAACCATGATTTGGCATGTGGTTTTATTTAAAAAGCACATGTATATGCAATTTTGGGGTTAACATAATTGAAATTAGAACCTGTATCAATTAAAATTGAAACAGGTTGGTTGGAAAGCATGCCTTCTGTAACAACCCTCATGAAAATTCCATGTAATAAAGTTAAAAATAATAACCACGGTTGATGGGACACTTGTTCCAAGCTAAAGTTTGGGCAAAACATCCTAGTGGGTGTTCATTTGGTTTATGATGGCTAAGCAAATTCGCAAAGGCAAAGGCTTTGGAAAGGAAAAATGGCATTTTTGGCACATTTATTTATGAAAATAATGTAAATTAGGAGAAAAGGGAGATGAAAGGTCACAGCTTGCATGCAAGGAGGAAAATAGAGGAAAATAATAAAAAATGAAGAAAATAGAGGCCTCATCTATAAAAATTATTCTTAGGATCAGTTGGTACCTTTTATCAGTTTAGTTTTGGTGCTCTCTCTCTCTCTCTCTCTTGTAGAAATTTGTTGAATAATGATTAATTATCCACCGAGACTATCCCTTTATCACATATCAATTCGAATTCATATGCAACACATAATCTCTTCCACCAGATCATCACACATGCGGAAATAAAACAAGCGATAGCACATCATCTCATCTACACATTAACACAAGATGTATGGGGGGAAAGCATATAGTCAGAAAACTTCATAGCCTATTGTTTATATTATAATGTAAGAAAAACATGTAACAAAATCCGCATAATACTCCTCACAAGTATTCAAGATTATCTCATGAAGTTACACACAAACTAGCTTGGTTTTAAACAAGTCACCGGGTTCAAAACTCACCACTAATTGCCTTGCCTCTATTGCGCAATCATGGGCTGTCTAAATAGAGATCCAAGGTTCGAATCTCCTTGGCTTGACAGCGCAATCATCATGGGAAATTCCTCCAAGTGTGGTACAAATCTCATGCACAACTGATGTCGCCACTGATAGCTAACTCAACCCTTTCATCTACCTCTTTCACTGGTCTCCACTGAACTGTCCATGCACTGTAGTGAACTGATGTGTTTTTGAGTTGAATAATGAGTTACTAATTAATGAATTAAATAATATTTAATTCACTCCACTCATTACTAGTTGATTAGCTAGTTAAACTAATCTCAACTAGTTCAACTAAGTTAAACCGAACACAACTCCATTATCTGTCTCATTAACTCCACTAAACTCCTGCCACTGAAGTCCTAACTGAAGTCAGCCATGCATGAGCTCATCAAACCCTTAAGAATAGCGTAATTCCTCTGTTAGATGCATGAGCCACTTCCAAGGCTCGAACTGAAGTGCTCCAAGAGAGTAAACTGAAGTTTATAGTCCAAATATTATTAAGGGTAAATAATATTTGACTTCCCTATTTTTAGGATAGGCAGTCTAAATATAGACTTCGACCTATAGGTCAAAAAATAGAGGTCCATCTATTTTACCAACATGACCAATACTCCAAGAATAACATACTGCAACCCCTGGACCATGCTCCATATGTCTAAAAATAGACATAGTCTAAAAATAGACTTTGCGCCAGAATTTGCCTGCGGGCCCACTTAGTGAAGGCAACTTCATTTCACTAAGCTCCATCATCTTGCTGCATTTTCAACATCTCTCACACACACACTCTCTTGGACACAGATTTTCTTGGATCACTTTGGTATTGGAGCAAGAAAGGCAAGAAAGCAGGAAGAAGGAGGAAGAAAGCAAGGAGGAGCAGGAATCAAGCAACTACAATAGGATTCTTTGCAGGTATCGATTTGACTTGTGTGTTTTCCTTACCAGATCTGGCATGCATGGTATTGCATGTGGTTATTTTCTGTCATGGTATGGATTTTTCCAGGTGTGACAGTGTTTTTAACATAACCTTTCCATTTCCAGATAGCCATGGTGTTGTGGAGTTCTCATGTTTTGGTTTAGATGGATTTTCATATGGATTTGAAGCTGAGAGAGGTGGATCTCTGAATGGTATGACACAAAACCAGTTTATGTGTTTCCTTGGTTTAGGGCCTAGTGATCCAGGTTTGGATTGTGATAAATCCTGAGAGGTGTTTTTCTCTCCATCAGGCCTAGGAATCTCGGGTTTGGGATATACAATAAAGTGTGGAGAGTATATCTTGGTTTAGGACTTAGTGACCCCTCATTCAGACTATGGGTTGCGGTAAAGCCTGAGAGACTAGGAGACAGGAAAATTCCTCATGGTTTAAGTGGAGATAATCCGGTGATATCTATGCTTGTGTTGGCCTAGTGATCGGGTGTAGATCACGGTAAAGTTGGTTATGACATGTTTATTATGTTTTCCTAGTGATTTGGTGTGGATCATGGTAAATTCTTATTTTTATTGATGATTTTTAGGTGGTTTAGCCTCGGGATTCCTTGGTTGGATCTTTTGGTTCGAGTCCCACATTCATGCTTGGAATATGACACAGGGGTGATTAGCTGAAGAGAGAATTGGCTCAACCAATCTATGGTCGGTTGGAACGTGGAAGTCCCATCTCTGGTTGGTTTCTACATTAATTAATGAGCAATTCATTCCTTTGGTATTTGGTATGAAAATGCACTGCTTTATATGTGGATTCTATTGTTGTTGTATCTATGCTGGTTATAAGCATTTATTTTAATAGTGATGATGTATGTCTCTCCCTATGTTTTTACTTGTAAATGAATGCACAATGTATCTATGGTCAAATAGATGGTATTTTAGCTAATGATGCAAGGGATAAATGATTCTTATCAATTCTCAAATATGTATGATACCCCTATGCTATGTTCTGTTGTTTATACCTATAGCTTTCATGTTTGTGACATGTTTGACGAAATGTATGTCATGTCTAGTGGGGGTCCAGTTTAGTCCTCTAGATATTTTTGTAAATGTATCATTGTTTGGTCATTATAATTCATCTTTGAACTTGTCATGAAGTTCTGGACAGAGCACTGGGTTCTGGGCCTGAAAAATTGCTCAAATACTGGGGATGTTGTCACAACACTGAGTAATTTAGTCCCTGGATGCTAGCTTGTGGGCTTATGCATGTGTCCAAATATCCATAAACGTTGGCTTGCAGGCCTGTGCATGTGTCCAGAGACCCATAGACGCTGGCTTGTAGGCCTGTGCATGTGTCTAGAGGCCCAGAAGCAAAAAAGGTCAATGGGACCTAGGGGCAGGATTCCTGAATGGTTGGGTTGGCTCTTGGGGGTGTTATTGTTGATTTATAAGGTATGTGTGTTGTGTTTCTATTGATTTCACTTCCTTAAGGTCACCTGTGAGGTTGAGTCTGATCATAGTAGCCTCTCGTCACATGTTTACCCCGGTTGTTTAGTTACTTGGGTAGATGTGGGAAGAGGGTGTTACAGAGTGGTATTAGAGCATGGTTCAACCCTTGGATTGGATGGGCAGTGTGTTATTCATGATTTTATATTGGTTTCATGTGTGTTTCTAATACTTTTAGTGTATGTGCTTTTTGCATCCATGTTGTGTTGCCCATGGTGACAGTGGTGTCACCATGGAAGGGTTGATGGTGTTGGTGTCAACATGTTGTCATGTGTGTATGACTGGTTATGTGTTGTTCATGCTTGTGTATTTTTCGTGCATGCTTGCATACATGTTGCTACATGTTGTATATGCATTTCTTGTTTATTCTAGGTTACATATTGGTCATCCTTGTGTATTCTTCGTGTATGCTCACTTGCATGATGCTATATGTTAAACATGCATTGGTCGTTCATGATTGGTTATACATGTCAAGTGGGTGCATGTGGTCAAGTTTTTATTAGTACGAATGAGGTTGTCATGCATTGGGTCATGGTGTGCATTGGGTATGGTCATGCATTAGGTCATGGTGTGTATTTGGTATGGTCATGCATTGATGATTGGACTCCTAATAGAATGATGTTTATGCTAATATACCATATGTTACGAGTTTATATGTTGTTGTGATTATGTATATACATGTATTACATTGATTAGTTTATCTTGCAGGATGTATCCTCCCCAAATTACACTAAGGTGTGTTGGTTTATTATGATTTGGTTTAGATGACATGTTATGCTTGGCGAGAAAAGAGAACAAAGATGAATAGCAAGATGGTAGTCTACAAAGACTCTCCTTATGAGTTAGAAGAGCAGCATGGTGGGCACTCTTTTGATTTGGAAGACACATCAAGAATCCTAAAAGAAGAAATAATGAGTTGCAAGGTAGATAATGAAAGACTCATACACGCACATGAAAAAAAAGCAGAGGTTAATGCCATACTTCTTCAGAGCTTGTCAGATTTGCAGAAACAAGGGCCACTTCAGATCAGCTATAGAAAGGAGGACAAAACTAATGGGGCATATGGCAGTAGGTCTCCTGGCAGACACAGGTTAGATATAGTTGATACAATGAGAGATGGTAGGTTGTTGGACACTTCGAATAGGAGGGGTGTTGAGTACAGGTGCCATTCTTGTTCTGGTTCAGATAGACATCATGATTGTCATCGATATCATCCTTACATGAGGAGTGACAGGGGATACTTTCCAGATGAATTTAAGAAAGCAAAGCCACCTAATTTTGATGGGGACTTGAAGAAACCAGAAGAGGCATAAGCTTGGATACTTGGGATGAAGAATTTACTTGAGTTGTATGAGTACACAAATAATATGAAAGCCAGATTAGTTATCTCTAGCCTTAGAGGCAGACACATCAGGACAGAGGAAATGAGTTTGTACGAGTTCAATAGGATTTTTAGGAAGAAGTAATTGCCAGAGAGGTACTACGAAAGTAAGGCCAAAGAATTATATGAACTAAAGATGTGATCAATGACAAATGAAGAGTACACGACAAAATTTATGGAGCTATTGAGGTATGTATCATATCTTGAGGATGAGAAGGCTAAAGTTCAACGATTTTTCAGTGGTTTTCCATTAGCCTTCAAAGATTTGATTGAGTATGATGAGCCTCAAACACTTTAGGAAGTCATTGGGAAGTTGAAGCATTGTTATGAACATTCAAAGCACAAGAATGAGTCTCAACAAGGATGGAAGGGGAAGGACAAAGGTAAAGGTAAATGGCATCCTAAGAGAGCAAGGCCTCAGAATGTAGAATAGAAAGAAAATGTGGCATCGCAAAAGAGGTTTAATGCAGGTAGACAAGGACATAGGCCACAACAGCGGCATAGATCACAGTGACAGCATGGAGGTAATGGTACGGGATGGTCAAAGTGTTGGACATGTGGTGAAGAGCATCTTAAGAGAGATTTTCCACAGAATCAGGGTGGTATGCCTTGGATATTTAGTGCACAGAAGGCGCATAATGTTGGGGATGTTGGGCAGAGCATTCCTCGTATTTATGCAGCCGTGGACAATAGGTAGGAAAATCACCATGCATCTGTCATTAAGATGGAAGGTAAGCTTTGTGATCAAGTTATTTATATTTTGATTGACCTTGGATCTAATTATAGCTATGTTAGTCCTGACTTGGTGGATAAGTGTGGTTTGAGTAAGGAAATGCATGTAGAATCTTGGTTGGTGCAGTTGGATACATGTACGAAGAAAAGAGTTCACCATTGGGTAAGAGCTTGTGCATTTGAGTTAAATGGTATGCTTACAGCAGCACACTTGAACATATTGCCACTGGGATCATACAATATGTTATTGGGCATGGATTGGTTATATCTTCAGAGGACCAAGGTGGATTGTTAGGACAAATCCATTGAGTGCTTGGATGGCAATGGGGAACTAAGATTTTTACAAGGAAAGAAGAAATCCACATCAGTTAGGATGGTGTCAGCCATGCAGGGCAAGCGCAGTCGCAGGAAAGGGTGTGTGCTATTTGCAGTTCATAACTCTAGTGACAAAGGTAAGGAAGTTGATGATGTAGATGTGTTAAACAAGTATCCATTTCTACAACAGTTTCAGGATGTGTTTCAAACATAGATTTAAGAGTTTCCACCTCACAGGGAGGTATAATTTTCTATTGAGTTGGTACCAGGGGCAGCTCCAACATCAAAAGAACCTTACAGGATGAGCACACCTGAGTTGGTAGAATTAAAGTTGCATCTAAAAGAGATGCTTGACAAAGGGTACATTAGGACAAGTGTATCGCCATGGTGTGCACCAATGTTGTTTGCGAAGAAGAAGGATGACACTCTTATATTGTGCATTGACTACAGTCATCTTAACAAAGTGACCATCAAGAACAGGTACCCATTACAGAGGAATGATGATTTTTTTGATTAGTCGAAGGGAGAAGCAATGCTCTCTAAGATCAAATTGAGATCGGGATATCATTAAGTACGCATCAAGGAGTAGGACATCTACAAGACCGCATTCAGGACCAGGTACGGGCATTATGAGTTTGTTGTAGTTACATTCAGTTTGACTAATTCCCCAGTTACATTTATGTGTTTGGTGAACAATGTGTTGCGTCCTTATTTGGACAAGTTTGTTATTGTGTTCATCGATGACATATTGGTGTATTCTAAAAATGAGGAAGAGCATTTCGAGCATTTGGAAGTAGTATTGAGGTTGTTGAGAGAGCATCAGTTGTGTTCTAAGCTCAACAAATGCAGTTTCTTCTAGATTGAGGTACACTACTTGGGACATGTTGTCTCTAAGGAGGGCATTGCAGTAGATCCAGAAAAGATAAGGGCCATCACAAAATGGGTATCTCCTAAGAATGTAAATGAGGTGAGATCATTCATGGGATTGACAGGTTATTAAAGGAGGTTCATCAATAAATTCTCACAGTTTTTTTATCCTATTACATCATTGCAGAGAAAAGGTAAGAAGTTTTATTGGACAGCGGAGTGTGAGGCTATTTTTGAGCAGCTTAAGCAGTTGTTGACACATGTTTCAATGTTAAAGATTGTAGATCCAAACAAGGAGTTTGTATTGTGTACAAATGCTTGCAAGAGAGGATTTTGTGGGTTCCTTATGTAAGAAGGACAGGTGGTATGCTATGAGTCACGAAAACTAAACGAGCACGAGAAGAACTACCCGACACATGATATTGAGCTAGCAATGATCATACATGCACTGAATATGTGAAGGCACTATATTCTTGGAAGGAGGTTTGTACTGATAAGTGACCACATTGGGTTGAGGTACTTGTTTGACTAGCTGGATTTGAAAACCAGGCAAGCTAGATGGTTGGCCATGATTAGTGATTTTGAATTCAAGATCAGCTATGTCAAGAGAAAGGAGAACATGGTCACATATTCTCTTATCGGGCGGGTATAGATAAATCACATAGCAGCTATGAGCTCCTATTGGACAGATTTACATGATAGGATCTTGCAAGAAGGTCAGCAGGATCACAAGTATATGGAGATTGTGCACTGGTTGCAGCAGGGTACAAGTACATGTACAGGTATAGGTATAGGTGGTACAGGTACAAGTGCAGGTGTAAAGGATTTGGACTATCGTCTCACGACAGATGGATTAGTCAAATTTAGAGACAGGATATATGTACTAGACAACAATGAGATCAAGAAGGTTATATTGAGGGAGTTTCATGCAAAACCATATTTGGGTCACCGAGGCTACCATAAGACATTTACTACAATGTAGATGTTATATTATTAGCTAAATCTAAAGAAGGATGTGGCATATTTTATAGCCAGATGTTTGGATTGGCAGATGGTTAAGGCAAAGTGTAAGCATCTCGGTGGACTGCTACCACCAATTGTGATTCCAAAGTGGAGATGGGAGGTCATTTCCATGGACTTCATCACAAGTTTGCCTAAGACAACTAGATAGCATGATTCCACCATGGCTGTTGTGGATAGGTTAACAAAGGTTGCACATTTCATACCAGTGAAGAATACATATTAAGCTAGTGATGTCGCATAGGTGTTCATCAAAGATGTGGTCATATTACATGGTGTTCCAAAGAATATTGTATCAGACAGGGATGCAAAGTTCACTTCCAAGTTTTGGAAGTACTTGCTTGCAGGTTTGGGCACCGTGTTGGCCTTCATCACAGCTTATCATCCGCAGACAGATGGACAAACTGAGAGGGTTAACAAGATATTGGAGGATATGTTGAGGATGTATGTGATGCACCAGCAGCGCAAGTAGGGAGAGTATCTTCCACTAGTAGAGTTCGCCTACAACAACGAGTACTAGGATTCATTGAAGATGAGTCTATTTGAGGCTATGTATGCACGGAGTCGTAATACTCCCATCAGTTGGAGTAATCCGATTAACAGGGTATTGAGTGGACCAGAGATGTTGGCAGAAATGGAACAGGAAATGCAGGTGATCAAGAAGAACTTGAAAGAAGCGCATGATAAGAAGATGAGTTATGCATACAAGAACAGATTGTTCAAGGAATTTTAGGTTGGGGAATAGGTGTACTTGCGCATCAAGCCCAAGAATATCTCCTTGCAGATTGGATCATGTTCCAAGTTAGCACCATGGCTTTTTGGACCCTTTAGGATCATTGAGAGGATCAGAACAGTGGCCTATCAACTTGCATTTCCTTCCATAGTGAAATTCCATAATGTTTTTCATATATCATTGCTTAAGAAGTATGTTAAAGATGTTGATAATGTGATTGACTCATCTGTATTGCAAGTGGAACGAGATAGATAATTCCATCTGGAGCCTCAATGTATATTGCAGAAAAAAGTTGCTCATGCTAAAAAACCAAGCAATAGAGAAATTTAAAGTGCAATTGAAGCACTTTGGGCCCAATGAAGCTACATGAGAGATGGTGGATCAGATGTGGGCCATGTATCCTTCCTTGTTTTTTGGTTGAGGCAAAGCAATTTTGTTGTGATGTTGGTATATGTTTGGCTTATGTTTTGGTGATGTTTGATATATGTTTTGATGTGATGTTAGAATATATGTACATATATATATATGGATGTAATTACCACCAAGAACTATGTTATAAAGCTCCAATAAGCGGTATGGGTGTCATGTCATTAAAGTATGTTGTCATGTTGGTTTGTTATTCAGCGGGGTGATCATTGTAAATACTGCATCAAGCTATGCTATAAAACTCCATGGGTAGTATGGTTGCATTTCAGTGGTTTTGTTGAGGTATATGTGTGGTTAAACACCGAGGATGGTGTCCCCCAAGGGGGAGTGTTTTGTAACAGCCTTGGTGAAAATTCCATGTAACAAAGTTAAAAATAATAACCATCGTTGATGGGACACTTATTCCAAGATAAATTTTGGGCAAAACATCTTAGTGGGTGTTCATTTGGTTTATTATGACTAAGGAAATTGGAAAAGGCAAAGGATTTGGAAAGGAAAAATGGAATTTTCTGCACATTTGTTTATGAAAATAATGGAAATTAGGAGAAAAGGGAGATGAAAGGTCATAGGTTGCATGTGAGGAGGAAAATGGAGGAAAATAATGCAAAATGAAGAAAATAGAGGCCTCGTCTATAAAAAATCTTATGAGGATCAGTTGGTACCTTTTGTCAGTTAAGTTTTGGAGCTCTCTTAATATTCTCTCTCTCTCTCTCTCTCACTCTTGGACAATTTTAGTTTCTTGGAGCACTTTGGTATTGGAGCAAGAAAGGCAAGAAATCAGGAAGAAGGAGGAAGCAAGCAATGAGAGGAGCAGGAATCAGGCAGCTACAACATGATTTTTTGTAGGTATCAATTTGCATGTGTGTTTTCCTTGCTAGATCTCGCATGCATGGTATTGCATGTGGTTCTTTTCTGTCATGGCATGGATTTTTCTAGGTGTGAAAGTGTTTTCATCTTAGCCTTTCCATTTCCAGATAGCCATGGTATTGTGGAGTTATCATGTTTTGGTTTAACTACATTGTCAGATGGTTTCAAAGTTGAGTGAGGTGGATCTTCGAATGATATGACAAAGAACTAGTTTGTGTTGCCTCAGTTTAGCTCCTAGTGATCCGCGTTTGGATTGCAGTAAGCCTAAGAGGTGGTTTGTTCTCCATTAAGCATAGAAATCCTGGGTTTTGGATATACAATAAATTCTGGAGAGTATGTCTCAGTTTAGGGCCTAGTGACCTTGATTCAGACTATGGGTTGTGGTAAATCCTGAGATACTAGGAGACCGGAAAATTCCTCACGGCTTAGGCAGAGATAATTTGGTGATAAACGTGCTTGTGTTGGCCCAGTGATCATATGTAGATAATGGTAAAGTCAATTATGACATTGTTATTGTTGGCCTAGTGATTCAGTGTGGATCATGGTAAAGTATGATTTCTATTGATGAGGGTGAGGTGGTTTAGCCTCGGGATGCCCTGGTTGGTTCTTTCGGTTTGAGTCCCACATTCATGCTTGGAATATGGCACGGGGGTGATTGGCTGAAGAGATAATTGGCTCAAACAATCTATGGTCGGGTGGAATGTGGAAGCCCCATCTCCGACTGGTTTCTACATTCATTAATGAGCACTTCGTTCCCTTGGTATTTGGTATGAAAATGTATTGGTTTATATGTGGATTCTATTGTTGTTGTATCCATGGTATTTATGTTCTTATTATGCTGTTTATAAGCATGTATTCTAATAGTGATGATGTATGTCTCTCCCTGTGTTTTTACTTGTAAATTAATGCACAATGTATCTATGGTCAAATATATGGTATTGCAACTAATGATGTAAGGGAGCAATGCTTCTTAGCGATTATCAAATAAGTATGAGACCCATATGCTTCATTTTATTTTTTATACCTGCAGCTTTCATGTTTGTGACATGTTTGACGAAATGCCTGTCATGGCTAATAGGGGTCCAATTTAGTCCTCATGAATATTTTTGTAAATGTATCATTGTTTGGTCATTATAATTCATCTTTGAACTTGTCATGAAGTTTTAGGCAAAGCACTGAGTTATGGGCCTCAAAAAGTGGCTCAAATCCCAGGGACGATGGCACAACACTAAGTAATTTAGTCAATGGGCACTGGCTTGTGGGCTTATTCATGCATCCAGAGACCCATAAACGATGGCTTACTAACCTATGCATGCGTCTAGAGGCCCAGAAGAAAAAAGGTTAGTGGGACCCATGGGTAGGATGCCTGAATGGTTGGGTTGACTTTTGGGGATGTTATTGTTGATGTAAAAGGTATGTGTGTTGTGTTTATGTCGATTCCACTCCCTTAAGGTCACCTAGGAGGTTGAGTATGATCATAGTAGCCTCTTGTCACATGTTTACCCTGGTTGGCTGGTTACTTGGGTAAATGTGGGAAGACGGTGTTACACCTTCCATTTCAATCACCGAGGATTGATGATCTGCTTGTCTGTTGTTTAATGTATCATAAAACTGAGGTATGCTTTGAGCCACATAATTTACTACTATTGCATCTTGAACATTGTACAACTTATTTTTGTTCTATTGTTGGTGAGGGAAATATTGTAACATGTGGATATCTCCACATTGTGAACACTGCAATGGCTTTCTCCTTGGTTCTTTTGCCTCTTCTCTCTCTACTTTAATAGGCCAATCTCTATTTTCAGTAGAGAAATTTTTTCAAAACTCACCTTTAGTAGGTGTATTGAACTTAAAAAATTTCTCCATTTGCTTGTATCCTAAGGGTTGTGGTCCCTTCCCCTTAAAGTTGGTTTTGTCTTTCTTCTTCCAATCTATTCATAATTCAACCTTATGCTTGGAATGATCGTAGCAATACTTTCCCTTCTTGATAGTGTCCTCCAATGTCTTTGGTTCATCAAATTCAATTCATCCTTGGCAATACCACGGTGAACCATTGAGATATCTTTGGATCTTCACCTTTTCGTCCTTCATGTAGGGCACATACCTCAACAATTCCAAAATTCTGTTAGTGTAGGCATCCAACGTGAGGGATCTCAACTTATGCTCATGAAACTCTTTGATTTTGATTTCATAACATCTCTTAGACATGTACTTTTACTGGAAATATTTCTTAAATATTTTCCAAGCCAGTTCCTTTTCTTTGATGCATTTGACATTTCTTAGATCTTCCCACCATATTTCAACTTTCTTTCAAGTTAAAAATGGCTACCCTAGCCTTCATATTTTCATATTATTCATGGACTATGAAGTACTTCTTTAAGCCTAAAATTCAGGCTTCTACTTCCTCACTCATTTTAATCTCTCCATCAAAGGTAGGGGACTTTGCATTCTTTCATTTTTATGGCATTACACTTTTCGCACTCCTCCTTTGTTGAGGGTGTCTTTCTGTCTTGGTTGTGGTACTAGATAGTTGGCTATGGTTGTTTTTTTATCTTTCCAAGAGGCTATAGACACAGGTATAACATTGCATGCCAGTGTCGAGGGCCTTAATTCCTCAGTTCTATGCCAACATCCTCGTGATTTAAGCCACCTTTTTAGGCCCAGAACCTAGTGCTCTGCCCAGAACTTCATGAAAAGTGCAAGGATGATAAATAACAACAGGACAATGATATATAAGCAATCACATCAACAAGAAATCATATGGACCCCTCCTAGCCATGAAAAGCCTTTTTTCAAATAGGTCACAAACATGAAGCTACATGTGTAAACAACAAAATAGAGCATAGGGGTCTCATACTTATCTTAGAATCACTAAGAAACATTTCTCCCTTACATCATTAGCTCCAATGCAATCTATTTGACCATAGATATAGTGTGCATTCATTTACAAGTAAAAACATGGATAGAGCCATACATCATCACTGATAAAATACATGCTTATGACCAACATAATAACAACAGAAATACCATGGATACAACAACAATATAATTCAAATAATAACAAGTGCATTTATGCATTTAATACCAAAGGAATTAACTCTTCATTACTAAATGTAAAAACCAACCAGAGATGGGACTTCCACGTTCCACCCGACCATAGATTGGCTGAGCAAAATCTCTCTTCATCCGATAACCCCTGTGCCATATTCCAAGCATGAATGTAGGACTCAAACCGAAAGAACCAATCCAAGTAATATCGAGTCTAAACCACCTCACCCTCATCAACATAAATCAATATTTACCATTATCTACACCCAATCACTAGGCCAACACAAGCATGGGTATAACTGGATTCTCTCCTCGTAAACCGTGAGGAATTTTCCTATCTCCTAGTCTCTCAGGATTTACCGCAACCCATATTCTGAATCAGAGGTCACTAGGCCCTAAACTAAGACATACTCTCCAGGATTTACTGTATATCCCAAACTCGAGATTCCTAGGCCCAATGGAGATCAAACCACCTCTCAGGCTTTACCGCAATCCAAACCTAGATCACTAGCCCCTAAACCGATGCAACACATAAACCGGTTTTGTGTCATAACATTCGAAGATCCACCTCACTCAGCTTCGAATCCATTCAGTAATCCAACTAAACCAAAACATGAGAACTCCACAACACTATGCCTATTCGAAAATGGCAAGGCTAGGTTGAGAACACTATCACACCTGGAAAAACCCATGCCATGACAAAAAAGAACCACATGCAATACCATGAATGAAAAATCTAGCAAGGAAAACACACATGCAAATCGATACCTACCAAGAATCTTGTTGTAGATGCTTGATTCATACTCCTCCTTGATTTCTTCCTCCTTCTTGATTTATTGCCTTTCTTGTTCCAATGCCAAAATGCTCCAAGAAACTCTAAGTGTCCAAAAGTGTGTGAGAGAGAGAGAGAGAGAATATTGAGAGAGCTCCAAAACTGAAATGATAAAATGTTTGAGCCAAAATCTTTCCCACTGGTCCTCATAAGCCTTTTTAACAATGAGGCCTTTATTTTCCTCATTTTCCATTATTTTCGTTCATTTTCCTCCTCACATGCAACCTATGACCTTTCACCTTCCTTTTCTCCTATTTTCCATTATTTTCATAAATAAATTCTAATAATGCCATTTTTCCTTTCCAAAGCCTTTGTCTTTTCCTTTGCCAATTTCCTTAGCCATTTAACCGAAATGAACACCTGCTAGGATGTCTTTCCCAACATTCAGCTTGGAAAAAGTGTCCCATCAACTGTGCTTA
The DNA here is from genome assembly GCA_034641835.2 of Pinus albicaulis. Classification (NCBI taxonomy): domain Eukaryota; kingdom Viridiplantae; phylum Streptophyta; class Pinopsida; order Pinales; family Pinaceae; genus Pinus; species Pinus albicaulis. Next base: position 609,286,515 of record CM076584.1, on the reverse strand, counting down.
TTATTTTTACCTTTATTAACTTTTATTACATGGAAATTTTACCAAGGCTGTTACAAAACCCTCCCCCTTGGGGGAACACCATCTTTTGTGTTCAATGACACCTATAAACTAGCAAACCGCTAAAAATAAAACATACTGCCTATGGAGCTTTATAACACAACTTGTTGCAGTATTTACAATGAATAACTTGCTCAAAAGCAAAAATCATCATGAAAATAATAATTTGTATTGGAGCTTTATAGCACAACTCATTACAGTATTTACAATAGTATACACATATACACATTTTCTCAACCAACAAATAAAAGGATATGATGCCCATATCAGCAACAAGGGAATCCAGAGGCTCACACTTCCACCCTCAAAGTAGTACCATGATTCACTTCCTTCCTAGGAAGTCCACAATTCGTAGCCAAAGTCAAAGCTTCATCTAATGTCCAGCACTACAATCCTATGCTACTATACCCTCAGTGAACAATTACCAGCTCATTGTTCCAGGGTGCACTCCCAATGTGTATTTTTATTCCATCTAGCAATGCTAATGATCAAAACAAATCCATCCCTGACCTTCCCTTCTAAGCTACACAACACCTCGGAAAATTCGTTCATCCCCTTCCATGCAATAACTCACCTTCCAAGTTCTTTGATATCCCCTATCCCGAGCAAACCATCCCTTGGCAAGGCTTCCTCGCATCGGAAGTTCAAACAACCAAGGCATATACCTAGCTCAAAACCATCATATCGGTCATAACCTGCTCATGGAAATCAATGGAAACTATTGGGTACCAGTGTCCCACAATGGCCCCGCTCCTGAAGTGCTTTACCAACATACTGCTACCTATTTCAAATCCTTTTTTTGTTGTTGCTAATGCTTGCAATCAGTTTCAACCACCCAACCGACCATTTTTGTGCTTCCTACACCAAGAAAATAACTACCATTAGACTCAAAACAAATTGAAATAACTTCAAATCATACCTCATTTGTAGCTCGTCAATAAGGTACACTTGCAATCTTATTCACTTCTCGTCACCACAAGTCAAACTATATGTTTGATCCATCATCATGTATAAACATATCACATATGGTTATCTCAAAACACAACCACCATAAATTAAAATCATGAATCACATGAAATCACCATAAACCATATTCATAAATCACATGTAACCATCATAAGTCAGAATCATAGATCACATGCATAATAGAATTGAAATAAAATACTAATACTTATCCTTTAATTGATCCTTAGCTTCTACCATTATGCTTTGTCCTTTCCATACGCACATCGGATCGGTTGCCACACCCGGAAAGCACCCAGTGCTTCTCTTCAACCATGTACACATACACATAGGGTGCATCACACACATTTGACCACATACGACATATAACAATATACAATACATGTACCTATACCTGACATACCACAAATACACCTACACCACGTATACAACACAACACATACACATACATTCAGTCGTACAACACAATACATACATCTGCATCTGGTGTACAACATAACACAATACATACACCTGCACCTGATGTATAATACAATACATATACATATACATAGTACAACACAACGAATACACAAGTCACGATACCACGACTACTCCATGAACATACATAGTACCACATGCCCACAACATAGCATGTACGACATGCACAAAATACAACATGTATACCAATACCATATGCACAACATGTACACAGTACCACTTGAACACAACACTACCTGAACAACATCACATGTACACGACACCACCTGCAAAACGTGTATACAATGCCAAATGTGCATTGCACCACCTATACAATGTGTACACAATACCACATGCACACAACACCACATGCACGACATGTACACGACACCACATGTACACAACATCACATGCACGACATGTACATGACACCGCATGTACACAATGCCACATGCACGACATGTACACGACACCACTTGCACACAACACCACATGTACAACATGTACACAACACCACACACACAAAACCACATGTACATAGCACCATATGTACAACACGCACACAACACCATATGTACATAACATGATATGTAAACACCACCGCATATCCAACATGCACACAACACCACATATCCAACATGTGCACAGTACGGTAGGTACACAACGCTGCATATCCAACATGTACATATCACCATTTATACCTGGCAATGCGTATGAAATATACACACAACACCATATATACAATATCATATGTACACAATACTACATATTTTACATGTACACGTCACCATAGGTACAATCACTGAATATACAACATGCACAACATATACACAATAGTAGTACTACACATCCATAGACCGCACACCGACCTCACAACCAACCTTGCTTCTAGTGTCTTTCCACTATCCATGCTTATCCTAACATGTCGCATATCACACTACCTTCGCTTCGCTGATGTACCCCTCAGCATTACCTGTCCATAACATAAACATAGGAATAGTACAAGCATATAACATTAAATCATATCCACATGATACTAACCTCATAGAATTTTCAAGGCTACTCTGCCACTTGATTCCTCATAGCCGTGAACCTCTTCATTCCATTCACATGCATAAGCAATCATTCCTCCACAAGAATGATCCTTGAAAGCCATGTCATACAACGACATAGATACACAGATACACATATATGTATTATCATTAGCATTAAACAATATTGATCATGTCATACAACGATATACATACACATATATACATATAAACATTTAGCATCAAAAAACCATGATCCATGATGAACTTGTCAGACACGACATACATACATACACACATGTATACATATATAAACATCAACATAATCATGATCACATCATAATTACTAGATAGTATAAGGTCAAGGTTAAGAGAACTTCCTTTATCCGTGCAAAACATGCACAACGTTGAGAACAATAGTTCGTGACATAGCCAAGACGTATAACACCTCAATCCGTTTTTTTTACCTTTTATGTTGCATTTCTCATGTTTGTACTTCCACCGTCCATTTACCATAACTGACCCAACCAATCCAACCAACTGTCATATTATTACCTTTCATTGTGCTTACTCATGCACTGAGTTTCATCTATCTTTCATTGCTTTTTGGGTACCACATAACTCTCCCCGATCTCCATCAACTTTCCTTTTTCCCAACCAATTCCCAAGACTCAAAACATAAAAGGAAATACAATAAACAAACAAGAAGAAGACCATGAAAAATCAAAAGCAATACGACACTGCAACAAAGTGGCATGATCATGCACCAGACATAACAAAGACGCAAATCAAGCACAAACAAATAAAAAAACACCAAAAGCACAAGGCTAGCAACAGACACCATGAATCGATCCCCATGGTTTCCTAATACTTCGAGAGGAGACCTCGCCTGAACCTTCTCCAAGATTTCATGGCAGTCTCTTGCCATGCAATACCCTGCATCATACTGCCATAACCACATAATTGTCAAGGCATAATTAAATATAAAAATATACCAGTTATTTTACCTTGTTGTGCCAAACACACTTCCTTGTATCTGAACACATACATATATCATCTCTCAAGGGACTCCATTCCCTTGATGAATCCAACCATAACTATAAACCAATTATTATACCCGTCAAATACATGTTCATAAATATAACACATATCCACATAATGTCAGACAAGATTAGGTTTAAGAAGACTTCTTGTATGCAAAGCACTCATTCATTTGGAATTAGGGTTTCCAAACATATCCAAAGGAATTATTGCCCAATTACTTTCTTTTATCATTTACCTTAATGTAATCGAGTCCTACTATGTACTGTCATATGACCCATCTGTTAATTATATAAACATTTCAATGATTACCTTGTCATTCTAATACCAAGCATGTTTCCCTGCGACTGTTCACACATATCAATCATATGTTCCAAATATCAATACATCATATCTATTAACTAAAACCAGCCTCTACAAAGACTAACAACCATTTCATAATCAACTAATAGTCAAATTCATAATACCACAACTATCACCTACTTATACTCGAGTACATATTAACTATCTCAACACATGTGTGTTAGTATGACCATCTCAAAACAAGACAATTCATTTGTGCAATATTTCAGTCACATATTCATATCATACTATTAATCAAACATCCAAACAACTTGCAAACATACCATGTCAAATAAGTCAACTAGACGACATAATAGATACCAAACACTCAAACACCAAATAAGCGACATAATCAAACATTCAAACACCAAGTGGACGACATAAGAAAACTCGTGTCTTGATGTATCTTAGGGGAGGCTATCTTGTCTGCACAATCGGACTAGATTAGCATGGTATAAAATCACAACATATCAACTCAAACAAAAATAATATCATGATATTTGTAACAGTAACTAACTAACATGTTCACATCATAAGCTCATAAACATTTGTCGTTCATTCATAACAATCACAGATGCACAGTCAACCTAGATTACTATGACATAATAGCACAAATAAGTCGACTCATACCTGAATGTCATAACCCTAACCATCTACCTAGGCTAATCCAATTTAGCATTATACATATAACATCAAGATATCAATGCTATAATCCTAATCATCAAGTTTACTAACATATAACAACAAAAGTTAACATGTAACATACTCATAAAAAATATATGACATAATCATCAAGTTAATACCATGCTTGACTAACCAATGCATGTACATATGATCACACTAATTAACTAACATATATCATATATGTAACCATAAAATCAATAGAATGAAATGCATACACATAACCATAATGCATATGACTACATTTATCAACCAACATGCATCACATATGTAACCATAATAATAATAGAATGGCAAACATAAAAGTAAACCTGATGCTTACAATAGCCATGAATCACATACTTGCATGCAAACTTGTATGACGATTTTCTCTTACCCCAAAGTCTATTGTTGCAACGTCACTTTAATGATATGCATCTCCTACTCTATCTTAGCCAATACGTTAGCATCATAACATACCAATATCATCATGATGACTTAATTGCATACAATAACCTTATGCACATCAACATTAACCATGAAAATGCATGCATAACAACATATAGACACCAACATGCATAACAAATGCATATATAACCATACACTCATGATGACACATCCCACAACAACGCCCTCAACATTCACATAGTGACATCACTACAACCATGATCAACACCATGTAAATGAAACAAGCATATGGACTACAAGCATAAGGAATACATATGCAACCAACTTGAATGCATGACCAACACACCGCCCATCCAGTACAAGGGTTGAACCATGCTATGATACCACTCTGTAACACGCTCTTCCCACATCTACCCAAGTAACCGGCCAACCGGGGTAAACATGTGACGAGAGGCTGCTATAATGAGATTCAACCTCCTAGGTGACCTTGAAAAAGTGGAACCAATGGAAACACAACATACACACCTTGTACAACCACAAAAACACCCCCAACAAGTAACTCAACCATTTAGGCCTCTTACCCCTGGGTCACACTAACCTTTTGACCTCTTTGAGCCATAGACTCAGGCACATGCTTGCAAGCCAACGTCCAGGAGACTATAGACGCAAGCGTAACACTGCATGCCAACGTCCAGGGCCTCAATTCCTTAGTTATGTGCCAGCGTCCCCGAGATTTGAGCCACCTTTTTAGGCCCATAACCCAGTGATTTTCCCAGAACTTCATGAAAAGTTCAGGATGATAAATAACAATAGGACAATGGTACATAATCAATCACATCAACAGTAACTCATCTGGACCCCTCCTAGCCATGAAAAACATTTTTTCAAACAGGTGTAAACAACAAAATAGAGCATAGGGGTCTCATACTTATCTAATAATCACTAAGAAGCATTTATCCCTTACATCATTAGCTGCAATACAATCTATTTGAACATAGATACAATGTGCATTCATTTACAAGTAAAACCATGGATAGAGTTGTACATCATCACTGATAAAATACATGCTTATAACCAGCATAATAACAACATAAATACCATGGATACAACAACAATAGAATCCACATAATAACCAGTGCATTTATGCGTCAAATACCAAAGGAATGAACTCTTCATTATTGCATGTAAAAACCAACTGGAGATGGGACTTCCACATTCCACCCAACCATAGATTAGCCAAGCCGAATCGCTCTTCAACCAATCATCCTCGTGCCATATTCCAAGCATGAATGTGGGACTCAAACCGAAAGAACCAATTAAGGGCATATTGAGGCTAAACCACCTCACCCTCATCAACATTTACCATTATCTGCACCCGATCACCAGGCCAATACAAGCATGGATATCACCAGATTCTCTCTGCCTAAACCGTGAGGTATTTTCCTATCTCCCAGTCTCTCAGGATTTACCGCTACCCATAGTTCAAATCAGAGGTCACTAGGCCCTAAACTGAGACATGCTCTCCAGGATTTATAGTATATCCCAAACCCAGGATTCCTAGGCCCAATGGAAAGAAAACCACCTCTCATGCTTTATCGCAATCCAAACCCGAATCAGTAGGCCCTAAATCGAGGCAACAAATAAACTGGTTTTGTGTCATAAAATTTGGAGGTCCACCTTACTGAGCTTCGAATCCATTCGATAATCCAGCTAAACCAAAATGTGAGAAATCCACAACAGCATGGCTACCCGAAAATGGCAAGGCTAGGCTGAGAACATTGTCACACCTGGAAAAACCCATGCTATGAGAAAAAAAAAAACCACATGCAATACTATGAATGCCTAATATAGCAAGGAAAACACACATGCAAATTGATACATGCCAAGAATCTTATTGTAGTTGCTTTATTCTTGCTCCTCCTTGCTTCCTCTTCCTTCTTGCTTTCTTACCTTTCTTGCTCTAATGCAAAAATGATCTAAGAAACTATAAGTGTCTGAGAGTGAGAGATAAAGAGAGAATAATGGGAGAGCTCCAAAAATGAATTGACAAAAGGTTAGAGCCAAAATATTTCCCACTAGTCCTCATAAGCATTTTTATCAATGAGCCCTCTGTTTTCTTCATTTTCCATTATTTTCCTTCATTTTCCTCCTCACATGCAACCTGTGACCTTTCACCTTCCTTTTCTCCTATTTTCCATTATTTTCATAAATAAATTCCAATAATTCCATTTTCCCTTTCCATAGCCTTTTCCTTTTCCTTTTCCATTTAGCCATTTAACCGAAAGGAACACCCGCTAGGATGTCTTGCCCAACATTCAGCTTGGAATAAGTGTCTCATAAACCATGGTTATTATTTTTACCTTTATTAACTTTTATTACATGGAATTTTAACCAAGGTTGTTACATTGAGGGTGTCCATCCAACCCAGATGAATCATCATCCTGGTTAGGATGGGTTCTATCCATGTTGTATTCTACCATTCCAGTACTCATTCCTTTGTATTCTATTGTAGAAAGTGTCTTCTTATGTGTTGTAACATACACACAACCACAATCTAAATTAAGTATAAACATATTAATGATAGCCTTGGCATGCCAACACCAATCATGTTGACCTGAAGTTGTTCACACAATCAAAACCCATGTCAGTTACATATTCCAACAAAAGAAAAGGACATATACAAATTCCATCAAAGTTAGCAACCACATCAATTACTGGTTTAAATCAAAATTCATATCACAAATGAAGTTACTCAACCATATAGGATTAAATTCTATTTTTTGAGCGTGAGCCCCTTCAGGTCCAATGTTGAACCTTAGCTCTAATACCAATTTTCCAAACCTCCCACTCCCTTGTGCCATCTTGCACGGTGGGAATACTACTCATTTAACACGATCTCTGAGGTTTGTAATGAAGATGTCATTACAACAACCTCTTTTCTCAAAGTCCTCGAATTTTAAAACTAATTCCAGCATTATGTGTAGCTCAATAAGAGCTTTCTGATGATAAAAATTTTACCTCAATCTCAATCCTGGTTAGAAATTTATGTCTCTTAGAAGTTTATCCCATCAAAAGATAATATTTCATCCATAGAACTCCATGTGGCACCTAGGTGGCCCCTTCACCAAGCCCCCTATGGTTCCACGCCACCACCTTGTGGGGTTCGAAGCATATTCACACCATTTTAAATCAATTTTGTTAAGTGAAATGGCCAAAGGTCGATGGTTGTCGATCGAATTGGTGGTCCACATATACACATCATATTAGATCGGGGCTATCTGCTTAACTCATCTGAAAGCTTGGTGCCCCGAGAGCCTAATGGGTCCACCTACTTCAACTACGTTATGTTAGGTCAGGTTCTTAGCCACATGATCCTCCATGCATCTCCTTTGAGTGTGTGATGGCCCAAAGGCCTGCAACCCCGGTAAGACCCACCCCGACACACGTCATATGAGAATAGGATTTATCAGCCTCCTCGGGCACATACATTAAGTTGTAGTCTAAGGTCAATAAGTCAATGGCTAATGGCCAGTGTGGATACCACATGGCATAGTTCCATTGGGACAAGGTTCTTCCAACAACCCCTTAGTGTCAAAATCTGCCCATAATATACATATGTATTGAGCCATTATGCTTTTTTCAATCTGAATGACCACTAAAACACCAAATTTCAAGATTTTTCAAAACAATGGGCGACTACCTCAAACCCCAATTTCTCTACGTGTTATGGAAAAAGGGCCCGAGGTCTTGAAACATCAAATTCTCCTTGGATTTTTTTATTTTTTTCATTACAATGTGGCAAGCCCATAACCTCAAATCTTAAATTATTTGCTAGTAACAGGGAAGGGGCCCCTAATGCCAAAAGGGATTGGATCCTGAAATGAAAGGGGCAAAGCCCCAAACACAATTTTATATATTTTTTCAATGTTGCATGAAGAGAAATATTTCTAAACAATCCCTCCTTACTGACCACTTGCAAGTTGGTCAAACTCATTTAGAGAGATATGATGAACAATTAACCAAGAACACAGATTCATTTTTCAATCATAAACATAATGTTGAACAACATAGTCGATGCTAATTGAACATATTCATACTATTTCATTTTTCAATCATAATCATAATGTTAAGAGGCTCAGTCCAAATACACATTAGGAATCATAGACTTGCAATATATGGTACCAATCATATACATAGCATTGGAGTCGTGTAATTGTAATTTACTTATTCGTGTGTTTTAGGATGTCTGGCAACTGAAGGGGGGACTTCCACTCTGCACCTAACCATAGGCTAGCTACACCACAACTTTCTTATACCTGGACACTCCCTAGTCAAATCCAATGTTTGAGGGGATGCTTACTCAAGAAAATTCGCACCACGGGCGTAGTTAAACACTTAGAGTGTGGGGTCCACTATCTAGGTTCTTTATCAATTACCTCTAGCAATTTGCACCACAGTCACCCACTCTTTCCTCCGAGTTCAATCACATGGATTCACATAATGTCTAGATGGGGTATTTCTTAGTCCAGGAGTTGGAACCCATTGCACTACATGGTGTACATTCCACGGTCCAGGTAGTTTATCAGCTACTCAACAAGCACCACAGTGACCCAAAATTCTATGTCTCTGTGTTTTATCGGCTATACAACAAACACCATAGTGATTTAGTCATCCACTAAGCCACCCAATGACCAAACATACATATATAACACAATCAAGTGGCCTTACACAGTTCACAGGGATTTCACCCAAATTCATAGGGGTCACAATCAGGTGGCCTTACATAGTTCACAGGGATTTCACCCAAATTCATAGGGGTCACAATCAAGTGGCCTTACACAGTTCACATGGATTTCACCCATTTCATATGGGTCACAATCAGGTGGCCTTACATAGTTCACAGGGATTTCACCCAAATTCATAGGGGTCTAATACATGCACAAGGCTCTGCAAAACAACTCCAACATTGTTGTGTCTTCTACCATAATTATTTCCATAGCTCCACGTGCCCCAAAATAAGCAGCTAGTCGCCCCCATTCTCCAACAAGAGAGATAGAGAGAGCCAAGCAAAACAATTAGGAACCAGATAAAGATCCCTCTCACTATGTATTTTTCTTCTATTTTCTTCCTATCCTTTCATTATGTTTCTGAGAGGCCTCCAAGCCTGTCACCTCGATCCCCAAGGAGGGATGGTTACTGTCCTCTGCCCCCACGACTGCAATCATGTCTCATAATTTTTCTACCAGTGACTACTCTTTCCCAGTCGTATCTCATCAATTTTTCTCCGGGAAATGGTTTGAGTGGCCTGCAACCGATGGCTTATTAACTTCATTAATTTATTTTGGGCCAGGTTAATGGCCATTCAAGGGATGCAATCTCCCTTATAACATTAGATCTGTAAGTTTTTCCCATCCTTTGGTCGGTAAAATAAAATTTAAAAATTTTTAATACATAATATATCAACTAGTTGTCGCTCATGTTCCAATGTTGGAATTACACTGTAATATTTACAAAAACTAGGGTAAAATGAAAAGGTTGTCACAATATCCTCATATTTCTTTGGTATTTATTTTATATTAATTATTCTCATTTACAATATTTAAATTTGATTATCCACGCGGATGTGTCACACAATCATGACAAGGTTTAATTAGATGTGTGTGGGACGGGATTAGGGGCTTAACCCCCCACACACTTGGCAATCAAATGAGATGATAGCTCATACATGCCCGCTAATGATCAAATTCATAGTGGCTGGTGTCCAAATCATCTTTTTAGTTGATACCTCGAAGCCAAAGCTCACACTAATGGCTTCACAATCATGGTGGAGAAGGTGGAGATCAATTTGGTGGATGATAATCTATGGAATATGTGGGAAGGAAATATGCCTATATTTGGAATTACTACCCCCTTTGTATTCAAATTTGTTAGTTAGACAGGCTACCTATTAGCTTCGAGGGAAAAATTGAGGTGATTTCTTTAATATATTTCAAAAGTAGGCTGAGAGAGGGGTTCATGAGGTAGTCTTGGATTAATATAAGTAGCTCGACTTTTTGGATAGAATTCCCTACTCCATAGTACAATAAATTTCCTATTTAGCCAACCTCTTTTGAATCACAATATTTGGAGATATCTTCAAGAGGTTGGTTTTGGTGTCTTCTCCTCCCCAGCTTTCTTTTTTGTTTGTTTTGTTATATTATGACTCTAGATTTTCTCTTCTTAGTTTTTATTATTATCTCAATTATTGTTCTTGGATCACCTTTGGGCACGAGGTCTTCTTTAAATCTAGGTTCTTTGCTTTTGATTTTATGGGTAAGCTTGATAATCTCTCTTCCTTTAATTGAGCTCTAGGTTGGTTTGTGGCATATGTATGTATTGCTAATAGTGGGTGGTGGAGTTGTGGTCCCTCCTCGGTGGCTCTCTGCTTTCATTTGGTATCTCTATTCCATTGGTGCCAATAGGTTGGTTATGTTTCCTCCAATTTCTTATACTCCCTTGTCTCTTCATGCCTCACCCTTACACATCACACCTCAAGTTCATCAACCTTTTAGATGCAGGGTTCAACCCTCCCATTCTATGATAGCTCAATTTGTAGCATAACACTCTACTTCAACCTATGCAACCAACATCCCTTTCGAAATTCACAGGAAAATACACCAAGTAGATGAGGAATCTATGGTGAAGAGAATGTTTATCTCTAATGCTGAAATTTAGGAACAAGTAAGCAGTTGGATTCCTAACACTAGAGATACTCATACTAGACATACTCGTTACATGAAGATTGTGCATATGTACTAGAAACTCAAAACTAATATATGAAAGGTACTCCTGAAGAGGTCAAACACACAATAGGAAATTCTTCTATGCATGGATGAATCCATAGGCAAATTAGAAAATTTGATGACAAGGTATCCATGTTAGCATATAAAGTCGCAGATTTAGAACTCTCCAATTCAAAGCAGGACACTAAAGCACCTAACACTATACAAGTAGACTCTCCATCGAGTTAAATGTTTATTTTGTTTGCATTTACTTTTTGTTTAGAAGTAACACGATTGCCACACACAGGTTAGATACGATTCAATTTTTTGGTATCATTTTAGATGTTATCATACTCTTTACCATTTTGAGGAAATAATATCATACATCCTAGTAGTATATGCAAAAACAATTTTCTTGTGCTACTAATTTAGTTTCCCAGGTGGCAAACCCAATAGAAAGCACTTTTCTTTTTTAAATGTTATGCGTAACCATACAATTTTTGTTTTTTAATTTGATTGTAAATGTCCAATTTATTATTGAAGTAAGAATTAAAATTGCTTAAATAATTTAAATACCTTGTACCATGGAAATGTTGCCACCTAAGACTTGGCATGAATTGAATGATGTGAATGATATCATAGTTTACTCTATATGAGTATTGTTGTTGGCTATGTATATTGTTCTAAGTCTAAACCAACTAACTTCATGAGATGAAGAAATATCTATTGTTTACTTTATATGAGTATTGTTGTTGGCTATGTATATTGATCTAAGTCTAAACCAACTAACTCCACGAGATGAAGAAATATCTATATTCAATTAATTTTATTTTCATTTCAATGATTTAGATGTTTGTATTAACATCATACATGATGGCCATGTTATATAGAAAAATTGACTTTTTATTTGTTATGAAAATATAAAAATTCCTATACAATTTTTAAATACAACTTTGAAGTGACAAATAAGATAATGACAACTTTGAAGTGACAAATAAGATAATGAGAATCATTGAATTTTTGGACAAAATAACATCACTTCATAATTTGTAATTTTTTAAACAAAATGACAAGTAAAACATAAAAATGATAACTTTTTTTATAAAATAATATAAGTTTTTGTAAATTTTTAAATTAATTTTTTTTAAATAATAAATAAAAATGATGAAAATTGTATACTTTTCTTACCAAACTAAGAAACATTGTACATAGTCAGTAAATATTGCACTAAACATTGTACAGAGTGAGTAAACATTGCATTCAAAAAGTCAATTAATTCAAGAAAAAAATTTAAACTTTGACTATGGTGTATCAAAGAAAAAGAAAAAAATTATATATATATATATATATATATATAAATTTCTAATCATCAAATCAGCCCATACAGAATTTAGGCCATATGTATAGCTAATACACAATAACTCTCCAAACTACATGACATTTTTCTAATAACAAAAAACTAACTCTCCGTAAAATTATTCACCTCATTTTTTCAAAGTCATAATTTTTCTAATGACAAAAAACTAATCTCCCTAAAACCATTCCCCTCATTTTTTTTTCAAAGTCATAAAACACGAGATGTTTACACCATATGGAATAAGAGTCCTACACGTGTTTTTTATTCATCATTTTGTATGAACCATATGCTAAAATATTAAGTTTATAGCAAAGTATCATAAACCAAAGTAAAAAAAACAAATATAAGTCACTCTATTTATAAACGTAAGTAGGGAGTACTTGACACATTTGATGCAATGATCTTATGATTGGTTAGAACTAGCATTTAACCAGTGGCATGTTGGCATGATCTTAATTGCATTGAGTGGGAAGTGTGGCTATTTAAAAATAGTTAATTTAAAGAACTTACAAAATAGTTTAGAAAATAACGAAAAATTTGGTAAGATTATGATAAAATTTGATTTTTTTTGAAAATTTGGATTATAGCTATCAAATTTCAGGTTTTGGTTGCCCAAGGGTTTTTATGGTGCTAAATCTATTTCCACCATAAAAAAGATAATTCAAACACTCCAACATTTTGATTTTTTGAATTTTTTTTACCAGATTTTGGCAAAAAAACTGTCGTCCAAACAAATTTGTGGCGTCGGTAGACAACACCATTGTCATTAGAAAGCTAGTTATATATACATTTTCCTCTTTTACAAACTTATAATAAGGCTTGTCGTTACTATATGAGTGTATTGATTGAGCATGTCAAATTTGGTGGCTTTTCACTGATGTCACATGACATCCTAATTTAAAATGAGATTGTTAAATATTATTTATTTTTATTTTTATTTTTTATAACTTAAGAAAAAATTATATAAATAAAAGTAATGTTAAAATAGTTAGGGTGCTTTATTAATGTTTGTTTAAAATAATTTGTTTTGTTGAATATGTTTTAAATATTTTTCTTATGATGAAGGGAAACTAACTTTGAGAGGTTAAATATATTCTATATATCCCTTACACATATATAAAGTTTTTATAGCCACTATGGTTTGAACTTATACTATTAAATATATAGATATATTCTAATAAACTTTATATGAGATTAAGTGATTTTATGGCCAACAAAACTTACACTTTGTTTAGTATTTTGGAAGAGATTAAAGCAATAAGTTATAATACTAAGAACTAATTATATGATGGTAAGACCCAAGTCATGACCTAGTCTACTCAATTAGATATGGTCCCTTTTCATCTCCATCAAGGGTTGGTTACCCCATTGACTCTACTTTCAACCATTTGCTTTTTGCATGCATCATTTCTTTACCGGCCTTGTTACAACTCTCACTGGATTGTCTTGGAACATTGATTTCCATTCTCTAATATGAAAACTTGAACTCTTCTAATTTACAACTACATCACATAACATAGGAGAAAATGTTGTTCAACTCTACCTCCCTTTCCCTACATAGTTGACATAACCTTTCCTCTTACAAATCATCAAATTGTTCCCATCTCACCTTATGTAACTTAGAAGATTGAGAATACAATTTATTATAAAAAAGAATTTATTGTGTTTCTTATTAGAAAAAAGGAATTTCAATACAAGCAATCATCTATACAACTTGAAATTCAAAGGCATGTGAAAATTGAACTTCTAATAGGTTGTTTTCAAATATATAAAATTAAAAAATTATAAAACCATGTAGTAACTCTATCTAAGCTTTTATTTTTATTTAATGAAGAACAAACACATTTTACATTAGAAAGTTGTTACAATCACATTGGTCAACATGATAATAATAAAAAAATATGCATTCTCTTATAATTTGTCCAAATTTTGGAGCTTTCTATCTAAAGAAACATGTGAATCTTTTGTAGAGGATTTTGAAAAGACACCATTAATATAAATACTATAGAAAACACCTAAGATAAAACAAAAATTGTAAAACATGAAACATTGGTACTGGATAAAAAAAATTGATGGTTGTAAGCTTCCTCTTAGCTCTTTATGATGGTTTGAAAGTCATAGTCTACGACCAACATTTTCACATTTTCCTCGTGTTGTTGTAGAATTTAGTCTTCCTTGACTTCTCAACTATTGACCTAGTATACAATTTGGTTTTTGAAATAGCTTAAGCGAGACTTTTGACTAGATTCACAACCATTTTTCAAAGAGAAACACTCTCAGTGTGAAGTAATTTTATTTGCCTCTTTTAATTATGCAGGGTTTCCATGATGAAGGCATATTCATTGTTTCTACTTTCTTCTTGAGAATGCATTCTACTAGTAATAAAGAAAATCAAATTCCTATTATCGGTAATAAAATATTCCCATTCCTTTAGAGCTCTATGAATATTAGTGGTTTCACACATTGGGGATCTCCCATAATGCAATTAGTCCATTTTGTAGGCATTACATAACACATGCAAAATCCCCTTATCACTTCCCATCAATTCCACTAATAGACTACCATATTCACTAACCATACTGTTTTCCATTATTCCCTCATACAATTGATAATAGAGTAAGAGATTTTCCATTTTGAAGTTGTTCCACCAACCTTTTGTTTTCCAAGAGGGAGAGAGATACATAGGAATATTCAGAAGAAAAAAAAATAGATGAATCATGATTCTAGGCCATCTATATCAAACCAAAAGGTGAATGGTTCTAGAAGCACTAAGCCACCAAACAAGACACTTAAGTCAACTAGAGTATCATAGGAATGAACAATAACTCTTCTCAAGACTAGAGGTAAAGACCAAGTTTGATTGAGGATGGATTAGAGCAAGAAACAACACAGACTCCTAAACTTGCATACACAACACCAAATCCATGATCCCACCTATGGAGAAATCCAAGTTCGAGTGCAATTGATGACCTTGATCCAAAATTAAATGTCAAGTGTGTGGGGTACTATAGAGGTTATACACCTAGAACATTGTGCTACAAGATTAAATCACCCATGTCATTTGTTATGTCATTTGTGCCTCATGCAAAACAAATACATGTCAATTATTTGAAACTTAAAAAATAAAGAAATTAACTACCCACTTTTAATTCTTAAAACTTTTTTATTCAACTAAAAAGACATATTAATCATATGATTTGCCTATTTATTAAACTCCCTTGAAATGGGATAATATTCAACAATTTCAAATCTACTCACTTCTTTTTATATTTTACAAACAATTCTCATAAATTTATCATCACTCAAAAAAATGTTCATCAACTTAATAACGAATATTAAATCCTTAATAACTTAATAATGATATAACTTCCATCGAAAAACTTAAAATTTTGCAACCCCTCCAATAGAACCAAACCAATACCTGGTTATTTGATACTCTACTCAAATCCCACTCAAAAATAATTTCTTGATTTCCATCAAGGTCAAGAATTACGCTCGTTGCCTCTGCCTCCAAGTCCACTCAATATGAAATTATATATATATATATATATATATATATATATATATATATATATATATATATATATTTTTTTTTTTTTTTTTTTTTCAACTCAACATAGTATATTTATGTATTTAAATCATATTTGATTGCATTCATATATGCCCAATGCTTTATATATTTAATATGGATGAAAAAGTGCAACTTTACATGAAAGTATAACTTTCCCTAACGAGTCGTTACGTGTTTTATGTTGATGAAAACAATAATAATTTAAATTAGTGTAAAAAGCTAAAAAATAATAATTTTTATTATAAAATAAATCATTTTAATATTATAATTAAAAATTTACGTATACATTATAATCTATAATTATAATAATTATTTTACCAGGATGATAATAATAATTATTATAAATATTTTACGAGGATGGTAATAATAATAATTATAAAAGTGAAATACGATTTACACTACATTATGGTTGTGATGTGTACGATAATATAATAATACAACTTACAGTTTGATATAGTTGGAAAGTGTAAAATAATATAATTTTATTTATTTAAAATTATTTTTATAATAAAAATATTTAAAAAAATATTATTATAGATAATAAAAATAAAATATAAAAATAGAGAAATTATAAAATTGTAGTAATTATGTGTAGGAGTCGTCTAACGAGCCGGAGGAATTGCTCGGACGGTCAAAATTGGCCGGAATCCGGGCCAAAAAAATTTAAAAAATCTTGCAGAAACAGTGTTTGAATCCTGATTTCGACATTGGAAATGGATTCAGCACCATCAAAAACCTGTAGGACACCCAAAATATTAAACTTTGATAGTTATAACATGGATTTAGAAAAATTCCTGCCGGATTTTTTGAAAATCTTATCGGAATTTTCATGATTTTCAGGGCGATTCCTCTGGCTAGTTAGACTACGGCTTATGTGTAACGGAATATTGCATGTGATTATTACTTAAAGAATTTTATAACTTATAACGATAAATCACAAAAGCCAAAATTTTAAAAATAGAAAAATATTTTACAATATTAATAAAAATGGATATAATATAAAATAACAATCATTAACGAAATTAATTAAATTATATTTAAAAAATTCATCTTAATATAAAAATAGATAAATTGAAAAAAAATAATAATAAATAGTTGATTTTAATTTGAGTGGAGTAAATATATATCAATTATTTATTTATTTAAAATTTAAAATTTTGAAATATATATATATATATATATATATATATATATATATATATATATATATATATATATATATTATTAGTAAGTAGCCTCCATTTTGTTTTGGTTTGTTACTAGGGGAATTAGATCAACAATAGTAGGGGCATTGTATTAGTGTTTTGTCTATCAAAATGAGCAAAAATAATCTTATGAGATGAACATCTTTATGGCTAGACAAATGTTTGGCACCATTGACAAAATCATTACACATTATCTGTTTTATAATAGTGACATACAATAGTTGTAAATTATATCAGAAAATAAAAGAAAGTTCCTTGATCATAAACAAAACAAAAAATATGTGCATGCATCAATCATTAGAGGACACTAGAGTTGGATCCTATGAACTTGGCCCTGCTAGAGAGTGACACCCACACTGAAGATGTCTTTCAATGTGGGCTAGTCGAGCATCCAAGCTAACCAAACAAGAGCACTAATGTCTTTGAATTTGCTGGATGTTGTTGAGGTAAGCTATAATTTCATTGTGATCCTCGTGTAGTTCTTTGAGGATGCAACCCAATAGAGTTTTCATTTGCTAGTGAAGGGTGTCAGAATGAAGGTATTGACTCTTATGGCTCTTGACATTGCTAGGTTTAGGGACCCAACCAGAGACCTCAACTTGAATTTTAGAGTTTGAATGGGATTTCTGATCTAAGTAGTCAAGGCTTCAAGGTGTTGAATTTCTTCTTGAACTTCAGGAGAGGTGGAAAAGAGGTAAATTTCAACAATTGATTAAGCTTGGGATTGGGCTCTAGGTCTATCCGAAGAGCCACAAACCCAAACCCACATCTTGTGTGCATTCTTTGCCTTGGCATTTTGCCTAGAAATGACTAGAACCTTACACTGGGTACTTTTGGATAAGGGTGTGGGGCAACAGATAAATTATGGGGAGATCGAAGCAGAGTAAGCTGGAGGGGAAAGCATTGAGACTAAGCTAACTAGAGGACTAGGTACTGAAGAAACTAGATAAATGAATGTAGATGGAAGGAGCTTTGGTTGAAGGAGAGAGCTAAAGACATAAAAAAAAACATTACTAAAAACCATAGAGAAATTAACCTCAATGATGCATCTCAAAATCATAGGCTCAAGAATCATAAACACAACATTAAACATACAATACCAATGAGAGGTTATGGCCAACAAATATATCACCAACTTGTGAACTACGTGCTCGCCCACCGTAATTGAGTTTTTAAACCAGCTGGGACACCCATCACTCAATGTTATTTATTAATATAGTTTGACTCGTCACCGTTATCTAGGGAAAACCACACTACCTGCAATTACCCATTGGTGGTCTATAAGGGGGCATGCTTTCACTCTTGCTAGATGCCTATGGGTATTGGGCAGTTAACCTATTTCTTTACGTCAAAGGAAAATAAGCTCTTAACCAAGCAGAAACAATTTTAGGGCATACTCCAGACCCACTATCACAAATCTATATATTAGGGCATACTCGAGGCCCAATATCACAAATGTATATATAAAACAAAGAAGTGCCCAATAAGTTAAATAAAATGAATATTTAAAATATCTAAACATTACGCTGAATAATAAGTACTAGATTTTAAAATATAAAGTCTTCGCTTAAAATCTTCTCTAATCCTTCCATTTTTTAAAAAGTTGTACATTCAAATCCACTAATAAATTCAATTCATATTTATTTATCTAACAAGAACAAATAATATATTTTGTATTAAAAAATATATGGGCTTAATGTTTAGAGTGTTTACAACATATAAATATATGACAATATAGTCCACGAGCTCAAACTAAACAAACAAAAGCTCTTTCATCTACCTATAATTTTTTTTACCTATTTCCTTCAAACAAAATAAAGTAGTTTTAGGCCTATTTCACTTGTAGATACACCAAAACTGGTCTAGCAAATAAAAAAATTTACTCAACATATTGATTCATTTTTTATAGTCACTTGAAGATATCTCCTCTTTTATTGGTCCTGGTTTTGATCGAGTCCCCGAGATTTATAAGACATTCCAATTAAATCAATGAAGTTTGGAGCTTTTGGGGAATTGTAATTTTGTTCTTTGTGATCCTTCCTACCTCTTGTCAAAGGGGAGGAGGGACCTGAATTTTTATTTAACACTCCTAAAAAGGATAGAGAGGAGGAAGCATCACCTTCTTCAACCTTCTTTGCAAATGCATAATCACCATCCATCATTCTCTCCTTTTTTGCAAAAGGCGGCTTCGTTTTTTCCCTTAATTCTTTGTCTTAGGTTTGTTTATGGACTATTTGAAAGACCTATTCCAATGACCTTTGAGAACCGAATTATTTCTCCTCCTCTTCATGTGCACTTCTGGCATATTTATTTGTGTGGTGACCTGCTTTCTTATGTGGTTTTTCATGGATTGCATTTTCACCCTTCGATTTTTTTTTTTTTGAAAATCCAAAAATCAAAGATTCTTGTCAATTCCTTATGTTTCTAGGTGAATTAAAAACTTCTTTTCTCAGGCCCTTAACAACTCTTTCCACCTCATTTTCTAACTTATCCTATGTTGAGACAAAATGTTCTTATGGAATGGTTCTTGTTTTCAAAGACAAGAGATTCTCTAGTTCTTCAAATCTTTGTTTTTCCTCTATAAGCTTGGAGCACAGGGTTCTCCTAGATCTGGGGTCCTTTTGATTCCATTTGATATACATTTTACTCCTATGAGTTATATCTCCTTCGTCAAGATCACCCTCAAAAGTGGTAAATGGGTTCACTAATCTAAGGTTTTTATGGGTCCGTTGGATTCTTGCTTGAGGAGGCACGAGGCCACTCAGACTCAAGGGCTTGACCTTTATGTGATGCCTGCCAATTCACACTTTTTATCTTTCTTTAATTCTGCCATTGTATTTCATCTTCTTAGATATATGTATTTTTTCCTTTTTTTAGGCAATTTCTTGTGAAGTGCTCGTAATGCCTACATTTGAACAATATCGAATCATAATCTATAGGTTGGATGGATGATTAGTTATCTAGAGAGAGTTGGATTACTCCAGGAAGACCTTTCTTTGAATCAAATTCAACATAAATCCTAACACAAACATACATTATTTAATCGCTACCCTATCTATATATTTTCCCAATGCATTTCGAACATTTCTTAAGTTGTCTTCGTCCCAATATTAAAGAAGGAGATGGGGTAATCTGACCCAAATTGGAACAACATATGGGACATTGTTCTCTGAGTTAAAATCTAATGTCCATCTGTGCAAATACAACCTTTGAGTTCCCATAAAATACAATCCATTTTAGAAGATCAAATTCTTGTCTTCTTTGTGCTAAAAACAGAAAGTGAAGAAGCCTTTCCCACAAATAACACATTTGATTTGTCCCTTAACCAATGGATTCTAATTCCTATCCATCCAATGCTTAAGGGAATTAGGGGACGACCACATTCCCATAAATTGCCTTACCAAGCCCCGTTCAACAAGATTGAGAGTTGTAGCTCAAGATCTACTGGGTTTTACCTTAACCTTCATAATACTTTCTAGTCTCTTCACAAATTTATCATTCATGGTTTTAAACACTTTCAATCCATTTCGAACTAGTGCATTGAAGGCAATTGTTGCAGGGGAAAATGTGGTGCGCAAATAAATGGATGTTGAAAAAGGGGGGTGGAGGGGATGGATCCCCCTATGGAAATTGCCACTGTGTAGATCCCTAGTTCTTGTTTAGCTATGTCTTTAGAGCCTGACCATTCTTTTCGTGAAAGTTTGGTGTATGAGTTTTAACAAATACTTGGCATGCATCTGATACAACCCAGAGCATTTTAATCGGTTGAATCCAATGTTCGTTGTTGTCACGAAAAATAATCGACTTGATGCGATGTAAGTTGTGACCATGAAACTCTTTAATGAGTTTGCAGATTTTTAGGTGCATGAGATTAGGAACATTTGTAGAACTATTTGCTTTGATCCAACTATGAAATACAAAAGATCACAACTTTAGAGTTTTCGAAATTTGGAATGCTTGTCCACACTTAATGTCAGTAAACAAAAGCCTCTCCACCATATGCTAGAATTTCCATCAACAAAGCCAAAAATTCAAATAATATTTTGTCATATGCAACGTATTGGATCAAAATAAAATAAAGAAATAAAAATAAAATAAAAATAAAAAAGAGTCATGGTATCGACCCATGGTATTGGTCCATGGTATTTATGTGGAATATAGTCTATTTAAAAGGGGGAATTAAACTAGCCTAGATCCATCTTAAACTTCGGATCTACCAAGGGTTGAGAGAGATCAAATCTCTTGAGATGCAAACCTCTTTTAGAGTGAAAAGAGATTTGATCCCTTTGGGCACTTGTTAAATCCTATGAATCTAGACTAGTCGTAATAAATGGGTTAAAAAAGTAAGCAACCCAAATCATAAATGGGTTAAAAAGCAAAACATAAAAACCCACACACACACACATATATATTACTTGTTTATTTTAGAACAAACTTTTCATAATTTTAATTTAATTATCAATAATTATTAGGTAGATGGTGGAGATTTAACCTCTATGGAATATGTTGGAATATTCATAGTAGTATACACAAATCTACACAAATCAATGGTTAAGATTTATTTTAGTTATGCTCTTTTAATTAATTAAAAAAATGCCATACCAACACATCTCATATTAGATATGTAGTATTGATAAACCATGGTATTGTAACAAAAACTATTAATATTTATAAGTGTGAGAGTGAATCTCTATGGTTAAGAATATTGTTTAACTTATATATATATATATATATATATATATATATATATATATATATATATATATAATGTTATATGTATTTGGGGATAAGTGTTTTGATGATAAGAAAGAAAGAAAGTATTTTTAATGTCCACGAGGCTAAAAATAACCTATGGGACAGATTGCTTTTCCATTTGGCTCTTGTATTCGGCCTTTTTCCTATGAAGTTTTACAATAAACGCTCCCAGCTTATTGACAAACTCTTCGCTGAATAGATTATCCCAAGAACTAGCTGCTATAATACCTGCATATGTTTCCCTGCTGTCTTTGAAGGCCTCACATTCTAAAATGAAATTCTTTTCTATTTCCACTTTTCCGGAGGAGCAAAAAATACATACTCTTTCCTCCCACATTTCTTTTGGCCATTTCTAGCGCCCTGTTTCACAACGGAGTTGATGAGAATTATTCCTTAATTGAGAAATAAGAATTTTAGATCTCCAAGAAATATTAGCCCCTATGTACGCCTTTTGTTGATGGTTATGCGTGGGGTTAAACTCTTCAATGTAGTACTTCTTCTTTCTCCCAAGTACGTTTGTGGAACTTATCCATAACAAAAGTTTTTATCTCCTTACTGTTTGTAGGACACATGCTCAAACAAATACCCCATTTACTAAACCATTTGTCATTTTTCCGCATCCAAGTCTTCTTTCTTTTGCACAATCTATCACTAAACACAGCCTTAGGCCATCTACCCTCTTCCATTTGCTCAATTTTTTTCAAATACCTTATGACTCGCACCATAGCAATTGCTTCAATAGGAGCAACCCCTGTTTCACTTAACAGGATAGCATAAGGGATTGCACTTTTAATTTTGAATTTGTTTGTAATCAAACGCTTCTGAATTTTCTCAATTTGTTTCCACTGCATCTCGGTTGTGCTGCAGGCCCACAGTTCACAACCGTAGAGAATCACCAGAATCACTAGAAGCCCAAAAAGAGTTATAGTGGTTTTCCAGTCCCACAGCTCTGCCTCTCTATACCTGTTTTGAAGAGCATAAAATGCTTTCCAACCCCCTAAAGTTCTTTTCTTTATACAACCATCCCAACTTAAATTTCTGTTGAAGTCAATTTCGAGGTATTTGTAGTCTGCAACTTCTTCCAAAATGTTGCCTTCAAAATAGAACTTATGTTTGTTATGCTTTCTTTTGTTAGAGAAAACCACTACTTTCGTTTTGCTAATATTGACTTGCATCCCAACCCTTCTACAAAAATGCTCAAGGGAACGTAAGTGCTCTTGCAAACCAAGAGCCGATTTAGCAATCAATATAAGGTCATTTGCGTACAAAAGAAGCCTTATAAAGAACTTGCCTAAATGGATACCGTCACCCCCTTGCGAATTTAGCCACTCTACAAGTTTGTCAATATATAACCCAAAAATAGTAGGAGACAATGGGCAACCTTGCTTGACCTCGATATCGCTTCTAAAACTTTTAGAAATGCCTGTTGAAGTTCTAATTTTGACTTTCACCTCTTCATACAGCCTATGCACAGCTGCTCTCAAATGCTTGGGAACCCTGAGTTCCTCCATTCTGCCCCAAAGCTTATCCCTAGGAACCGTGTCAAAGGTGTTTCTGAAATCAACAAAGCAACATAAAACTTCTTCCTTTTTTTCCCAAACTTTTTCAATGATGTGCCTTAAAGTTATACAATGATCAACTATGGAATGTTTAAGTCTAAAACCTGCTTTCCCTTTAGCACGTTTATCTCTTTCTTCTGCTCACTTGCTGATTTTCTTTTTTAAACATGCTTCCAAATAACTTTGCAAACAAGGGGTTTATCATTATGGTTCTATAATTGGAGGGATTAATGACGTCACCACTCTTTAAAAGATGTATTGCCATACTAGTTGTCTAATCTGTCGGGAACCCCTGCTGTATGAGGTTGTTGAAAATTTTTGTGATGTGAGGTGAAAGAATTTTTAAGCCCCACTTTAGATACTCTGCTTGGAGTTCATCTAAGTCTTTTGTTTTTCCAGCGCCCAACTTCTTGATACCCCTCTCTACCTCTTGCACCGTGAAGAGTTTTGTGTCTGTGTTGACCAAGGGAGGAGGGTCAACCTTGGGATCCTGCTCATAAAGTTGTCTTACAAAGTCAAACCATTTAGACGCTGCAATGTTGTTTTTAGTTTGCACCTTTTTTCGGTTGGAGCTCATTCCAGAATAATTTGGGGTTATTTTTTCCCAAGGAAGATTAAATCTTCTCTCCTTGAAACCATGAAATCAACCTTTTTCTTTCTTACTATCTGCTTGTAAGCTTTGAGCTTTATGTTATCCATGTTTGATTCCTTCCACCTTCTCCTTGCCTTTTTGCATTCCTTGTCAAAACAAGCATTAACCGAAAAGCAATTTGTTTCAGACTTCTTAATTTTGGCTCTTTTGCACTCAGCAAGTGCGCTTTGAATTAAATGTGTTAATCCGTGACTATGAAGGCCATGAAATGAGATTTCCTCCTCCTTGAAGAGCCTCTCTAGCTTTATTTTGAAGGTATTACAATTCTCTGGAGTAAAAAGAATTCTGCCCTTTGGGGGATTTTGTTGAACACATTGAGTTTTTGACCCTCATTGCTTCTTTCCGGTCCAAGAGAAACTCAGATAAATTGGCTTGTGATATGATTTTAAGTCCCAAATTTGATCTCCAATCAGCACTTCCTCCATTTTCTCACACAAACTATGCGAGATTGATGTCTATTTACCAACAATTTAATTATATAGCCGCAATAATTATATTTTTAGGAGTTGTCTTTAGTGCCACTTTTTGGACTTTCTTGTGCCGGAATCTGTGAAATCTTGATTTGTATTATTTAAACTGGTTAAACTGGTTTTTTTGACTGTATATATGGATTGGACAACCTGAAAAACCCTAGGACACCCCAGGGCACTTCGATTGTGCAGAAGTTTCCGATCAAACTTGTGATTTCAATAAATTCTTATCAGATTTTTGAGAAATTAGACCAAAAAAACTTCCAAAATATCTCACTAAAAACAACTAAATATTTTTATATTAAATTTTTTTTTTTTTTTTTCTTTATCTAATTTTAATACTCTAAAATTTCAAAATTGACATTGATACAAGTTTCTTTACAAAATTTCATTTTTTCCTTTTACAAAAATATTTCACTTTAAGAATAACTAGAATTTTATAGTAGCTATATAAAATCATTAAATATCTTTTTACTTTAAAAATAACTAGAATAATCATTAAATATCTTTAAAAAAAAGCTAGAATTTTATAATAGCTATATAAAATCATTACATATTTAAAAAAATATCACCAAATAAATTTGATCTTTAAAATTTTCCATCATTTTAATTTAAATATTAATTTTATAAAATTCGCCGCAATACATTCAATTTAAAATTAAAATGTGAATTGAAAAAGAGCATTGACGATTTTTTCGCTTTCACGAGGAATTCAATAGTGTTTTGACAGTCCGGGAGTCTTCTCTGGTGGGCTGCAGGTCGACTGGAACGCCATTCAAGACTAGACCAAGGCGCTTCAGTCCAACCTCATGCCAACTAACCCCATCCCATTATTGTCTTTGTGTTCTTCTTTTAATTATCTATTTTAATTATAGGCTGCTGACATCATGTCGATTCATTGATGGTGGAACATCAAGAGAGACCTGCTCCTCTTTTTTTAGCTATTTAAAGACAGATCAGGAACGCAGGAGCTTCAACAATAACATTCTCCATTTTTTACAGGAGCGTTGGGCATAATCCGAGTAATTAGCAAGCCCATAGGATCAGGGTAAGCTCAGTACTAGCAAGCCCGGAGGATCAGGGTAAGCTCGATATTACTCATAATTCTCTTAGCATTTTGTTGGATGTTGTCTTGCTTTGGTCCCAGGTTTTTTATTTTATGCTTTCTACTGTATCTATCTTTTTCTCTTACCCGATCTTCCTATGCTGAGGGTCTTATATACCAGGGTTTCTGTATAAGGCAGCTTCATTTGCGTTTGCGATAATTTTTGGGTGATTTTTAGTTTTTTTTTCTTCTCAAGTATTTTTGTTTTTCGCTTGTTTGTACGGAACTCATGAATTTGTATTTTGGATCCGTTGAAGAAATTTTGAAGACGTGATTAGCTTTTTACTACTTTGTACTGGAAACCTATTTCATCCAAGTTATAGTTCAATATACTGAGTCATCCTTTTTTTCTTAATTTATAATTTATTTTTATTATTACTATTATTTTAAAATTTTCGATTTATCCGGGATTTAAGGTGCACAAATCAGTCTAAAAAATAAGGAGCAGCCCCACCCGGGCTTAACGGGCAGTTACATGGGAATCTTAACAGGCAATTAACGCCATGTCTCAACGGGCATCCTAACCCATGAATACCTGAGGAAAACCATTTACTTCGGCTTGTTCTCTTGAAAGGGAAGGAGGGTGAAGGAAGCCAAGGACCCTTGCTCCAAGAGTTAGTCAAAGTATGTCTCTTAACCTTGGAACCAGCTCTCGGCACTGTGAGGAAGGTGGCACAATCAATAATAAGTGTTTCTCTTCAACTGTAGTGCTTCTCTTCAGCTGTAGTGCTTGTCTTCAGCTCAAATGATAATAACTGGGGAGGGACTTAATTATAGCAGGGTGCCCTGGTTGCATGTTTGTTTATCAGTATAATCGATATTTTTTTGGCAAATTCCACATACCAACCATTAGATCGCACTGTTAGCTTGGTTATTTTAGATCTGTGCAGTGATGCAAGTAAAATTATTTTACTCTTGCTAAATAGTGGCTTGCTGGGTGGGTGAAAATGGGGTGCTGTTATTTCCCCCAGTAGGGTTGAAGTCTCTGCAATGATATGCCCGTGCTCATGCTTGTGCTTTTGACAGTGCTTGTGAAAAATGGGTGGGGCAGGTGCAAATCTTGGGCAACTTTGGTGGAGTAGATGCGACAACTTGTGGCCTCTTAGTTGAAGGGTGACTTCTGTAACATGACAATATGTTTCTGCATATAAAATAGCTCATCTAGAACAATTGTTGCTTGCACATGTTGATAAGAGGCATTAAAAAGTTGCCTCACTTGAATAAGTGTGCGAAAACTTGCCATCCCATTGGGCTTTAGGTGCTTTGATGAAGTGAGTCTAGTAAATGTTGTATGGGTTGTAATTTTCTTCAAATTCTAGAATCTGTTTTGTAAATATATCAATTTTCCAGTATTTTTAGAAAGTACATATGGTTTGTACGATTTATTCAGTAGCAATTATTGTAAACAGACAGGGTTACTGTCAGTCAGTTGAAATATTTGTAATTGGTCATTTTTGCGTTGATTGTGTCTTAGTTGGCTTATTGATTGTGCTGAGAGGCACATTCTACAGGCCAGGTAAGGGTAGAGAGATCCATAAGCCTCTCTGTGAGTGTGTAATGCTGTAAAGAAGAAAGTAAAAATAAACAACCTAGCTGACATAAACATATGGCCCATCCTTTATATCTTTGATCAGTGTTGCAAATATCCTGATTTTATTGTGAAAAAATCCCGAAATTGTGATTTTTTGACCTAGTTGATGTTTGCCAATTTTTACGGATGTTTTGGTGGTATCTTAATTTTGCTGATATTTTCCCCATTTTTATGATTTTTTGGTTTTTCAGACCCTCACTGATGGTGATGTTTTTGATAACATGGAAGTTCCATGAATTGTCACGCACAATGGAAATATACGTTTATATTTCCAAAATGTGTTTCTAGTTGCTCAGTTGTGTTCTCCATGCATTTTTGCGTGGATTTTCAATGTTTCCTCTTGCATGTGTTTGTGTATGTTGGGTATTGGTAATATACTTTGTAGCAAAACCTTTGGGCATGGAGAGATGTATCAAGCGTGTTGGGTATTGGTAATATACTTTGTAACAAAACCTTTGGGCATGGAGAGATGTATCAAGCGAGCTTACGGGGAAAAGCTTACCGTGCGACAATTTGCATGTTCATTTTTTTATATCAAGAAGTTAGTTTCCTTCAAGTTTGTTTAAGAACTGCCCCTTCTCCCATAATTTTCTCTTAGAAAATTTGAAAATTTCCCGTGTTCAACTTCAATGGTCCCTGGCATCTTTTGGATATATGTATTTGTTGGGTACACTGTAACCAAAATTGGAAGATAATTGAACTTGGAAGCTAGGATCTATAGAGACTTTTGTCTTGTTCAAGGACGTCAACTTGATATGTAATTACTTCGTATTCTTGAAAAATAACCTCCTTGATAGGTTTTGAAGCTAAATTGTGTATGCACGCCAAAATGAAATAAGTGATGTCATCCTGTATTTATTGACTTTTAACAGATCGTGATTTAATCGTTGATTGCTCTCTGATTGTGATGTGCAGGCCTGCTCATATCTGTTTCTTGCGTTAGATATACAAAGACTAAACTATGGGCTCAACTTCAGAGTCAGGCTCATTGAAGCCTCGAGGTACATTTTAAGCAGCTCTTGTACAAAACACTAAACGTTACTGAATAAGATAAATGAAGGCATGAAAAGTACTAATGGAGCATATTTAAGATAAATAAATATTGATTTGTGCTGATATTTTCCAAACGAAAATAGGAAAAATATTATCAATGTGAATGCAAAGTCACCACTTGAATTTGATTTTTGTTCTATTGATCTCTGCTTCTGAAACCAATCGAAATCTTGATGTAAATAGATGTGTGCATTGTCGGTGTTGCCCGTACACCTCTTGGAGGCCTGAGTGGTGCTCTTTCGACATTGCCTGCAACGAAACTGGGATCTATAGCTATTACGGGTAAGCTCTTTACAGGCCGTATTGAAATTTGAAATAAAGTGAGTTATTCCATATTGAAATGCACGGTTATGCTTGTTCTTTTTAATTTGTTCGAAAAAATGGTAACTAATTGATTATTAATTTGTTTTTGGTTCCCATTTTGTGGATCTGTTTATTCAAAAATATAGTTGAAATGAATGGTTACATGCTAAATATTCTCTTTTAATCTTTGTAGCTGCTCTTAAGAGAGCGGGTGTTGAATCTGGGATGGTCCAAGAAGTATTTTTTGGAAATGTTTTGAGTGCAAACCTGGGTCAAGCTCCTGCTAGACAGGCAGCACTGGGTGCAGGGATACCTAATTCTGTGGTATGCACTGCAATCAACAAAGTCTGTGCATCAGGAATGAAAGGTATGACAAAATTTGACTACTATTTGAGGATGGGAGATACGGAAATTTATAAATATTGATGGCAAAGCTTCTTGATATTCGATTATGCTCTATTCTGTTAACTTTTCATAGTGCTAAGGACTGCGACAAATATGTAAATAAAATCAATTTCTTGTGAACAAATAATCTTATGAATTCTCTTCCTTAAAAAAAAACAACCTTAGAGTGACAATTTTCAATTCTTTTCAGCAACAACGTTAGCAGCCCAGAGTATCCAGTTAGGAAGCAATGATATTGTTGTGGCTGGAGGCATGGAAAGCATGTCAAACGCTCCTTATTACCTCCCTGATGCCAGGTATATCAATTGTTTAAGCCTTGAAAATTAAAGTTGGTTTCTTTCTCTTATTAAAACAATTTGCTACAATTTGAGTGGAACTTTATTTTTATGGATTCATTTATTGTCTCTTAATAGAAAGGGGTATCGACTGGGACACGGATCTCTTGTCGATGGAATGATGAAAGACGGACTCTGGGATGTTTACAAAGACATTGGCATGGGAGTATGTGCAGAGTTATGTGCAGATAATCATAGCATATCAAGAGAAGAACAGGTGTTTGTTCTTCTTCTCTAAATTTAGTTAGAAAAGTAAAGATGCTTTTATAGTTGTTTTAATGATTTCAGTTTGCACCAGGATTTCATGGGTGCATGTTTTCTTTGTTGGTACTTGTCTTCTAGCTTGGAATTATATATCATCCAAAATTGCTTTGCCCTATCTTGCCTATGCCATGACCTAGTTGCAAGTTATGATCTTCCATTAACTACAAATTGGATTCGATTTTATCTGCAGAATGGGAACTGTACCATAAATTCAGAGGCGTTACACCTTATTGTATTTAGAATGCATGTATCCATTAGCCCAAGTTTTCCCCTAGTCATTGATGGATATTTGATGCAATTCTTTTCTGTTGATAGATTATACTCTTTGTGCTTCATTTAAAACTTTGATTTGACTTGATTATTTCTTCATCAAGTTGGCCTTGTGGAATAACTTATGATTTGCGGCATTTTTTGTGTTTTTGTTTGTTGACACATGTTGGCTGATTTTCTTAGTTTCCTTGGGCAGATATCCCGTGTCTCTTGAACCTTGGAATTATTCCTTATTGTCGTACATTAGCTATTTGATCTTATTATGTTGTGGTTTTGATGTGAAGTGTATTTTGAGTATTATCACGATTTTACTATTTCTCTAGGATCTTGACTGTCTGCCATCAATATGTTGCTCTTTTGTCGTGTAGTTGTCTATATGTATGATTTTCTATGCTGTTGTTGGGTTTGTATGACATGCTATCATCATCTCTATTATCATTTATGGTTGCCTTTTGTTTTTGAATTGTTGCACATGTCATCTTTATTGCAAGTTGTCTTATTTTGTGTCATACATTTAATTACTTGGAATTGGGTTCCATGTGATTTAATTCGCATATGTCCCATGTATATGTTTAGCTTCAATTCATAAGTTTTAATCTAGTGGACCATTAGTTGCGGATCTTATGGCCTCAGTGAAATCCATTAGCTGAAAGGAAACCTGATCGGCTATCTTCATTTAAGGTGGTTGAGATTGCTTGGTATCTTCTGAATAGCCGGAGACATAACTTGTCCTTGGTTCTATGTTTACAATGGAATGGCTTGCTATAAAATTACCTTTAGTATCTAGTGAACAAACTTTTGCAATGAAATGAGATCTCTTTGGATTTTGTTAGTCTGTATCTTCCTCTGATAAGAAGTTGATTATGTTCTTCCCTATATTCCTTGCCTCTATTGAATAATTTCTGGTTGTACAAGTATTCTTTCATTGATTTTACCATATTTTAAATACGAAGAAACTTGAAACATGTGGACATTTTTATTTTCTGTATACTGAGACTGTTGGTGTACTTTGTAACTGAAGAGCCAATCCCTATAGTTACACATATATGGGTCATCAGGGAATGGCATGTTGCTTGCATTTTGTTGTTATGTCTTTTGTTGGTTCTGGTACTCTCCACAAGCTTTTACAAGTAAGTGGTATGCATTCTTGTTTGATGTACTTTGTTTTGTGCTAAGTAACAAGATTCTTGGATTTTGACCAAAGGATTATTTGGATTTTGACTAATGAACGTTCGTCTAAGATTGCTTGGTTCTTCTGAATAGTCAGAGCCTTGTTCTTGGCTCTAAACTTTATGTTTATGACCGAATGGCTTGTTATAACACCTACTTCTGATATCTAGTGAACAATCTCTTGCACTGAGGTGAGATATCTTTGGGATTATGTGAGTCCATATCGTCATCCTCTGATAAGAAGTTGATGTACGTTAATGTTTTGTTATTCCCTATATTCCTTGCAACTGTTGAATGATTTTTGGTTGTCCAAATGTTCTGACATTTATTTTGAGTCTTAACCATATTTTTAGCATGAATAAACTTGAAACTTTTGGACCTTTTTATTTGGTTTATGCCAAGATTGTCTGTGTACTTTGTAACTGAAAAGTCAATTCCTGAAATTACACAGTATGCATGGTCCATCATTGAATGCCATGTTGGTTAGATTTTGTCATCGCATCTTTTGTTTGTTCTGGTATTCTCTATAAATGTCTGCAAGTAAGTGGAATGAATTCTAGTTCGATAAAGTTTGTTTTGTGCTAAGTAACATGATTCTTTGGATTTCGACCAAAAAAACACTTATTTTTAGGACTGTTGTATAAATAAGCAGGTCTCATATGACAATTTGGCATCTAGCCAGGTTGCCATTGCAATTATATTATTATTACTATTACTAAATGGCCTGAACTTTTTACTTTTCAAAATATATATTCAACACTTGCTCTGTCACGGCTATAGTTGTGAAAATGCCTAACATGGAATCTCACAGGTGCTCAACTTATTGATCCATCCTCCAAATTTCAGCTTCCATTTTATCAGCCACAGCCATTATGGGAGTACTGAAAGCAAGCCATTGATGAAAGACAACTAAGCTTCTTTATTAATTCCATCTTGTTCAATCCAAAAAGACTTGACAATACATCTGCAGCAAGAATATAATGAAAGGAGAGAGGGAATCCTTGGTATTCACTTTTTGAAGTTGCAAAAGATTTGGTTGGGAACCAATTCACCAACTCAACCATACTTTATAGTAACATCATAACCAAACCATTGATGACAGTCCTCTTCCTGCATGCCACCCTTTATCAAATCCACCCTTTCCAACCAAAGGCGGCCTGACAGGACAGCTATAGCAAGAGAGTGTAAAGAATCCCTGACATGCACCCGTTGAAGTTGCAAAAATATTGGTTAGGACATTATTTGTCAATACAACTAAATTAATGGTGCACTAAAGTCCGTTCATGTCTATTAGAAGTTGTCTTTATGCCCAATTGAAGAAACATAGATTGGACCTTATTTTCCTGTTAAGTGAAAGACCTCATCTGCAATTATAACACACTGTAGAATCTTCCTTCCAACCGCAAAATCTGTTTAATTCTTCGAGACAAGCTTCTACAGAAGTGATTCCACATTTTTTTTTGTCACTATCTTTACACAAAGGCGCAGGCTTTTAGTCTGCCATGACCTGCAAGACTCTATCTTGAGCTGAGGGATACAAAAGTTGCAATGTTAAAGAGGTGCACTCTTCCTATCATTTGGGCTTCCAACACAATTCCCTTTCAAAGGAGGAGCAAGTGCTTTCAATTTTCTAAACATGAGGCAAAATAAAATATTACTAACAGAGGGTCATCAAAAGAGTTAATTTATTTATTGAATTCTGTGACATTTTTTTTTTTTCAATTATTTCAGGTGAACACGAACTTGAATTTGAACCTTGTGACTTTTGTAGGTTACTTAGTTCCAGCAGGATCATCCTCTTCTCCATCACTTCCTCTTGTTCCTAATTGTGTGCTGGTTGAAGTCTGAATTAGTTTATACCCGTCTGCTTCCTTTCTTGAATTTACTTCTAAGTTTTGTATTGTTGTGATCTTAATTTTGGCTTTAAAGTCTTAACTTTGAGTGCAAAGTTCACCTGGCCAATGATTTTTTCATGTTTTTATTCATGCTTTATCACTTGGTTGCCTCCTGCAGTTGCCCTTTGCAAACCATTCAACATATAAAACAAAATCCTAATTTAAAAAAAAACATGCCTATCAAGTGTTATGTTGTGGTTGAAGAGATATAGTTGTTTATCCTACCTTCTAATTTATTTTTTATCTTTTATTTTTTTATTCTAATTATTCTAACAAGTGAATAACAAGCATAATACCTGTGAGAGCAAATATTCTACTAAAGTATGTAGTATGAAGAATTCAACTGTACTTTACTTGTGATGTTCATTATGCATTGGTGTACATTTTATTTACCTAGCTAAATTACATCAGCTAATCCCTTGATATTGGCCTCAGGACAACCATGCAGTTCAGAGTTTTGAACGTGGAATTAATGCCCAGAACAGTGGTGCTTTTGCATGGGAAATAGTGCCGGTATGAATCTGCATTTATGCATGAAATACCTAATGACCATAGTCTCATTTTTCTAGCAGCAGTGTGTGCTTGTTTTCAGATTTTGTTTAATCTGTTTGTTTTCTTGAATCTTATATGCAGGTTGAGGTTTCTGGAGGTAGAGGAAAGCCTTCCACAGTCGTTGACAAAGATGAAGCCTTGGGGAAGGTTAGGCTCCTACACATGCTTACAGTCTTTTAAAGGGAATGCACTTGTAGACATTGAGGTCTACTAGATGCATGAATCTGATCTGCCCTTTTCACTCACTAATACTATCTTTGGATAGAGGCCATGCTTGTTAGCAAAATACATTTTACTGAATTGTTGTTATGCTCTTCTTATTCATATTTTGTTCTGGGTTTCATGTATCAATTTTATCAAGATAAAAATATATTAATTAAATAGGTATGAATGAGTAAACTAGACATTTCTTGCTTATATTCTTAACTTCTTTGATGTCAGTTTGATGCTGCAAAACTAAGAAAACTTAGACCAGCGTTTAAAGAAGGTGGAAGTGTCACTGCGGGTAATGCTTCAACAATCAGGTCTCTCTTTCTCTCCCTCTCTCTCTGTCACACACATGATTTACTAGCATGCTTTGAGATTTATAATCAAAATGTCAACATCTACCCGTATTAGAAGGTTTTTGTCTTTAGATGCAGGAAGAACTCAATAAAGAATAGTGAGCTACCCTTGATCTTAGCAGTACTATAGATTTCAAACTGTTTTATTACTTGATTAATTCATGGTTTTCTAGTAGCTTTTTGCTTATCAACTTATAACATATAAGTCTATAGTATGGGCAGGTCATATGCATAGAAAATGACTGTTATAAGCAGAGGCATTGATGGTAAAGTACATGGTTGTAACATGTTACGTTTAATGGTAAAGACGTGATAAGGTTAAAGTCCATGCTAAAAAACACTTAAAGGCAAACCATCTAATTTTCTATTGCAGGAACGGTGAAAACATCAAATTGCTACTGTAAGACAATCTAATAAATATGTTGAGTCAAATAATCTAAGGCTGTCCACTCTTAGTGGGGCACTGGCAAACACAATGAGGACTGAAATGTATTGTAAAATTTCTGGTAGATATAAATCTGTCTTTGTTGTTCCAACAAAACTAACAGATCATTTGAAAGGTCTAGCTTCATATATGCTATAGACAGTCAGTCAGTTGACTTAAGTGTAATGTGTCATGATTGTCGATAAATTTCTTTATCCTATTTTCCTACTGTTTTTTTCTCTATATCCTGTACAAACTGTGCTGCTGGTATATCTGCAGTGGATAAATTTAGAACTGCATGGATTTTTATAGCTTACATTAGTAGGGATAATTCCCGTTACAATTTTTTTAATATAGTTAATTAATTGTTTCAGAACTTATGCCTTATGATTGTGTAGTTAAGAAAATACAATTGGGATGATTAGATATTTCCACATCAATTTCATATATTATATTTATGTTTAGGATGGATTAACACAATCTTGTCTGTTTTAGAAATATCTAATAACCTTTTCAATTTAAAATATTATCTTTATGTTGAGGATGGATTAACACATTCTTGTCTGTTTTAGAAATATCTATAAAGTTCCTCCATATAATATATACTTGTGTGACCTAAAAGCAACTTCAACTCCTTGTGGATTTTGTGACTGAGCTGTTGAACATTGCAAAAATCTACAGCATTTCAGTAATATTGTGCACTTAATAAGTTTGAAATACAATCTTGAACACTTAGTTGACTCTTTAGACCTTGATATTTAATCCAATCTGTTGCATCTTATGGATGAAACTTAAGTTTCCATAATGCCAAAGGTCCTGCAGCTTATTGTAGGAAGCATAATGCTTGGTTTTTGGTTTTACCATGTTATACCTTATGCTTCTGCAGTGGTATTCCCAACAATACATTGAAGTGAAGAGTTCATATCTTCTAGGGCACATATCCACTCTGTGAGCTATGTAGTTATGAGTAGGTGGTTTGGAATCAGCATGATCTGAATGTTAGAAGCTAATGTTTTTGAACAACAATTATTAGTGGTGGCCCATGAATTTGCTTGTTGATTAGTTCGATGTTTACTTGATTTATTGTTCTTCCTTTTTGTGCAGTGATGGAGCAGCTGCTCTAGTGTTAGTGAGTGGAGAGAAGGCTTTGGAACTAGGATTACAAGTTATAGCAAAGATCACAGGATATGCTGATGCTGCACAGGTGATTCTCTCTGTCTGTGTCTGTGTCTGTCTGTCTCTCTCTATATATATATGTTTGATAATTTCACATGATATATGCCATAGCAGTGTTGGCTGATGAAGGATTTATATTGCAGGCACCTGAACTGTTTACAACTGCACCGGCTCTTGCCATACCAAAAGCTATTTCAAGGGCAGGCTTGGAAGCTTCGCAAATTGACTACTATGAGATCAATGAAGCGTTTTCTGTAAGTTTGATCTCTGGACATGCATTGTGTGCTGCATCAGATGAGTTTTAAATCAAGAGAAGCAAGACACTTTTTCTTGGAGGGGAGAGATGTGTTTTTGTGTGTGCATATGTAATGTCAAACAAAAAGTATGAAAACATAAAAGTAGACTCATATTTCTCTTACTTAACCTGATGCTAAAATTAAAAAAGCTGACCTCTATATTTCGCTTCTGTATGTAAACAACAATTAGAAACTAGCACAGGTCCATCTTAAGATTCTGGACATGCATTGTTTGCTACATCAGATGAGTTTTGAATCAAGAGAAGCAGGACACTTTTTCTTGGAGGGGAGAGATGTGTTTTTGTGTGTGCATATGTAATGTCAAACAAAACTTATGAAAACATAAAAGTAGACTCTCATATTTCTCTTACTTAACCTAATGCTAAAATTAAAAAAGCTGACCTCTATATTTCGCTTACTGTATGTAAACAACAATTAGAAACTAGCACAGGTCCATCTTAAGAGAAGCACATTGCAGCTATTAAAAACTAGTATAGCTACATATTGACATGCGATCTATTAAGAGTGAAGAGGGATTAAAAGGCTTTGGGTGTAAACTTCAATATTTTTGCACTGTTAAAAGTTAGAACTCATTATATTGAGGTTAAGTGGATATATGTGGATACGACACTTTAGAGTAGGATGTTAAAGGAGGAGTAAACACATTTTGTTTCAGCCAAGTCTTATACAATTAGTCCACTAATTTACACTAGAGCCAAAAGCTTGTATATGAAATGCCTTTTATTTGATTTTGCATCATTGTTACGCTGTGTTGAAACTGCACTGTAAGAAAGAGCTCAATTCATATTGCAGATTAGGTAAGGAATCCGATTTTGTTCTAATGGAATTGATTATTTGCAGGTTGTTGCTCTTGCGAACCAGAAGATACTTGATCTCAAGCCTGTACGCCTCTTTTAGAACTGCTTGTATTTTGTTTCAATTTATTTATAAACATTGCATCAATGAGTTCTGTAGTAAAATAATCCTATGGATGTTTACTTACGATTTCATTGCAAAGTTTTTTGAGTTTCAGTTATTCAGTTCATCTACTCTGAAAACTTTATTTAGTTGATGTTACGACTGTAAATAGTATGATTCTGTGGCTAATTGTAACATGACATCTTTTTTTTATATCATTTGCAGGAAACTGTAAATGTACATGGAGGAGCTGTGTCATTGGGGCATCCACTTGGGTGCAGTGGTGCTCGCATTATGGTCACACTTTTAGGGGTTGGTTTCTTATGTAACTGTGTTAATAAGTGGAATGTTAGTACATTGCTTATGAGGAAGCAGGAACAGTTTGGGTGTTCAAAGATGGATTATGAGCTTCATTTCTGTTTTTGCTTGTTTTGCTAGTCCTAGGATGCCCAATATCATGAACATTGCTATGGTCTTTTCTATTGTAGGCTGATTGAGAAATATTTTGACAGGTATTGAGGCAAAGGAATGGGAGGTATGGAGTTGCAGGAGTTTGCAATGGTGGTGGTGGGGCATCTGCAGTGGTTATAGAGTGCATGTAAGCATCTGTTTTTGGTAAGGTTCTGGCGCTTGGGGAGTTTAAAGTGACATTGTTGCCTTTGCCTTCAAACTCTTCACAATAAAGACAAAGTTCATTTAGATTGGATTATGCTGGTTGTTACTCCCGCATACACTGATTGATCCTGAGATTGGAAAGATATTTTTCTTTGTTCCATATATGCATGTTTTCTGCATTTTGTTATGTTTTCAAGCAGTTATCCCACTCTTATTTGACTTTGTGACTTTATGCAATTGCAGTGATCACTTAAAAGACGTACGAGCCTCGTTGTGAAGACATACTGATGGAAAGGTCATGTTTGTAGGAGACATAATTTATAGGAGTTTCTTATTATAATAACCAAGAAGTCTGACCCTGGGGACTCGTGTATAGTCAAGTATAATGGTCACTGTCATTAGTAATTTGGTGTGGTGCTGCTTGACCTGCCTTTCCTTTGGAACAGTTGATTCTTGAGGATGTAAGAGGTTATGTTTTAGAGGCTCAAGAGATGATTGTTTGAGTTGGAGATGCAAAAGGTTTCCAGATGTAGTCAGATAGCAACTTCTATGCTTTTAATAAAATGTAGTTCTGTGGGGCATGCCCCTTTTTGCTGCAACTTTTGAAATAGTTTTTAAGCCTTCACATGCTTCCTATGGATCCCTATGCATTTATGGACACAATTAACATATGGTGTAATGTGGCACTTACTAACATAGGCAAATAGATCTCATAACTATGCATGAATTTTATTAGTTAGTATGCATCTGATTTCATTTTAACGTGCCAAATATTTGGTCTGTCATTGCGATATTATAGCTAGCAAAGGAAGGGGCTGAATTATAACGTTAGCTGAAGCTTATTTGCATTCTATACTGATAAAAGAAAGAGCAATCAAACAAAATAAAAGGCTTTATCACAAAATAAAGTAGCACACATTACATCTCCCTGTGGCAAAATAGAGAGCCTTTCTGTTTTATAAAGGGCAAGTTATTGGTCAATTAAAAAAAAAACACTTCCATTTTAAAAGATTAAATATATGTTGCTAGAAACTAACCAATAAATGCACAATAAAAAGCAAAAGTAAATATAAAAAACTATGAAGTATTGCCATCATCAAGTGGAAAGAGAAGATGGATGCTAACAAGGGGTATTACCACATTTCTTGTGATAATCTGGTTTTAAATGAAAATATAATTTTGTGGAAGGTGTTTGCCCAAAGAGCCCTTGTTACAATGGTACTTGTCTACATTTACGGCTTAACATGAGTGGGTTTTGCCTGCTAGGTGGCTTTATATTTATGGCTGGTTGATGTTAATTCGCATGTCATTATAGGGCATATCCGGCTTGGCTTTGTTATGAATGCTCAGAAACATTGGAATGGAAAATCATGCCTGCAAATATTTAAATATCCGAAGCATTATACAAATTTCAGTTGAATTCTGAACCAAAGCATTGTCAAAAGCTTTGCTTTTCCTAAATTTATTGAAATTATGTGGGATTCCGTCATTCAAT
This sequence comes from Pinus albicaulis, assembly GCA_034641835.2. NCBI lineage: Eukaryota > Viridiplantae > Streptophyta > Pinopsida > Pinales > Pinaceae > Pinus > Pinus albicaulis. The sequence continues at coordinate 609,246,794 of CM076584.1, read as the reverse complement.
CATCAATATTAGCCACAAGTTTCTCAGTGCTGATAGGAATTATGATAGAGGGCCAGTCCAAGTCTTATGTGCCTGTGAAGTGGTGAAAGAAATGTTCAGAATGTGCCGGGTAGCTCCTCTGCTTAGCCCATGCATAAAGCAGATAACAGTCCTTGATGTCACCTTAGATTTCTTGTGGCCCTTCACTGTCCCCCACGTTCGAGGATTTCTCTTTTGCATTATTAAGGGTGTGGTTATTTCCTATTCTCCACAGTACATGAGGTGCTTACCGTTTCTTCCCATGATCAGTCGCCAAGCATAAGATTTTCTTCAACAATAGATGGACATCACCTATTTATAGCAATAATGATGAAGAAGTTGCAGATGCAAAGGAGTAGATTTTTGGTCATTTCAGCACAGCTTATCCAGATGACCTGCTTGTGCCCTACAGGTTCACCTATCAATGGAAGAAGAAAGGATGGGGAGAGCTACTGATTCTTTTCTATCCAGTACATAGACAAATCGTAGCATCCCTTTACATGGTTATCACCTAATTGATTCTAACATGGATGGTGTGCTTCTGGGCATTGTGGGAGATTCATGGGTTTTAGCAATGCTATCAGAACCGGACTGGTCATCGAACTGGTAGACCCCCCCCGGATCCAAACTGGTAAAATAACAGGACCAAAAAACCGGTTAACCAAAAAACCTTAAAATATTCAAATTTTAAAGGAAAAAACATATATATTCATGTGCATCCATATGAATTCAAACCATTTATACCCAAATAAGCAAAAATTCTCATTTATATAACATGTAAGGATGCACATAACCAAAATAACACCGAGTGCAATCCCTCTTTGAACCGAAAAGACATAAAAAAAACATGTCCTAGATGGCCTCTAGCATCCAAAAAAAATCATGATACAACAAATACCTATATATTATCAAAATCTTTGCCTATATTGAGATCTTTGTCATCAATATAACCTTCTAAGCATTAAAATAAGATAGAAAATGCTTAGCATGTCAATTCAAAATTTTGTTTGAGTCATGGGTACATTTTTAGTAGGATCATGATAGAGGAGTCTGATAACCAATTCCTCTAACATCAAGGTACACAGAGGGTTGGTGCTCTTGACTAACTACTAGTTCCATACCCTTGTAGATGACAAAATCCAATGGAAATATTGCAATCTCCCAAAGCTGTGAAGTTTGCTGGATTTTGAGTGGGATAAAAAATTCTACTTTCTCCATATGAAATCCAATTAGTTTGGAACCACTCTCAAACATCCTCGGTCATTTCATGCTAATGTTAAAAATTTAAGTAAAAGGATGAAAATGAAAGATAAAGGATAATTCTTCTTTATCTTTCATTTTCATCCTTTTACTTTAAGCTTTTGACATTACCATGAATTTCATAGCAATAGTAGGGCCATAGGCTTGAATATTAGGAATCTACTGTGGGTCAATAGTCAGCTAAGAGGGAAAATAAAGCAAAATAGGCCCCACATGTTGCTTTACTGAACTAGTAAAAGACGGTTCAGGAGGCCAATTCGAACTAGCTTTACCCTCCAACCGGTCGGGTCAATTGGTTCAGGTCCGACCGGTTCGGTGCAATTCTGATAACACTGGATTTTAGAAGGGACCCCAATTTTTGAAGCTTGGTCTTCTGTCAAAGGATTTCAAAAGTAGGAAGCAACATATCATGTCATTTTTGCTTTGGAACAAGTGTTAGATTTTTTGAACCAAACACCCGATATTTAATTCTTGGCAAAAAACTTATTGAATAAACACACAACTAGGTTCCTAGCAAAATATTCAGTGGAAGCATAATTACACAACCAATCTCAATCATCTATGACACAAATTTCTGCACAATCAAATTAGTTCGTCATTAAAATGACTTAGAACCTACTTGGGCTCCCATCTTGGGATAATGGCCCAACTGAGGAATCACATATACAACAATAAACCTGGAGTTATCCACTTGATCAAGCCCTAGGTCTGTCCTTCGATTTTCCTCGACTGATCTGGATCCGTCTCCCTTGCTGTTCCTTGCAGCTTCCTCGGACCTAGCACATTGGAGTATTACACTGCTCTTGAGGGTTGTGCCACTATATGGTGTGTCTTTCTCCCTCTCCTTAGCCTTGCTTTTATAACTTTACAGCCTTAACCCTAACCCTAATGTCAAAGTGATTGATGACCAAGATTAGATTTCACCTCACTTGAGATCAACAATGAAGATTAAAATTTATTCAAGTAAATTACTTTATTTTTCTTAAGTTTCTTTTAGTTCCATAAGCAAACATATTAATATATGTTTTTTCTTAAGTTACAAAGCAACTTGCTCAACCTAGAGCAATTATCTTAAGGAGATCTTTTGGGTGACTTTTGCATGCCTAGACACTTAGGCTTGTACATAAGTACTTGTCGGACTTGCAAACTTCAACACTCCGTCTTAGCGAGGGTGGTACTTCTGCCCCTTGGAATTGTCTTCGATCTTGGACTTGTTTCCACTGCCTTGGCTGCTTTCTCTGAACTGGTAGCCTTCTCTGCCCCCTGATTTGTTAAGGATCCTCAAAGTCCAACTCCCCTTAGCGTTGTTCCTAGAAGCCTCCTGCTCTTGAATAACCTCCTTGATAGACTTGGAGGAATTTGTCAGCTGCTCCTCCTTGCCTAAACCTGAAGGCTAAATCCCTCTAACCTCCTTAACCTTCGAATCTTCCCGCTTCTTGTTCTCTATCGTTGCAATGCTTCTTGCCATTGCTCCTATGCTAAGTCCTTCTAGCATTGTTTTGGGTTTGTCTCGGTTCTTTGAGACACCCACAAATTCTGTTGCCAGTCCCCCAGCTGGTACAATCTTCCTCTCTCCCTCTAAGGGCTAACCTCCACCAGTCTTGGCTACATTGCTGGTACTGTCCTTTGTAACATGCTGTGCCAGCCAAACCCTGTCAACACCTTTACTCATAGCTTGTTGCGGTAGGCTCCCTGCCTAGCAACTCCATGCTGCCCACTACATCCTGCAACTACTTGATAATAACCAATGCAACATTCTGCCTGCGACATGATCCTCTTTTTCTTAGTTATTGCACCCACAACTTGGGCTGATGTTCAAATTCCTTTGCTAGCTCTACTTTATCGATCTCCTCGGTTTGACTTGGTTGGCTTCCACCAGTGCTGACCCTGTCATACCTCTGCACAACTGCCACTTACCTGAGCTTCAGCCTAATTCTGCTGCTTCGTAGCTGCTCATATCTTGGTCAGATCTCTTAATTGATTTTTTTGTCAATTGGGCACTTGTGGTTATCTCTCTCCTGATAGTGGCTATCCTCAGCCTCCCCCCAGGCTCAAATCCTTGTGCAAATCGGTGGCTAGCCAACCTGACCTATCTCCCTAATCGGTGTGCTATATGCTAACACTCCTGCATACGACCTAGGTTTTTGGTGATTGGATTTGACAGCTTGAGGCTGTCAACCACCACAATGGCTGGGCCCTTCACAATGGCCACCCACGACCTGTGATGACTTTGTTGATTGGTGCTTATTCTCTGCCAGGAGACCTATCTTCTTGATCCAGCACAACTCTTCCTTGCTTCATGCTCCCATACACACTTGAACTTAGAACACGTAGAATCCACACAGTCACTATGATAGTCGAGCACCACACTTCTCAGCAAGCAACAACGCCACAAGGCTTCCAAATCTACACAGGCCAAACTTTACATAGGCCAACGCTACAACGAGTCTGCATCTTTCATTTATCTTGGAAAATGTAAGTAGGTTCAGTCTTCGTATTGACCATGTAATTATGTAATGAAGATGACAAAGATAATAAAATGTATTTTTTGTTAAACTTGCTTCATGGGTTTCATGAGCAAGGATTTTATTATAGGTCAAAGAATTCTTTTTGATGTCTTTTAGGATTTGTCATCTTGTCATAAATGTCTTAATTAAGAGTCATGTATATGAAGAGTCAAGTCAATGAAGTATACCTCAAAGTCCTTGTTGAAGTAGCTTGACAATATGGCTCAAGAATGGTACTAAACAACACTGATCAGATCATCATAATTCGTGATGCAATAACCCTTCAAGTCAGCTCAGAAGTCGGCCTAGAAGAAGGTCTGTCTAGTCACTATATAAGGACAGGTCTGTGGTTTCATTTTGGGTAGATATCTCAGACAAGTTTGAGATCACTTCGATCATGTGTCTGCAATAAATGCGAGAACAAGACTGTGGATTGATGCGTATAGAAATGGATCATCAAAGAAGGTTTTCAGATGAAGCTCTGTGATTAAATACAAAGTTTAGGTCTGTGTTTTAGTGCATGAAAAGGAAGGACATTCCAGTGTGGAAAAGTTCTGTGTTTGGGTTAAAAAAAAGGGAAATATGTGCCATACTTACCTCGTATATCTCTGGTAAGCCGAAGGCGACATCTATAATAAGAAGTCTGCATTTAAGGTGTGGATAAAGGTGTCTGTACAACGAAGAAGGGAAGACTGTAAGGCATGCAAGTAAGAAGCCTTAGTCTTAGGCTAACATATTCTAGATATCCCTGAAGGAGACTATAGTATACACAACGTTAAGAAGGGACATTCCAGCAAGTGCAAAAGCTCAGTCTTCGATACAGATAGAAGGCTAAGGAAGAACCACTTGAAGGACGAAAGGTAAAAGATAGAAGCACATTACTACGATAGAGACCGAGTTCTCTAGTTCAAGTGCAGAATGGTGCAAAACGGTGCAGAAAAAGGAGATCAACGGAGCCAAAAAAGGAGCAGTGACAAGGTCTTGGAGGCATACAAGGGTCAAGGGTCTGTGTCATGGACATGGTACTTGTCGATTGAAAGTCTATATGAAGAATTTCTTGTGGGTTTTCCTCTCCAAGAGGGAGAGGTTTTGGCCCTGGCTTGAAAAGCCTAAATCTGTGTCTCTTGTGTTTTTGGTAATTGACTTGATGAAGGACATAATAAGCTAAGAAGAGAAGACATAATTATGCAAAGTAAGCTCACAAGTAATTATCAAGAAGAGAATTTGAATTAATCACCGCCCTACCTAATTATCAACAGGCTTGTCATTTGTTGCTTCTCCGTGGACCTGCGTCTCTACACGTTCAAGCCATCACTGTTTGCACTGCTCCTAGCTACTGTCTTTGCCAAAGATACTCTTGCTATTTTGGCCGATGGTTTCTGTAGCAGTTGGTACTTTTTAGCTTGGCTATGGTTGATTTTGTAATATTCATAATTGGAAAATAACAACAAATACCAAAAACATGAACTAGGAACAACAACTAAAATTAAAGTCCAAGCACTTAAATCAAAACACCATAGAAAATAAGCAGAATAACTGAGCCATTTTATTAATCTCAAGAATGATGAGTACAATGAGTAAGGAAAATGGAACCTGGGCTTGCTACTACAAGCTATGAAAAACCCAGGTGAGACAACTTTGATCTCGAGGAAATATTGGCCCAAACTGGTACTGCGCACTACCCAGGAAATTACTATTGTTGCTGCTAGAATGGGACTAAAGATTCTACTCTGAAGAATGCCCGACTCACCTTGAAATTGCAACCAGGGGCTCCACTCCTCATACCTAAAAATACCCAGAAAAGGTTTGGCCCAACTCTAAGCCAAAACTGAACCCACAAAGTGATGCAAATTTACCAGCTAATCAACAATTATAAGGATGAGGATTTTGGGCCTGAATATCGCCCGTAAAATTTTATAAAATAGTCGGAGGCTCCTCTCAATAAACCCACAAAAACCCAAAAAAGGGTTTGGGCTGAATCCACCAACCCCCGATGACCCCCAACAAGTGTGAATTGCCCAAACTGGCCAGAAAACACCCCACAATTTTGATACTACTGAATTATGCCCAAATCTTAGGAAATTTCTCCTAGCTCTGAATAAATTCTCTAGTGAGAAATACCTCCTATCTCTAGCCCTTATCTCTCTCGTCTCCACTTTTTTAAACATCTGTGCAATGCTTGGTCAAATAAGATTCTGCACCCCTGCCAAAAGATAGAAAAGTTGACTCAGGTAATAGCTTCCATTCTAGCTCGGTGAATCGTTCTCCAAACTCTGGTCTAACAATAAGAAAATTCCCTGCAAAAGCCCAAAGCCTCTAACCCACGTGTGCTCCCACAATGTGCTCCAGAAAAATACCTCTGTGCTCAAGGAATGTGCACTGTTGAGTAAACTCTTGCAATGATGTCCAATGGAAGCTTTGAATTGAGCTCCCCAAATTTCCTCCCTAGGGAGACACTCAAAGTTCTTTCAAATGAAGGTGGAATTCCCACTTGGAAATTCCTTATGCTAAACAACACTGGTTGTCTTAGCTAAGAAGCTCAAGGGAACTAGTGTTAAATTCTCAAATAATCAAAAGATATCAATTGGAGGCCTCCAAGCTTTATTTATTATTGCTAGCCCTCTCCCTTGGTGGTCCCCACCTTCCACTAATAAAATATTACTTTGTCACCATTCTTCATTAAAATAATAATTTCCACTTTTCTCCCACAAAATAATATTTTCTCATTTTATTTAATATCACCGAAAATTGGCAAAGCTCCTTTGTGAATTTTGCACTCACAAAAAAAATTGGGAACACTACAAATTTTGCCTAGCTACTTAACCCTCTGCGACTTGTCTTTCTTTGTCGACCAATTTGTTCTGAGCTGTATGGGCTGGCACCTGTCAGCCACTTAGTTGTCCACCCCTTGCTTCCATTTTTTTTTCAAATTATCTTTTTTTAATCGTTAACCTTTATGGACCACAATAATTTTTGACCTCTTTTTGTCATGAAATTTTTTTCTTCAGCGCGGTTACAACTAGTTTCCTTGGTGCTATTTTTTTTTGTCCTCATACGATCATGGCCAAACCAAGCCCTGACGATCCCTATAAGAACCTAACACCTTGATATTGGTTCTTAGAGATATAGCTTTGATACCATGTTAGATTTCCTGAACCCAACACCAGATATTTAATTTCTAGCTCAAAACTAATTGAATAAACACACAATTAGGTTCCTAACAAAATATTTAGCGGAAACACAATTACACAACCAATCTCAATCACATATGACACATATTTTTTCCCAATCAATTCAGTTCATCATTAAAATGACTCAAAACGTACTTGGACTCCCGTCCTAGGATAATGGCCCAACTGAGGAATTATATATACAACAACAAACTTGGAGTTATCCACTTGATCAGGCTCTAGATTTTCCCTTCGATCTTTGTTATGAATAAAATGTATATAAAAATAATACAGATAATGTAAATAACAATAATAATGATTAATGATTAATTAATTAATAATTAGTAGTGAAGAGGCATGTCTCTAAGGACATGACCATTTGTGAAGAGGTACCTGCCTAGGTATACAAGTTGACCCTCACCCTCATTGTAATCATCTCACTTGTATTCAAATATTTTTATATATAATTACTTGTCCTACAATGGATGTCTTTGTCTTCAAAGTATTTTGAAGATTATTGCAATATACAAACTTTGTTCATTACAATCGTCCTCGCTTGATTTGGATTTGTCTCCCTCGCTGCTCCTTGCACCTTTCTTGTACACGACACACTGGAGTATCACACTCCTCTTGAGGCTAGAGCCAATGTATGGTGTCTTTCTCCCTCTCCCTAGCCTTGTTTTATATTTGTATATTGACCCAAAAATCTAACCCTAACCCTACTCTCAAAGTGATTAACAACCGAGATTAAATCTTGCCTCACTTGAGATCAACGTTTGAGATTAAAACTTACTAAAGTAAATTACTTCACTTTTCCCAAGTTTTTTTTAGCTCAATAAACCAACATATTAATATGTGTTTTTTCCTAAGTTACAAGGCAACTTGCTCAACCTAGAGCAAGTATCCTAAGGAGATCCTGTGGGCGACTTCTGCACGCCTAAACACTTAGGCTTGTGCAGAAGTACCTGCCTGAGCTACAAACTTCAACAATAAGATGTTGCAAACCTTTATAGATATTGAAAGTTACATGTTGCCTACATTTAGGCGCGAAGTACAAATCTGTCTACGTTTTCATAGACATCATTATCTAGTGTAATGGTATATATCCAAATAATTGAAGCCATGTATCAAGGGACGACAATTTTCAGTAGAAAGCAATTCTTAGTTATTAATGGCATACATCATGGTGCTGTCGTTAGGTTGTAAGGTTGTAGTAATTTTGGTATGGTGACTAATCAGTGTCATCTCTATTGTTTCTTGGGCTCATGTGTTTTGTCATCCTGATGGTAACTGGTTGAACCAAGATTGAAACAATGATATAGAGTGAAGATCAAATGATCACCGTTCAACCCACACTTGTCTGCACTTAAAATACTAAAAGAATCTAGAGTCTAGACCATTGACTGCAATTGGATTAATTTGATGGCTCTTGGGAATTTGTAAGGGGTTCTGGTCCAAGTGATCCGAAATGGATTTGAATTGACGAATGGGTGTAAGGCTTGATACCTACAATGCAATTCGACGATTAGCAAATGTTAAGCAAACATTGTGAAACAAAGTAAATGTAAGGATGAATGAGACAAAAGTGAGAGAAAAGTAAAAATAATTAAATGTACAAAAAAACGAATAGGAGTGAAAGCTGTGTTAGTTTCTGTAGCATCGAATGTGTTCTAACCACGAAATTTGGTGGAGAGGCTAGAATACATGAGATCTCCAAGACCTAGAAATCATTTTTGGAAATTCCATTTAGAAAAGGCTTAATTAGATTATTGACCAGTTTTGAAATATTTCCCAAGTCTAAACTTAGGGAATTTGGTTAATTAATTAGAACTAATTAAGTCAAGGTGAGAATCATCTAGAAACTCACACAGATCGACTTCAAGATGATCCTAGCCATTCATTAAGTTTTAATCTTGGTCGTTGGTGCTCCAATAGTGGATTATAAGAGGAAGTCGATGGGCACTTGGAGAAGACACACTAGAACACCAACAATTCGGTTTCCCTTGGTAGATCGATTTCCAGAGTAGCAATAGTCAATTGTCGGAGAGCTAGAAATCGAAGTAGTGAGTGAGGGGCAGGGATAGTGAGGTTGGAGGAAGTATTCCAAATCCAGGGAGTGCATTTGCAGAGAGGTAGAAGAACCACAGTGAGGCTGACGCAGAAGCCTCTAGAGGGTAGTTCGATTTTGCTGGAGAGAAGTCGAGTTTTAGTACCAGAGGCCAGGAAAGGGTTCCAGAAGGCCGGAGAGACAGTTTCTCAGCCAATGGCAGACAAAACAACTATAAGAGCAACTGATTTAGGCAAAGCGTGGTAAATACTTCACTAGGGTGATGTAGAGGCAGTTTGGATGACTCACTTGGAGCTGCAGTTAGAGCCCAAATTTCTTTGTGGGTGAGGAAAATTCCTCACTAGAATTTTGCTAGTATTTTCTCTGTAGGATTTCCAGATTCAACATCCAGATTGTACTCATAATTTCTCATTGCTGCATAATAATAAAAACCCTTAGCTGCTACACCGGTTTTCTTGGATTGGGTTTTTCCAAGGATTATCCAAAAATAACAGTGTCATTTTTATGTGTGTGTGTGCTAGATTTTCTCAGTTCCAGCGCTATTTATTTTCCGTAGGATTTTATTTGTGAAGGTTGCAGTGTGTTTAATTCGATGTTGTCATAGAAATAAACTGAATAATTAGTTAATTAGTTAGAAGAATTAATACCAATTGCTGCAATATGATTTCAATTTTGAAATTTTCACATGGTATCAAAGCGTAAATGATCAACCGGGAAGCTCAAAAACGGAGAGAGAATTTCGCTACTCAAAGAGAGCAACAGGCTGAAATTCTTTAGGCAGCGCAGTTCCTTGATAGGCAGGCTGAGTTGCTGGGGCAACAATTCGATTTTCAGTTGCAGGGTTGCAGAAAATTCGATTTGCCCAGGAGAGTGATTCCAGAAGTCAGAGGGAGCAGCTGCAGCTCAAATTTTTGCTGAGCAGATTCCTTGGTTGGACGCAGAGGGTTTTGCAGCAGCAGAACCAACATCGGGTGGAAGAGAAAAGCACATATATCAGAGGGAAAATTTCTCTCAGGGAACTTCAAGTCTCACAAGTTTGATTTTTCCAGGCAGATTGGTAGTAGCAACTCGCAGATCTGCGTAGTCTAGAAGGGAGTGCGAGTAGCAGCCAAGCAGAAGGAAAGAGGGAATTTTCGACAGTTTTCGAGGTGGCCACTGTAGGGCTTAGAGATCAGGATAGGTTGGATAGATCATCCAACTATTTCATCTGGAAGGCCAACATGTCCTTCCTTCTAGATGAATATGGCCTGAAAGCCTACATAGATTATGTGGTGGCAGTTCCTCAGGTTGCAGATCAGCTGGAGGAATATAGGAAGGAGATGGCTCGAGCGAAGCGATTGATCACAGATTGAGTCTGGGACCATATAGTCTTAACATATATAGCGGCCAAGGGAATGACCAAAGAGATGTGGGATGCTCTCTCCATGCTATACTAGGGTACTTTTGGGCAGCGAAAGTTGTTCTTGGAGGAGAAGCCGAGACGCGACAGGATGCAGAAGGGGAAGGCATCGATCCCTTCCTCATCAAGATTTAGGAGGTCCGAGACCAACTTGCAGCTGTTGGGGAAACACCTCAACCATTAGAGCTAGTGTGATTGACACTCAACAATGTCTCAGAGGATTGGCAGGTCTTCGTCAAAAGTATATTGCGCAGAGACATGCTACCAGGATGGGACAAAATGTGGGCCGATTTACAGGGGAAGGAGTTGAGGCGAGCTTTGTTAAAGATGTAATATTCCCAATTAGCAATAGCTAATTGGAATATTCAATTTTTGTCAATTTCGTTTAGCTTAGGAATAAACGTAGGCAGCTTATGAATAAACATGAAACGCACGTGGTAATTTAGGAGGGCCGAATTGGGCACGCAGCAAGAAGGAATTACCATGAGGATATTACCGTGGTATCATGGGTTGAGGCGGCCGTAGATTCGAGGGTGGCCAACAATATATAAAGAAGACAATTTCATCATTCGGGGGGAGGGAAGTTTATGAAATTGAAATTGGTCATTGCGACTTGAGCATGCTGGCTGTTTAGCCTGTCTGCAGCGCTGTTTAGCGCGGTGAGTGTCTCCGATTGGAGATCTCGCCCTCAGCCCCAAGGGACTTCGAGTGCCTGCTCGGGTGATGTAGTTCCGTCTTTGTAGGAAGATCGATCCAGTGTATTTGTGGTAGGGCAACGCGTTTATTAACTGCGCAGCACCTATGGAGGATCAACGTATTTAATTGCTGCACAGAAGAATGCAGCCGTATTTGTGAAGTTCCGATTGGATTCTGGAGTATCGCAGATTCTGGAGAAGCAGTGCGTTTATTAACTGCACAACGCCTGTGGAAGATCAGCGCATCTATTAGCTGCACAGAAGAACGCAGTCGTATTTGTGAAGCTCCGATTGATTTCTTGAGGATCGTGGGTAGGAGATTAAGCGTCGAAATAGCAGCGCGAGAATTTCTGGATCGGTGGGAGGTCATATTATTGCAGATCTTGGATAGCAGAGGCGAGAGCGATCGGAGGAAAGCACTGATCCGCAAGGAAATGATGCCCGGGCAGTGACATAGCCATCTTCAGTAGCTAGAACACAGATTTGAGTCACAACGATCCCATGCGATACAGTTCTGAAACACAGCAACATTCTAAGAACAAATCTTGTGCAAATGTAGATGCTTGATCACTGATTGTACTCCTCTGTATTTTTCCAGATTAATAAAATGGCTCAGCGCTCTCTTATTTCTTGAATATCTGTGCCTACTATTGTATGACTGCAATCTGTTATTTTCTCCCTTTGCATCTTGATTTCTGTACCATTTGCTGTGTTTCCCTCACACTCTTAGACAGAGTCTGGAAAGGGCCAGATAGCCTCCAGATCTCATCCTCTTTTTAGAGGTGAAATATCTGGGAAATGCCCTCCCAGTCAATCTCTGGTTAGAGTTTACTGTGTTGTACAAATATTTCCGAAAACGAATATTACAAAAGAGCTCCATTAGTGGCAACAGTAGTAGTGGATCAAAGGGGATGAAGGAGGACGAGAATGCGGCTCTTGCACAAAGGGTCCCAGTTAGGGACAGGGGTAATAGAGGAAGAAGAAGGACCTGTCAAAGGTTAAGTGCTTCAGGTGTGGTGAGCTCAGTCACTACAACACGCAATGTCTTCTAAGGAAGAAGGACAAGTCGAAGAAGTAGGACCAACAGGCAGCTTCAACAGAGATTGACAAGTTGTCCTCCAGGTTGGAGGAAGACTTCGCGATGTTCGCCAATATACCTCTAGGAGTGAGGTGGGGTGACTTGGAGTTGTAGCCCCAGAGAGCTACAAAGATGAGCAGGCTCCTCTGAGGAGTTCACCTCGTGGATCATTACTCGGCTACGGGGTACACAGTGTTCAGTAGCAGGATGGATCAGTGGCAGTAGATGCAATCAGATGCTATAGTGACAGTTGCAGACTAGTTGTAGTCAGATGCTGGAGAGCGCAGTGCAGAGTTGGCAACAGTTCAGAGTGGCACAGTGTAGAGTCAGCAGCAGTGCAAATTCTTCAGAGACAGTACAAAGGCTAGTAGTAGCCAAAGACTCAGGTGATAGATGTATCATACTAATCACAGATGTTTCAGTATTTTGGATGTTTCTCAGTTGCAGTAGTTGCAGTTGCAACAACAATAGATGAGAGGGAGTTGCAGTGCAGATGCAATGTTGGCAAAAATACAACAGGGTGAGCAGTAACACAAATGCAGCATCAGAGTTGCGTAGTGGCAGACAATCACAATGGTCAGACATCAGCAGCGTGACAGGAGGTGATATAGAGACAGGGTGTTGTGGCAGTGTGTGTAGCACTAGAGAGAACACAATCCTCGCTAAGAGGGAGTGTTAGTTTATGTAGCATCGGTTGTATTCTAGCCACAAAATTTGGTGGAGAGACTAGAATACATGAGCTTTCCAAGACCCATAAATCGTTTCTGGAAATTCCACCAAGAAATGGCTCAATTAGATGATTAACTAGTTTTTATGTATTTCCAAGTCTGAACTTATGAAATATATGGTTAATTAATTAAAATTAATTAAGTGAAGGTGAGAATCATCTGGAAACTCACACGGATCGTCTCCAAGATGATCCTAGTCATTGATTAAGTTTTAATCTTGGTCGTTGGTGCTCCAACATTGGATTATAAGAGGAAGTTAATGGGCACTTGGAGAAGACACACTAGAACACCAACAGTTTGATTTCCCTTGGCACATCGATTTCCAGAGTAGCAACAGTCAGCTGTCGGAGAGCCAAAAATCGAAGTAGTGAGTGAGGTGCAGGGACAGTGAGGTTGGAGGAAGTATTCCAAATCTAGCGAATGCATTTCGCAGAAGAACCACAGTGAGGCTGACGCAGGGGCTGCGAAGAAGCCTCTAGAGGGCAGTTTGATTTTGCTAGAGAGAAGCTGAGTTCCAGTTCCAGAGGCTGGGAAAGGGTTCTAGAAGGTCGGAGAGATAGTTTCTCAGCCAGTGGCAAACGGGATGGCTATGGGAGTAACTGATTTAGGCTGAGCGTGGCAGATACTGCACTAGGGTGACGCAGGCCAGCGCAGAGGTAGTTTGGACGACTCGCTTGGAGCTGCAGTCAGAGCCCAAATTTGCTCGTGGGGTGAGGAAAATTCCTAACTAGAATTTTCCCAGTATTTTTCTTTGTAGGATTTCTAGATTCAACATCCATATTATACTCATAATTTCTCATTGCTCCATAATAATAAAAACCCTCAGCCGCTACATCGGTTTTCCCACATTGGGTTTTTCCGGGGACAATTGTCCAAAAATAGCGATGTTATTTTTGTGTGTTTGTGCTAGATTTTCTCAGTTCCAACACTTTAATTTCCGCATAATTTTATTTGTGAAGGTTGCAGTGTGTTTAATTCGATGTTGTCTTAGCAATAAACAAAATAATTAATTTATCAGTTAGAAGAATTAATACCAGATGTTGCAATAGGATTTCAGTTTTGAAATTTTCACAAGTTGAGGAATGAAGTGAAGGTGCATGGCTGTTGGCCTTCCCCGTCCCACCCAACTCTAACAGTTTCCTCCTTTAGTCTCATTTTGAAGGGGCCGAAATACCAGTTTCCTCCTTTTGTCTCATTTTGAAGGGGCCTTTTGGCCTGGAAGAGGAGGATGAATGCAATTGTAACCAGAAATCGCTGAATGAATTGTTGAGCCCTTGTTTGAAGCTTGTTTTCCCATTTGGGTTTCCAAGTCAAATTCCTGATAGAAATGAAGCCTTTTCTATTAGCAATGCTAGAAATCCCTCCTCCCATTCATTTTATGTGGAAGCCAACAACCCTTTGATGATATCCATCCAATTAATAGAACCCTTGAGATTGATGGATATTAAAATTTAAAACATACCTGTTGCAAGATATATGGAGTTTCTAATTTAGGATTTTTGACTGTTGGACATTTTTCTCTCCTATGAGTTGTAACTTTTCCTCTCTAAGTCAGTTCACATTACATGGGCCAATTCTACCTTGCTTGAGGCCAAACAAGGAAAAGTGAGGCCAAATTTGCAGAGGTGAGGCTAAATTTATTAGTGTATAGGCTGTATGCAGCTGCCTGGCTGTTTAAATTATTTGCTGGGATTGCCGAGTCAAATTTCAATTGTTGGGATGAGTTATTATTTGTTGGGAAACAAGTGCAGATCTTGTGGGACACTGTATGCAGCCATACAGTCGTTGTATGGGCCATAAATACTAAACACCATGTGAGCAACTTCTTGTTCACTGGGATGAATTTATCACTGCTTGGACTGTCATAGGTGTGCCTGAGTGTTTTCATTATCTTGTTGGTCGATTTAATGACATAGGTGGCTGATTATGTGACTCTCCTTTGTGCCACAACAAGCTTGACATTGGATAAGCCCACAATCGATGCAAAATTGGTTAACAAAGTTATTTTTCAGCGAGTTTGTCTTTTGATAACACAAGGAGGATTTCTCTCATGTCAGAGTGCCAAGGAGCATGGGTAAGTATTCTATGGTGTTATATAGCAAAAAATGATTTATCTCATTTGAATTTTGATTTGAGATCTCACCCAAATCCAAACCTATCCTTTAGATAAATACAATGCTGAACTGTATCCTTAGCTTCTAATGGGGCCCTCATAAATCTTTGTAGTGATAACTCCCTTATCTAGAATCATTTTTCAGGGCTCTCATTCTATCAATTCAACTTGGAGGTTGGGATATCCATATTTTGGAAATTGTAGGCATCTATTCCCTTAGCTTTGTTGAAGTCCTGTCATATTTAGCAGATCTGAGGTGTTTTTTTTTGTCAAGGATAATAGGTTGCTTGATAGGCTTCGATTGGATTGAATTTCTCCTACTCCCTGTTGTTTTTCCACGATACTGGAGTCTAGGATAGAATCTTAAATCACTGACACAACCGATCCAAGTATCACAGCAAGAATACTTTGCACAGTGGAACAATATACAACAGTAAATTTACTAATGCACAAAATATACAGTTCTTACAAATTTATACAACAACTTTACTTCGTTATATTAATCAAATTGATAATACAACAACCTAGGGCTTCCGTACCAGGGATAATCAGCCTCATACATCCAATGATACGAGACAACTACAGGGCTTGGTGTCAGTCCTTTGACAACCAATCTACCCTGAACAAAGTACACTGATTGTCTAGCTGATGTAGAGCTCCTCACAACTGCCTTGGTTGTACCCTGTACACATCTTCCCGGTCCTTTGGCTCCCGATCTGTGGCAACTCCAATCTACATCTATCAATGAACCAACTCCATTAGGTCACTGAACTCAGCTTCACCTACTCTCTAGCTGATTGTCAGTCCTTCAACTCATCAACACATCGAGACTCTTGTCGAGTTGTTCACAACTTTGTTTGTGAACAACTCTCAACTGCCAGCTGCTGTTCCTCATCTCTTTTGGGACTTTCTTCCCACTAGTGCCTTCCTGTGCTGCTCGACGAAGATACACTTAGGGCCCGGGGGCTTCCCCCTATCACTGTCGAATGTCCTTCTCCAACAATGAACTTAGGGCATGGATGATTGCGCAACTTCTGCTGTAGATGTCCTTCTCCACAAGGCAAGTCTAGGGCTACAAATTGCTCCTGGCTGATCAGAGCTTTGAGCTCTTCTTCTGCCACTTTTAACAATCCCTTAGTCCTTCAATAGATTTTTTCCTTGGGGCTTGAAGCAAGCCTCTACAACCCTCCACAAGTTGCTCTTTAGGCTACTCCAACTTTGCCACTTCTAGCAGGCCTAAATTCCTTCTTAGGTCACTGCACTTAGGGCTAACTTGGTCTACTCTCACGCTGCCCTCCAATAGTCCACGAGCGTCCAATACAAAATCAACCAAACTATGCTTTATTAGAACACCATCCACCTGCAAATCACATCAACTCAAGAAGCAAGCTCCCGCTGCTCTTCTTGACATGACGCATAAGCAACTGCTGATGTAACCTGCTTCTAGGATGTACACATTACTGTCCACATTGGACCCTATATCCACCTAGTGACAATTCAACATAACTCGTGAGTTGTGTCTTTGCTGCAAAGTCTGCAATCTGATTAGGGCTAATATCAGTCCACGTTAGCTCTATTTCCTTGCCTCTAGACCTTCTCTACAACTACGGTTTGCTTTACTGGGCACGCTGCTCCTTTAGCTGACCTGTGCTTGGCTTTTAGGCCTTTTGGCCCCTTCAATCTGCCACTACGGACCTCAGCCTAGGTCTGGAACTACCACAGGATCTGCGGCCTCCATATCAGAACTAAACCACACCTAAAAGTTGCCCATACTAGCCCAAAATACTCTTCAAAGCCTCAACCTCCTGTATACTCTTGAATTTGCCCAACATTCAAGAAAAAAAGCCCAGACCGCCTCTCTTTTCTTCTTTCCTGAAGCTCCAAGTCTGTGACCTATTTTAGAGGATATGCTCTTGTGAATGTTGCACTTGGATGTCTTTTCTAAGCCTCAACGAGCCCTCTTATTTATATGTTTCATGGTTGGCACAACTAGCCCTCTTCTAGCGCTGTTCTAATCTAAGGCCGACCTAATCTAGTATGTCTCTTTACCCACATTAATCTTCAAAAATTCATTTCTCTATTTTGACACATCCTTTTTAAGTGCTTGAAGTTGCCCCTAGCATCCTCTAGGGATGCCCTTTCACCTCCATGTGCCAAACCATGGTTTCTCTTTGTGGTTTCACTCCCACAAGCTTGGGTGCAAAGCCCACAGGCTTGGGTTCTAAGCCCACAAACCATATTTGTGTTCCCATTCTTCCAAAAGCCTCTAGCGTAGGGTTTGGAGTACCTCCCAAGCTGCAAATCTCAACACTCCCTCTTAGCGAGGGAGGTACTTCCAACAATAGGAAGTTTCCATCCACATCATCGACGACACTAGCCCATTTGGTGCCCATCACTACATCATACTCTGTAGAATGAATCCTGCAATCTTGGTAGTGCCTTTGCCTAATCCATTTGAACCAAAAGACCTCAACCTTTTGTAGGGCTACTCCCTTTTAAGTTAGACTCCCTCTGAGTTTACACGATCTCCTCTGGCTCAACCTATCACTAATCTTGTGTCCTACAAGGTCAGTTCGAGTTGCAGTTGAACACGGGCCATCAACTCACTACAACCCGGTCCTGCAAGCACTTATCCTCCTAGATCAAACACAACTTGTGTACATCCCTCCAATATCGGATATGCAACATCACGATCCAATGAAGAAACTAGCCTGCCAACATGCTTTCCAACACATGAAGCCATCTCGATCATACCATTCTCGTCCATGCCAAAGCAATCCTCGAGCTGTCCCAACGATCCAAGGCAAGTCATAGGAAGTCCATGATCAACAATCTGCCCCACAACAAACTGTTGTTCACCAGACTCACCACCAATCCACTAGAACTCCCAACTAATCTCGCTGCCAAACCAGTCAAGACCACATCTCCATGTCTTCAACTGAACCCTCTGCTCCATGATCTAGACAATTCCAACTCCCTCTGAGCTACTTCGATGTGCACACTCTGATTCATTGGCCCTTTAAAGTAGCTCTGATACCATGTTGTTTTTCCACGATACTAGAGTCTAGGATAGAATCTTAAATCACCGATGCAACCATTCCAAGTATCACAAAGAGGACTACTTTGCATAGCAAAATTCTACCAATGCACAAAATATACACATCCTTTTACAAATTTATACAACCACCCAACTTCGTTATTTTAATCAAATTGATAATACAAAGTCTAGGGCTCCTGTACCAGGGATAATGGCCCTCATACATCCACTGATACAAGACAAGAATAACTAGGGCTTAGTGTTAGTCCCTTGACAACCAATCTACCCTGAACAAAATACACTGACCATCTAGTTGATGCAGAGCTCCTCACAACTACCTTAGTCATACCTTGTACACATCTGCCCAGTCCTTCGGCTCCCGATCGACAACAAATCCAATCTTCCTCTGTTAATGAACCAACTCCATTAGGTCACTAAACTCGACTTCACCTGCTCTCTAGCTGATCGCCAGTCCTTCAATGCATCAACACATCGATATTCCTGTTGAGTTGTTCACAATTCCGTTTGTGAACAATTCTATTTGTGAACAACTCCGTTTGTGAACAATTCTCAACTGCCCACTGCTGTTCCTCAACTCTTTTAAGAATTTACTAGTGCCTTCTTGTGCTGCTCGATGAAGACACACTTAGGGCCAAAGGGCTTCCCACTATCACTGTCGAATGTCCTTCTCCAACAATGAACTTAGGGCATGGAAGACTACCCAACTTCTGTTGTAGATGTCCTTCTCCACATGGCAAGTCTAGGGCTACAAATTGCTCCTGGCTGATCAAATCTTTGAGCTCTTCTTCTGCCACTTTTAACAATCCCTTGGTCCTTCAAGATATTTGTTCCTTAGGACTTGAAGCAAGCCTCTACAACCCTCCACAAGTTGTTCTTTAGGGTGCTCCAACTCCGCCACTTCTAGCAGGCCTAAAGTCCTTCTTAGGTCATTACACTTAGGGCCAAATTGGTCCACTCTCACGCTGCCCTCCAACAGTACACAAGCATCCAATATAAAACCAATCAAACTATGCTTTACTAGGATACCATCCACCTGCAAATCACATCAACTCAAGAAGCAAGCTCCTGTTGCTTTTCTTGACATGACACATAAGCAACTGCTGATGTAATCTACTTCTAGGATGTACACATTATTGTCCACGTTGGACCCTACATCCATCTAACAACAATTCAACATACCTCACGAGTTGTTGTGTCTCTGCTGCAAAGTCTGCAATCTGGTTAGGGCTAATATCAATCCACATTAGCCCTAGTTCCTTGCCTCTGGGCCTTCTCTACAGCTACAGTTTTCTTCACTTGGCACGCTGCTCCTTTCGCTGACCTGTGCTTGGCTTTTAGGCCTTTCAACCCCTTCAATTTGCCACTATAGACCTCGACCTAGGTCTGCAACTATCACAGGATCTGTGGCCTCCAAATCAGAACTAAACCACACCTAAAACTCGCTCAGACTAGCCCAAAATACTCTTCAAATTCTTGGCCTCTTGCGTCCTCTTGGATCTACCCAACAGTCAAGAAAAGAAGCCCAAACTGTCTCTCTTTTACTCTTCGCTAAAGCTCTAAGTCTGCGGCCTATTTCAAAGGATATGCTCTTGTGAATGTTGCACTTGGATGTCTTCTCTAAGCCTCAACGAGCCCTCTTATTTATATGTTTCATGGGTTGCACAACTAGACCTCTTCTAGCACTGACCTAAATCAAGGCCGATTTGATCTAGCAGGTCCTTTTACCCACGCTAATATTCAAAAATTCATTTCTCCATTTTGACACATCCTTTTTAAGTGCTTGAAGTTGCCCCTAGCTCCTGTAGGGCTGCCCTTCACCTCCATGTGCTAAACCATGGTTTCTCTTAGAGCTTTCACACCCACAATCTTGGGTGAAAAGCCCACAGGCTGGGGTTCTAAGCCCATAAACCATATTTGTGTGCCCATTCTTCTAAAAACCTCTAGCCTAGGGTTTGGAGTACCTCCCAAACTACAAATCTCAACACTCCCTAAAGTGTCTCTCAATTATTGGTGAAGTTTAATATTGGTGTTGCGAAATTGGTACACTGCATGGCAAATGTTTAGAAGGAGCTAAGGAGATTTGCCCTAATGGTTATGCAAAGCATTGCAAGCACAAAAGACCCAATTTTTGTGATTTTTCCTTTGTATCTTCAGGATATATGGGACAATGACACTGGATCTTTGAGTTCCCTTCTCTTTAGAGGGTTTGGGGATTGCTTTGGTCACACCTTTTCCACCTCATCTAGGATTCGAGGCTTTAATATTGGACTAGCCTTTTGCACATTCATCAATTTCACACTTGACGTTGTATCAATGGGGGCTTTTGCAATAACCATGGGACCTTTTGTTTTTCTCCTTTAAAGTTTCTTTACGAAGGGCTTTGGACAATAAACAACCAGGTGACCACATAGATGATAATGAATCCAATGAAAAAAGGACATTGCAATAGTCTAAAATCTGGGTTTGTTTAATATGATCAACTTTTATTTCCATACTCTCCCATAGAACATCCTTTGTGTCTGTATCCATTAAAACCTTGGCCATTGTATGAAGATCATTGGTTTTAAGTGCTATATCCACCGTTATAACTTTACCCAGAACACTCCCCAAACTCTCTAAGATTTTCTTCATCCATAGCTCCAAAGTCAAACTTGGACCCTTAACCCAAATGGGGACCTTTGACTTCACCTCCAACCTTTGATTGAAACATGGTTGTTAAGGCTTTAAAGCTAAAAAGAGGGACCCACAAAACCAACTTTCCCCTACAACTTTACTGGTATTTGCCTTTGTGTGAAATAGAACCTCAAGCCAACCTCATGCCATTATATAGAAGAGAGGGCCATATCCAATTGTACCCCACACCTTCTACAACCAATCATTCAAAGTTGCCTCTGCAATTTGTTTGTTGAAAAACTTGCAAATCAATGTCTTTCTTGCATAGTAAATAACTTCATCCACAACCATTTCTTAACTAACAACCATCCTTACTTTGGTTTATTTGCTTCTTGTTACCTACTTAGTTGCACCAAGCAGGATATGAAGACCCCATGGCCTAATGCACAAGGAACTTAACAAAACTTTTGAAGATTAGAAGTCTAACAAAGCATTTTTACCCCTTCTTCTCCCTCTTCTAATTTCTTCTCTCAAATTCTGTACCCCGGCTGGGGAATTGTAATAAATAAACACTAGCATGATGAACTTTTGCATCAGGCTTAGGCGATTTGGGACTCGGTTACTAAGTGAGTCCACTCTAGAGTGTTTTTTTTCACTTGACTAGCTATTTTTGCTCTTCAACGATAAATAACTAGCTGAGTTTTTTCCCTCATATACCTCCAAAGCTAAGAAATCGGATTCGTCCCCCAAGGCCTTCGAATCCTGAATCTGGCGAATTGGATACGATTCTCCAGGGTTCGTACCGGATTCTTGGGATTTGACCGTATCCATACAGGGCACAGCGAATCCCGATTGTACCTTGTACGGATACGACCGAATCCCGTACAGCCAGATTCTCCGTTTAAAGAAGTGCGATTTTTGGTTATAAAGTAAGAGTTAGTGTGGGAAGGAAACAACAAAAGGAACCTAGACAGGCCTGTGACCGAGCCAATAAACACTCATCCAACGATCAGATTCAGAGATGGCTGGAATAAGTGACAAAAGGTAATGAAAACCCTTTTGTTTAAAGGATACGGTCTCTCTAGTTGCAACGCTTCAGATCTGAGCGAATGTTTGGGTCTGCAAAAGGCTCACATCTAGAGGGACCAAAGCCTCTAGGCCTTGCGACCTCCATTTGACTGATATATCAATGGCAGCATCCAAATTTCACTGTTCAGACCACAAATCAGTGTATAACCTCTTCAAAGATGCAACACTAACCTTGCAACCACAAACTGTTAGACCTAGGTTATATACAGTATGGAACAGTCCTTATAATGTTTGTGGACAGGCCTTTAGTCCTTGCGGCAAGCTCCAGTGGATCAGATCTGTAATGACAAGTTACCAGACCAAACAAAATGATAAATCCCTTGCCAAAATATGAGATTAGGCCTGCAATCACCAGAAATTAATCTTAAATCAGATGCAAGAAATTTCAAGCCCTACAATATGTGCGGCTAGGGCTAGGAGGAGAGCAGTGGTGAGCATGATGATTGGGATGAGGAAAGTGATGCTGATTATGATGATGAGGATTGATGACTCATTGACTTTGACTCAATGAGTCTTCAGGCTTGTAGTCTTGGAGACTCTAGTTTTTTTGCATTTTCTATTTCTATTTGCCATTGGCAGTGTACTTATGTAACACATTTTGATTCTGATGACTTAATGAGAAAACTACAGTATCTTACTATCTTTTCTTTCTGAGTAAATTTGACAATTGTATGATGTATCAATGTATCAAATTTCAATATATCATGTATGAGTATCTAAGATCTTAAATATATGTTTGAATCAATGAATTTTTGTAAAAAATATCTAATTTTTAATATATATATATATATAACGTATCGTATCCCGAAAGTGTCCTGTTTTGGGGGTCACTGTATCCCGAATCCAATTCTCAAATCCCCGTATCCCCGTATCAGGTGACTTAGCTCCAAATTTGGAGCGCGGCTTAATAATTGGGCCTTGAGTGTGTCCTTATGTCTAGGGTTGATGTATATTACCATGCTAGGTCATATCCAAAGTCTTATTGAATTTGACTAGGTCTTTCTAGGATTTTCTGATTAATTAAAATTTCCCGTAGGACATGATTTTTAATTAATTCCCTATGTAATAATGTAAATAATTGGTATTAGGAAATGTTGTTGGTGTGTGAGAGCTCACAATTCATGCTTAGAACACCAATATTATCTTAATACCCACTTTGGGGGTCAAAAAAATATTATATCCCCTTGAAAATCCACTTTCTCTAATAAAAGTGGCAAAAAAGACAAGAACATGCAAAAAATTAATAATGGGAGACATATTAATTATTTTTTCAAAGTCAAAGGGGATAAGGAAAATGACATGGAAATTAAAGTGGGGTTCAAAACCAATGTGGCAGCCACCTTGGAAGATCGAGTTCCAACCCATTGTGAGGCTGAGTTAAGTGCCGGTTGAAGGAGCTCGAGTTGCCTATGTGGAGGCTGAGATCCTCCCTCTTAGCTCACAGATTTGGAGGATAAATCATGACTTATTGCATGGATCAGTCAAAGCAGAGTTATATGGGAGTTAAACTTCCCTTTATCTCCACCTGCCTACACCTGTTAGCTGCCAGCAAAGAGACAGCCTACGCAGGCCAGTCTAGAGTCCACGCAGCAGAAGAAAAATGACACTTGTTTGGGACCTATTTACCATCAGTTGAGGGCTGCGAGATAGAGGGGATTGACTGCCCCTTGTTCCCACTTATTCTACACATGTCAATCAGTCAAGGAATATGCACAACTGAGGAGAATCCACACTGCTAACACTCAGTCTATTCACTCCTGCGTAGGCCCTTTTTGGGTGCCACCTACAACATGCTACAGCCAATCCTCTCTCCACTAGAGATTCGACCTCCTCATTGGGATTATCATCAGTTTTCCACTTGTTCATCAGTCTTTGCATTGGGATTTGGTCCTACAATTGTATAAATAAATCCCATTGGCTCTCGTTCTCCCATGGTTGGAAGCTCAAGCCTTGTGTGTACTATGCTAAAATTTGTACTCATTTTTCATCTATAATAAAAACTCTTTGGAGGTCTACCGGTGTTGATGTTGTCTTGATCTTCATGATTCTTGAGGTAAAATCGTATTTTATTCCATTGATTTTTTTCTTGCAATTATTTTGTATCATTACCCTGAGAGCATTGTTGTCTAAGGAAGAAAAGCTACAAGTATTTGTAGTTTTTCTTGGGCTTGTCTATATCCTAGGTGCGATTGAGACGTGTGTTTTCGGTTAGCCATGTCCAATCTTGCCGTCATATGAGCAAGTTCCCTTTGATGCTAATTTTTTGTATTGCAAAGTTGTGGTTAGTGTGACGCAGGTTACCAAGAGGCTTTGGATTTAGGGACATTTTTGGCTAAACTAGCCACCTCCAAGCTTGTCGAGGGACACACAGCTCAGTTTCACCTAATGACCATTCAAAGGACTCCAAAAAAATCAAGGAAGGGCTTTCAAATAGCCCCAATATTCTTCCTTCTTTCCATCGCTTAAAACAAAATTTATTTGGTTACTTTATTCATGATCGTATTGAATATCTAGCTCTTAGGCTTCTTGATTTGACTGCTATTATAACAACAGTCCCTTTTGCTCAAGAAAAGCTAAGTTTACTTGGTTTTTCTTAAGCAAAGTAGATTAGGATTTGGTTATTTCATTTGGGTTTTTTCACCAAATATTAGATCTAACATATGCTAGACATTTTGGTTTGTTTGTGAAGCTTATTTACCACATTCTACCTTAATTTACTTGCTTGATTTTTGACAGTCCTAGGCTAACATAAGGAGGAGGGCTGATTAGTTGCGCTCATCCTTGGAGTTTGAAGGACCAAAAGAGATCTCTTTGGAACAGCCAATATCAAACCACCAATTGCCTCCTTGCAAACCCCTTTAGGTGGGCTTTTTCATCCAAGAAATCCTTCAAGGAAGACATCAAAATTTTCTTTGTAAAGGAGTTTCCTTTGGGTTTGCCCAAAGGCCAATTGTGACTTTTGTAATTGTCTCTAATTCCTAAAGTTTTACAGAATGACATTTTCCTCTTTTCAAAAGAGGGATTTCTTGTTACTCTCTCTCTAGATCTTTCAATCCCTTTCCAAAAGGGGCTCATTTGTAACTTTTATTTTCTAACTTTTAACTATTTGGAAGAAGAAGACATTTTGATCCCTTTAAGGGATTTTGTTGTAAGCTTTTTTTCCCAAAATTTTCTTCAAATCCCTTCTCTAAAAGGGATCCATTTGTAACATTTGGAAGGAGTACTCTATCCCTCTGAGGAATTTCATTCTAAATTCCTTTCAAATTCACTCATTGGCCTTCATTCTATAAGAGGGATCTAATAAAATATATATTTTTCTTGGGAGTCAGGGATTCTTTCCCTTAAGCGTCCCCCCTTCCCCATTTGGGGAAAGTGTTCATGCGATGCTTGAGTGCTTTTCTTGGTTAACTAAACTAGAGTAGACTAAATCAACTAATGCATCTAATTTCCTTTGTAGGTTATTCCCAGAACTTCATGCAATTTGGCTAACTTGTAAATTTACTCACTTTTTGCAATCCACTTGCTCATTTATTAATTGCATTAATTTGATTAATCTATCTCATTGGATATCTAGTTTAGTGGTTTTGCTTTGCTTTTCAAGCACTACTTTATTTTGCAAGCAACTCTCTTTAGATTAAAAAACAATCTTTCAATAGTTGGTTTTCAATTGTTTGCAATAATTAACTTACCTTTTTTTTTGGTTGAAGTAGTAATTTAGGGATTCTTCTCCCCCTATTGACTCCATATTCTAAGATCGGGGCCCTGATGAGGATAAGGTCTGGTGAAGAAGTTCATTTGAAATTTGCTTTAAATCTTCCAACAATAAACCAAAAGCATTCCATTACACATATCTTGCAATCTTAGTGCTTGAGATTTATTTCATTTGCTTTCCTTGTGTTGCCAAGTTTATCTATTGGAGTAAATCGTGATGTATTTCAAGTACAACAATTTATTTATTTTGAAGCATTCACATTGTGGGCATTTGAGGATTTATTTTCCAAGTTGTATTGCTTTACTCTCAAAGTTATTTTATATCACTTGGATTATTTTACTTTGCAAGTATCATACATATTGGCACTGGTACTTGTTCCTTTATTGCAATATCTTACTTGTGGATGATCATTATTATGCTCATGAGATTTATGCTTTGAATTTATTGGATGCACTCAATATTGTGGATATATCTTTGTCTTACATTTTTAACTCCTTGAACTTAGCTCATCTAATATAGAAATGTTAAGCCTTAGACATTTTATAGGGTCCACTCCCCTTGGCTTCGCTAGGAGTTAGCCTAGACAAAATAGTTGAGAATTGAGTGACAATAACTCAACTCGAGACTTGCCCTCAAGGCCACACCAAGTGGAGTTAAATATTTTCTCAACGATAATCCCAAGTGTTGATTTAGGCAACAACACTTCTAACAATATTAATGCTTGTAGCTTAGGTAGGTACTTTTGCGGAGGCCTAAGTGTCTAGATGTGCAGAATTCACTCAAAGTCTCCTTAGGACACTTGCTTAAGTATGAGTAAGTTGCTCTTGTAACTCACTCGTCTCACTTAGGAAAAACACACAATTAATTATGTTGGATTTTGAGCTAAAGAAACTTAGGAAAAGTAAATTATTTACTTTAGTGATTATATTTTATTCTCAATTGTTGATCTCAAGTGAGGTGAGATCGAATTTCAACTGCCAATCATTTTGGAGATCAAGATTAGGAATTTAGCTCAATGTAAAGCTATCAAAACAAGGCTAAGGAGAGGAGAAAGACACCATACAACAACACAAGACGTTGAGAGAGGCATCTTAGCGGTGAGTGGAAAAGGATTTCCATTCTAGTGTGTTGGGTCTGAGGAAGGTGGGGAAGTGCAACATAGGAGATCCAGATCAATCACGCAGATCAAGGAGATCTGGGGCCTGAGCAACTGGATTAGACCCATGGTATGTTGTAATTGTAAATTTCTTAGTTGGGCCATTATCCCAAGAGGAGAGAAGTAGGTTGTAAATAAGATTTACTGAAAAACTGATTTGATTGGTAAAAATCTATATGTGTTGCATGTGATTGAGATTGGTTGTGTAATTTTGCTTCCGTTGAGAAATTGTGTTAAGAACCTAGTTGTGCATTTATTCAGTAGACTTGTAATTTGCCAGGTTAATAAAGTGTCGGCTGCTAGGTTCAAGAAATTAACATAGTTTTAGAGAGTAAACTTTGAAACCAACCTCTGAATCACCAGGGAAGCCAGGTTCATACAAACATATTGCAAGGAGGCTAGGTTTGTTGACAATCATGTGTGTCAACAAAGTTTTTAAGGGTTGAGAACCATAAGCCCATACATTGTATGATGACCAAGTTGCTAAAAAAAGGGAATTGGTGGGCCGATGGAAAAATATAATGTACAACGACCTAGTTTAATGGTAGAGAAAAAAGAAAAAAAGGGGGGAAAATTGATGAATGAGTGGGCTTCCAACCATGGGCTGTGAGAACTGTAGCCACGCTGACAGGGTGGCAGCAGGAGCTTGCAGAGGAACATTCATAGGCAACTGTCACAAGGAACAAGAGGGGACTAGTCGGGCAGGGCTATAGATAAGTTGTGGGGTCTAGTAGTGGAAAAAATCAGGCTGTTGATTGGAGCACACAGGAGGTGAGTTGAGTTGTAGGCGACAACCAAAGGTTGGTTCTAGGCCACAATCACTCGGTAAGTAGATCAAAAGGGCTTGCATACGTGAACAGAAAAAGGGGCCCGACTAGTTGACAAAAGGAGCTGTGGCTGGGACATTGAGGAACCTATTTGTTGAGATAGTGGGGCTGTAGGGCGAGTCAAGAGTCACCACATGTAGGGTGGAGATAGGGTTGTAGGAATGTGCAGGGTGCACAGGTTGTAGGCTAGCTAAGTAGGTTGGCTAGTTGTGGGAACAAAGGCACCGTTGATGCTATGAGTGAAGGTTAGCCTGGAAGGGTTGAAGCAATCATGCATGAGGGGTATAGTGACAAAGCCATGGGCTGCTAACAGTTTGCAAATAGCATCAACCGACCTGCAATAGTAAGCTTCGATTAGGAGGGCGACAAAGAGAGACTTAGGAAATGTAAAGTATTTAATTTATTGGTTGTCTTAATTTCGACTGTTGATCTCAAATGAGATGAGATCTAATCTCGGTCGATAATTACTTTCGACATTAGGGTTATGGATTTTGCTCAATGTAAAATTATAAAAGCAAGGCTAAGGAGAGGATAAAGACACACCATACAACAACTCAAGACATTGAGAGAGGCATCTTAGTGGTTAGTGGAGAAGGGACTTCCATTCTAGTATTGTAGAGTCCAAGGAAGGTGTAGAATTGCATCATAGAAGATCCAGATCAACCTAGCAAATCAATGGTAGATATAGTGCCCGATCAACTGGATTAGGTCCAAGTTATGTTGTAATTGTAAATTTCTCTGTTGGGCTATTATCGTAGGACGAGAGCCCAATAGAAATGCGACTCCCACTTCTTATGTGTAACTCCCACTTCTAAAGGAGATTGTAAATATTGTCCTACACTTTTAACTCTCATGAGGTAGGAGTCTTAGCATCCTTAGAGTTTAATTAGATGTCAACAAGACATGGACATATTTAATGCTTTTATAACCCTTGACTTATCCAAATCGAGTTAGCCTCAAATTAGCTAATTCAAATTAGAACTAGCCTTAGAGTGAAACCAATTAGATCTAACCATGCTTGGTGACATATTCATGTATCTAGCCTCAGATTGGGTTAGATCAAACTGGAATTGGCTTGACTTTGAAAACCAGCTGATATTTAGTATGGTTTGATAGTTTTTGGTAGCAGCAAACATGTTTTCTAGTCTCTATGGGATGTTTATGAGGCTAGGGAACACATTTTCTCCAATACCCATAAAAGGTTTCGTGAGAAAACACCTTAATTAGATTAATTAGCCAATTATTAAAATTTACCTAAGTCTAACTTAGGAAAACTCGTTAAGTAAATCAAATTAATTGAGGAAAATTGAATTTGCTCGAAAAAGTCATTTGGTGGAGTCAAAATGATCTTAGCCATTAGTTGTGATTAGATCATGGTCGTTGATTGTTCAACAAGCGATTATAAAGAGCAAGTCAACGAGGTTGGAGAGACATAGTTGAGCAATTTGACTTACCCAATTGCAGAGATAGCAAGGGCGCAGTTGAAGCAGAGGGAGACACCGACAACAAGGGTTTCAACAGATATTTGGGAGGAGATTTCAGGAGAGGATTTCTAATTTTTTTTTAAGTGATCCAATGAGAGGAAAGGAGGTCGATCTTATTTACTGAAGAGGAGGTCGATTCAACTAGTGCAAGTAGCCAGTTGGCCTGTGTGAGTTGCAGAGGAGAGCTCGATTCAGTGTGCAGTGGAAAACCTATCACCCAGAGGCAGAGCGAGTGGGTCTAGCAAGTGTTGGAGGCAGTTTGGCTTGTAGGAAGTGATTTCAAGAGGCTTTATGAATTTTCCTGGAGGAGCAGTGTGCATTTATGGTAGACAATGCGAATAGCCAGAAGGAGTGCGAGTTGTTGGGAAGAGGCCAAATCGATTTGCAGAGGAGACTTTGTGTCTCCAAATTATTTTGCTAGTAGATATCATCATTTGCCGGAGCTTTGCCATCATCAGGCAAGTAGATTGCTGTACTCTTAAATTGCTGAAGAATTAATATAAACCCTCATCTTCTACACTTATTTTCACCACATTGGGGTTTTTCCAGGGAATTTTGTCCAAAATCTTGGTGTCCAATTTTTTTGTGCATATTTTTCTCAATTCCCGAATTTATTTTTGTGAAGATTGCAATAGTGAATTAATCGTTATTTGTCGAATTAATTTTTTGAAGACAAATAATCTCCAGTAGATAGAAGATTAAATTCCAGTTATTTCAATCGTGAAAATTTCACATGGTATCAGAGATGATCTAGGCGCCAATGGTTTGCAGTGGTAAATCAACACAGGGCACAGGAAGAGAAGCACACAGGGGTTTTTACCTGGTTCAATTTTCTTTAGATTTCTCCAGTTTATTTGAGTTCGCAGATTTTCAAAGATGGCCGCAGTAGGATTGAGCGATCAGGACAAGTTGGATGGAGCTTAAAACTTTAGATTCTGTAAGGCCAGGATGGACAAGTACAAGTTGAAGGAGTTTTCTACAGCCGTTATTGTTGTACCAAGTACCAACAAATCCCATATTGTTACATCATTACAGAAGGGACAATGCCAAAGCGAAGAGGATGATTCATAACCGAGTCAGGGGTCACATTGTTCTGCATATTATAAAGAAGAATACAACGAAGGAAACATGGGAAGCCATCGTCAAACTGTA
Organism: Pinus albicaulis; assembly: GCA_034641835.2. Lineage (NCBI taxonomy): Eukaryota > Viridiplantae > Streptophyta > Pinopsida > Pinales > Pinaceae > Pinus > Pinus albicaulis. The sequence goes on along the minus strand of CM076584.1, from coordinate 609,216,667 downwards.
CCAGGATCCTTCAGAAAAAAGAAAAATGATCCTCAAGGAAAGAATGAGAACCATAAAAATGCATAAGGGCGAGGACGTAACTTGCTATCTCATCAGAGTTCAGTTTGTTAGAGATGAACTAGCTGTAGTTGGAGAGAGGCCGAGTGATGACAAACTAGTGCTTGTAAAACTCAATGTGTTTACCAAGGAATGGCATATGTTCATCCAAGTAATTTTTGGGCGATACAAGCTTCTAGATTGGGATCGCCTATGGAGTGATTTCACTTAGGAGGAGCTGAGACTCAACTTAGTCAATGGTACCAACAACAATGGAAAAGGATCGAAGGTGAAGGAAGAGCAAGAAAATGTTGTTCTAGCCGGAAAAGGTAAAGCGAAGAAGGGTCTGAGTAAGGGACAAGGCTCGAAAGGAGAGAAGAAGAAGAAGGACATGTTGAAGGTAAAATATTTTTGTTGCAGTCAACATGGTCTCTATGTCAGCCAATCTCTTAATCGGAAGAAGGACAAGAAGGAGAAGCAGGTTGCAACTTCAGTGGATATTGAGGATTTGTCTTCTAGGCTGGAAGATGAATTCACTCTCATAACTTGCCTATCTAGCTCCACATCCACAGGTGTATGGACTCTGGTACATAGAAAGTGGAGCATCAACACATATGATGAGAGTTAGAGACTACTTCTCCAGTTACGTGGAGGAGATGGACTTCCAGATTTAGATGGGAAACAAGACGAAGTGTACTCCAGTTGGGAGAGGCACCATCAACATTCAAGAGTTAGGCAAGAACACTAGTGTTACAAATGTGTTGCATGTCCCAGGTTTAGGGATGAACCTGATTTCAATATTTGCACTATAGGATAAGGGGTATGATGTTTACTTCGTCGGGCAGAATTTGTACATCAAATACCAAATTTGGAAGAAGGTGAAGCAAATTGGGGTTTGAAGCAACAAAGCTATTTAAGTTGCAGTTTGATTCTCCAAAGGCACTAGTGAGCAATAACAGTAGCAGTGGTAGAGACTTGGGAGAGTTGTGGCTTAGGAGGATGGGACACTTAAACCATTGAACACTTAGGTTGCTCAAAGAGACTATGACAGGTGTTCCAGAATTAACCACGGGACACGGTGATATATGCAGGGGGTGCGTACTTGGGAAGTTCGCAAAGGAAGTGTTCCCAAGAAGTGATGGTTGAGTCAATGGTGTGTTACAGTTGGTACACTCGGACATTTGCAGCTTGATGTCCACCAAATCTCTCAGAGGGTATGGATATTTTGTGACCTTCATAAATGATTACTCTAGGAAGACCTGGATCTACTATTTGAAGATGAAGGATGAAGTCTTCAGTCACTTCCAAGAGTTCAAGGCTCTTATGGAGAACATGACAGGCGAAAGGATCAAGGTGCTTCATACAAACAATGGAAGCGAGTATACAAACAAGGACTTCACGGGGTTCTGTGTGAAGGAGGGTATCAGGAGAGAATGGACAACTCCATACAATCCACAACAGAATGGAGTAGCGGAGCGGAAGAATAAGATGATTGTTGGGGAAAAAAGGCGATGTTGTAGGATTAGGACATGCCTAAGTTTTTATGGGCAGAGGCGTGCGACATGACAGTGCGTATATAGAACAGGTTTCCTCATAGAGTGTTGGGGAAGATAACACCAAAGGAGGTCTTCGCAGGGAAGAAACCAGAGGTCGGGCACTTTAGGATCCTTGGTAGCATAACATACTATCATGTGCCGGATGACAAACTCACCAAATTAGTTCAAATTGTAGAGAAGAGATATTTTGTTGGTTACAACGAAACATCCAAGGCATATAGGATCTACATTCCTGGTAGCAGGAGGATCATCGTGAGTCAGGACATGAAGTTATAGGAGGGGAAAGCCTTCAAGAGATCTCACGAGTTGCCAGCAAGTGATCAGAGTGAGCCAACAAAAACTCCAAGGGCTAAGCAACAACAACAAGGATAACCGCAGGGACAACAAAGCATGAGTACAGTTACTAGTATGAGCACTAGCTTCGGTGCAGAGGGTCTTGCGAGTTCACAACAGACAAAGCAATAGGGGCAGGTTGAGGAGCAGGAAGCTCCACCCACCATTAGCATGAGGAGGAACAAAGAGGTTCAACAAACGTCGAAGGATGTGCAGGAGTTTGTGGGGACTCCTAAGATGGGCAAGAGGGAGCGGAAACAACCAGACAGATACAAGGTGTTAGTGATAGAGGTCATTGACAGTGAACCTTCCAACTATGATGAGGCTACACAACATCAAGTGTGGCAAGATGCCATGATGGAGTACAACTCCATCATGATCAAAGATGTATGGGAGGTCATGCTTAGACCAGTGGATAGGGAAATGGAAGGATCCAAATGGATCTACAAGATTAAATATGCTGCAGATGACAGTGTAGAGAAGTACAAGGCAAGGTTTGTGGCCAAGGGGTATGTGTAGAAGGAAGGCATTGACTATGAGTAGACCTTCGCACTAGTTTCCAGATATACCTCTATCCGAGCAGTGATATCTCTAGCAACATAGATGGGATGGAAGATTCACTAGATGGATGTCAAGACAAGTTTCTTGAACAAGGTGATAGAGGAGGAGGTGTATATTGAACAATCGAAGGGTTTTGAGACGCATGAGAGAGGCACACACGTGTGCAGACTGAAGAGAGCGCTATACAGGCTCAAGCAAGCTCCTAGGGCATGGTATGGTTAGATTGACAACTACTTGCAGTAAATGGGCTTCTTGAAGAGCGAAGCAAATTCCAACATCTACTACCTGATGGTAGGGAGTTAGCTACTCATCCTAGTTTTGTATGTGGATGATCTCTTCTTGACAAGGTCATTAGGGCTCATAGAGGACTGCAAGAGGAACTTGGCAACAAAATTTGAAATGGACTTGAGACTGATGCATTACTTCCTAGGATTGGAGGTATGACAAGCATATGGGAGATCTTCCTTGGGCAAGGGAGATATGCTATGGAAACCTTGAATAGGTTTATGATACAGGATTGTAGACCCATGTCCATGACTATGATTACCAACTAGAGGAAGATTGATGCTTCAAAGGATGTAGATGTGGACCCAACCTTGTATAGGCAACTCATTGGATTGCTCATGTATCTGGTCAATACAAGGGTAGCCATTTGTTTCGCCGTTAACACTCTCAGTTAGTTTATGGTGGATCCAAAGAGGGTGCATTGGACAACAATGAGGTACTTGCACGACATAGTTGAGTATGGTTTGAGGTATGCTCGAGGTGATGGTGTTAGTTTATGTGGATATACAAATGTAGACTAGGTAGGTAGTTTAGTGGATCGGAAAAACACTTCAAGATGTTGCTTTAGTGTTGGATCAGGGGTTGTCTCTTGGTGCAGCAGAAAGTAGAAGTCATGGTACTAAGTTCTGTAGAGGTAGAATACATGGCAACAAGCATGGCTACATGTGAAGCTATTTGGCTTCGGAAGCTGCTAGTTAGTTAGTTTGGTAAGCAGTTGGATTCGACCAGTATCTACTGTGATAATCAGAGATTGTTAATTTTAGATAACAATGGTATGTATGCTTAGCACAATTTAATTCAATGTTTCTTTAGCAGACCAATGAAAATTTCCAATTATTTCCAGTAGCAATCACTATAACCATTAATCACATTGACAGTAAATGCAGATGAAACATAAAACAATATGCAAAAGACAAGCTAAGACAAGAGAACACCGGATGTGGCAGATGCCAAGGAAAAACCCCAATATGTGGAAAATCCTTTGATCAGTTCTTCCTAATATTATTCAAAAGTTCAACAGAGAGAGAGAATACAAAAGTCAAATTTACTAGCCCAAAAAAAAGTCAAATCAACCTTGTCAAATTTTGCTGTCAATTGCAGTCAAACTTCAGCGGTAAGTCAACGCTGGTCAAAATAACATCAATCCTTCCTAAAAGCAGCTCAGTCTTCCTTGGTCAAACTCGGCCTGATCAGGAGGTCAATTTCAACCCCAAAACAACTCAGTCAAACTCGGTCAAAGGAGAGAAAATTTGTTATAATTTTCTTCTGTCAAACAATATTCAACCTTGAAGTCAATGCAGTTCAACTAGCCCAACAATTCTTGGTTTTTGTGCCCAACAATGTGGCCTAAGAAAAACGAAAATTTGACCCTCAAAACATAGTCAAACTTGGTCAGCAACCCCTCGGTCAACACTAGTCAAACTTGTCATGAAATCTGAAAATTTTGGCCTGCAATTTTTGTCCCAGAAAACTTGTCCTTTTTCCACACGTGTGAGAGAGAGAGGCTGCCCAATAGTTGTACGAATCAATCTGATGAAGAGAGAAGAATGTGTGAGTGATGATGATGCCAGGAGGTGTGAGGTCACTTCTATTTATACAATTCGTTGTGGGTGAAGAGACATGTCCATTGGGCTTCATGAGCCTACATTTAGTTGAGGTCGACTTGAACAATTTGCACATGTGTGGGCATAAATTCAAAATCACACTTCTGCTTGTGTGAATGAGATGATCTTTAGATCAATTTTGGTCCTCTTAAAAAGAGGAATTTAATGCAATCATCATCTCCATCAAATGAGCTATCCCAAGGGGGAATTTGGCCCTTGATTCCAATTTTAACACTCCCTCTCAACTAGGGAAAATTTCACCTGCCAATCCAACTGTTGTTACTGATCATCATGCCATCCTATCGTCATGTACCATCCCTTTCATCTCTGCTCTGCTGAACCATGAAGTAATAATGAAGAAGAATTGATCGAGAGTGAGTCATAAGACCTCGCCACTCTCCACTGACAAAAGTCAATCCAGAGGTAGAACCTTAATTGATCCCAGTTCAAGTTGTTGAACACCATGCATCCTAGTCATAGGGAGTACGACAGTACACGATGCGTCCATCGATAGTGCTATGGTCCTTATCCACATTTCTAAACTCATTGGCCAGATATGTACTTCCCATGTGTCTTGGACTACATGGGTAGGATGATGCAGAAACACCAGCAGGGAAAGAATATATCACATCCTGCTCACAACCACACATAGGGAAAAGAGAAACCACATCCTACAAACACATATCACAACCACACGTAGGGAAAGGATAAACCACATCCTACAAGCATGCAAACCATTGAGAGTAGGGAAAGGATGGATCACGTCCTACATGCATGCTAACCAATTAATCAGAGGAAGGATTCTACTCATGGGGAAAGGATGAATCACATCCCACCGACATGTCAATCATAGGGAATGAGCATCCTACATGTGGGGAAAGGGTGAACCACGTCCCATTGACATGTCCACACACAGATGCCTGAATGCATTTCTCACTGGGGTATTCACAGGAGAAGGTGAACCACTCATCTTGCTCATATGCCATAGGAGAAGGTGAACCACTCATCCTATACATATGTCATCAATAGTAGGGGAAGGTGAACTACTCACCCTACATACATGTGTTTCCAATCGTAGGGTAAGGTGAACCTATCACCCTACACACATGTCAACCATCATGGGGTATCATAGGGGAAGGTGAACCACTCATCCTGTACATAGCGCACCACTAGGGGAAGGTGAACCACTCACCCTATGGTCGCTCATAGCTCCAAGAAGTACCCCAGGCCCCCAGGAGTTCCCAAAGCTCAGTGTCCAACTCATGCGGGACCCTCAATGGAGCGTCTTTCCACGACTCCAAGTCTCTCACGTAAGGCTAAGAATTTGACCTTTCCTAAGGGCTTCGTGAGAATGTCTGTGACTTGCTCATCAATCTTGATGTGATGGAGCCTTATTGCTCCGTGCTGTACCATATCCCTGATAAAGTGGTACCTGATATCAATGTGCTTGGAGCGGTCGTGGAACACGAGATTCTCTGAAAGGTGAATCCTACTTTGGTTGTCGCAGTAGATCACGGTGGTATCCAACACATGCTCAAATAGCTCACTAAAGAGCTTCCTCAACCAAACAACTTCACAATAGGCCATACTAGCAACAATGTATTCAGCCTTGGCTGTGCTTAAAGCAACCGATTTCTGCTTCTTGCCCATCCAAGATATTGAAGCAAACCCAAATGAGAAGCAACATCCAGATCTGTTCTTACGATCCACCACACTGCCAGGCCAGCCAACATCAGTACCCCAAGCCCCCAGGAGCTCCCAAAGCTCAGTGTCCAACTCATGCGGGACCCTTAATGGAGGGTCTTTCCACGACTCCAAGTCTCTCACGTAAGGCTAAGAATTTGACCTTTCCTAAGGGCTTCGTGAGAATGTCTGTGACTTGCTCATCAATCTTGATGTGATGGAGCCTTATTGCTCTGTGTTGTACCATATCCCTGATAAAGTGGTACTTGATATCAATGTGCTTGGAGCGGCGTGGAACACGAGATTCTCTAAAAGGTGAATCCTACTTTGGTACCTGATATCAATGTGCTTGGAGCGGTCGTGGAACATGAGATTCTCTGAAAGGTGAATCCTACTTTGGTTGTCGCAGTAGATCACGGTGGTATCCAACACATGCTCAAATAGCTCACTAAAGAGCTTCCTCAACCAAACAACTTCACAACAGGCCATACTAGCAACAATTTATTCAACCTTGGCTGTGCTTAAAGGAACCGATTTCTGCTTCTTGCCCATCCAAGATATTGAAGCAAACCCAAATGAGAAGCAACATCCAGATCTGCTCTTACGATCCACCACATTGCCAGGCCAGCCAACATCAGTATATCCATGTAGCCTCAAATTCTCGACAGTCTCAAACCATAGTTGATTGTGCCCCGAAGATATCTCAAGAGATTCTTGGCAGCAATCCAATGTATGTGATGAGGCTCGACCATAAATTGACTCATTGTATTCACAGCAAAGGATATGTCCGGGCGAGAGTTTACCAAGAACATTAGGGCCCCCACAAGTTGTCGATACTCGGAAGGGTTTTCCAAATCGGGCCCAACAACACTTCCACAAAGCTTCTTGAAGTTGAGTTCCATCGGAGTAGACACAGACTTGCAACCCACCATCCCACATCTCTCGAGTAGCTTCACAATGTATTTTCCTTGAGAAAGGAAAATATCACTTGGCGTTTGCTAGACCTCCAAGCCTAGGAAGTAGTGCATCAACCCTAGGTCCTTCATCTCGAATTCGGAAGCCAACTCCCTTTTGCATTGATAAATGAAAGGGTTTGCACCTGTCAGAAAAATTTCATCCACATAAAGTACCAAAATGAGAGGCTTGTCCTTTTCAACCTTGAAGTATAGGTTAGGGTCAACTTCACTCCTTGTAAATCCCAACTTCATAAGATAGCTATCAATCCTATCATACCATGCCCCAGGGGCTTGCTTCAACCCATAAAGGAATTTTTGTTCATTTGTTGGAGATTCATCTTGCTTTCCTGCATTTTCATCATTGTCCTTCCTTGGGATAGGAAGATCTCTGACTTTCCCAAGGGCAGAATCTACATTGAAGGTGACATCATGACTTATTTGAACTTCTCTTTGACCAAACACATAGATTTTTTATGCCTTTGAAGTTTCACTGTAGCCCACAAATGTTCCTTTCTTCCCAGATGCATCTAGCTTGTTTCTTTTCTCTTTCGACACATGAAAATACACGGGACAACCAAAATTTCTAAAATGAGAAACATTAGGTTTCGTACCGGTGAAAACTTCTTCGGGTGTCTTTAAGTCCAATGCTTGATGTGGGCACCTATTTTGAACATAGACGACAATGTTAGCAGCTTCTCCCCATAAGAAGTTCGGTAGGCTTTGGTCATGAAGCATAGCACTTGTAGCTTCTATGATTGTTCGATTCTTCCTTTCGGCAACTCCATTTGGCTTAGGATTATATTTAGTTGTGGTATCCCTCTTAATGCCAGCTTCTCTACATTAGACATTAAATTCATTTGGTTCATATTCGGTTCCATTATCGATCCCCAATATTTTGATCTTCTTCCCTATTTGATTTTCAACCAAGGCTTTGAAAGAGCGGAACCATTTGAACACTTCGTCCTTCTTCTTCAAGAAATGGATCCTTGTTTTGCGGGAGAAGTCATCCACAAAAATTGCTTAGTACAAGTATCTTCCCAGTGATGTTACGGGAAACATACCAGATAGATTACAATGCATCAATTGAAGAATGTCGTTAGTTTGACTCTCACTTGAGGGGAATAGTCCCCTTGTATGTTTTCCAGCTGCACAACCCTAACAAACACCTTCATGATCTATGTTGAATTCGGGCATACCTATAGGATGACCATCTTCCTTACATCAGGTAAGACTTTGTAATGAAGGTGAGCAAATCTTCAGTGCCATAATTCGGATTGAAGAGAAGTATCGCAAGTCATAGCTCCCAAAGGACTTCCTCCAACCTGATAAAGACCTTCAACCCTAAATCTGTGTAAATGCATCTTTCGGGTTCCTTTGCCAAATACGTACTTTCCAATCAACGAATGCTACCTTGAAGCCTTTATCTTCCATTACAGAAATAGATACCAGGTTCTTTTTCAAATTAGGTACATACAATACATCTTGTAGATGAAGGATTTGACCTTGATTCAAGTGAAGAGTGACAATCCCTATCCCTTTCTCGGGGTAGGTGGCATTGTCTCCAAGTATGATTTCCAAATTATTCTTATTTTCAATCAAATTAGAGAGGGTCTCCTTGTACCTAGTGAAGTGCCTTGAGGCACCACTATCAATCAACCAATTATCCAAAGTGTTCGGAGGAGAGGCAGTAGTGAGGGCAGAAATAAGATAAAATTCTTTTTTCTTTTCTACAACATTAGATTCCTCATACCTGGAGTTTCTCGACCTTTTAGGAGGTCGACCATTTCCATATCGAGCGGCGGGAGCATTCCTCTTTCCTTTGTTGTTGAACTTGTTAATCCTTTGATTGCCATTGCCTTTGAACTTGTTGTGGTTGTGGTTGTTGTTGTTGTCATCCTGTGGAGTATCCTTCTTTTGAGGACATTCTCTAGCATAGTGGCCAAACCTATTACAATTGAAGCATCTTCCCTTTCTTCCTTCTTTGAATACTTGCTTGAATCCTTGACCTTGTCTCTTTGGACCAACATTGTTCTCCCTCTTAACATGAGCGGAGAATGTAGTGAGCTCATTTCCAGTTGAAGCCTTGTCTCTCTCCATCATCCTCGTCTCTTCTTGAGTGCATCTAGTCAATAATTCGTTGAAGCTAGGAATCCTGTTATTGTTAAGAATAGTGGTGTTAAACACGTCCCATGCTCGTGGTAGACCTCCAAGGAAAATAAGAGTGAGCTCCTTGTTAGAAACAACTTCTCCAATAGATAGAAGATCATTCTTTATTTCAGTACTCCTCATGAAGTAGGATTGGATAGACTCCCCTCTATCCATCTTGATGTCCTTCAACTTGTTCTTGAGAAAGAGGATTTGGTTTACATTATTTGCTTTGAACATCCCAACCAACTTGTCATACATTTCCTTAGATGTGCCCAAATCAGAAATGTAAGCAACCAAATGTTTTTGAATGGAGTCTCTGATGATCTTTTTAGCTTTGACCTCACCTTTCTTATACTTTGTCTTAGTAGTTGCCATTACATTTGAAGGAGGCTTCACCACATTTCCCGCACATAATCCATAACATCTTTTTTCTTACAAAGTCAAATCCAAAGACATCTTCCATGCATGATAGTCAGATTTATCATTGAGCTTATCCTATGTCTTGAAGTAAGATGTAGAAGCCATTGAGGCTTTGTCCTTGTCCAACATACTTAGTGATTTCTTTTCTCTCTCTTGCTTGGGCTTTGTCTTCACTTGGGCTCTAATACCATGTTAATTTCAGATAACAATGGTATGTTCTATGCTTAGCACAATTTACTTCAATGTTTCTTTAGCAGCCCAATGACAATTTCCAATTATTTTCAGTAGCAATCACATTAACCATTAATCACATTGACAGTAAATGCAGATAAAACATAAAACAATATGCAAAAGACAAGCCAAGACAAGAGAACACCGGATGTGGCAGATGCCAGGGAAAAACCCCAATATGGGGAAAACCCTTTGATCAATTCTTCTTATTATTATTCAAAAGTTCAGCACAGAGAGTAGAAAATTCAAATTGACTAAGCCCAAAACAAAGTCAAATCAACCCTGTCAAATTTTGCAGTCAAACTTCAGCCCTAACCAGAAAGTCAACATTGGTCAAAATAGCAGCAATCCTTCCTCAAAGCAGCTTGGTCTTCCTTGGTCAAACTCGGCGTGATCAAGTCAATTTCAGCCCAAAACAATTCGGTCAAACTTAGTCAAAGGAGAGAGAAAACTTGTAATTTTCAGCGGTCATATAGCAGTCAACCTTGAAGTCAACACAGGTCAACTAGTCCAGAAATTCTTGATTTTTGTGCCCAGCAATGCAGCCTAAGAAAAATGAAATTTCGACCCACAAAATGCAGTCAAACTTGGTTAGCAACCCCTCGGTCAATGCTCGTCAAACCTGTCTTGAAATCTGAAATTTTCGGCCTGCAATTTTTGTCCCAGAAAACTCGTCCTTCTGCCACACGTCAGAGAGAGAGAGAGGTTGCCCAATAGTTGTACGAACCAATCTGATGAAGAGAGAGAAGAATGTGTGAGTGATGATGATGCCAAATGAGGTGTGAGGTCACTTCATTTATACAATTCATTGTCGGTGAAGAGACACGTCCATTAGGCTTCATGAGCCTACATTTAGCTAAGGTCGACCTGAACAATTTGCACATGTGTGGGCACAAATTCAAAATCACACTTCTACTTGTCTGAATGAGATGATCTTTAGACAATTTTGGTCCTCTCGAAAAAAGGAATTTAATGCAATCATCATCTCTATCAAATGAGATGTCCCAACTTCCAAGGTGGAATTTGGCCCTAGTTTCCAATTTTAACAGAGTTGCATCAAGCTCTTTGAGAATCTAGTGTTTCATGAAAGGTTGAAGCATATCGACATAATGTACCACTTCATCGGAGATTGTGTGCAGCGTGGATCGGTTCGGCTACAACATGTTCCCACAGATCAATAGGTCCCAGATATTATCACAAAGGTCTTGGGTAAGGCAAAGTTTGTCTTCTTCAGGGATAAGATGGGTGTAGTGGAAAACACCTTCCTCGCTAAGAGGGAGTGTTAGTTTTTGGTAGCAGCGGACAAGTGTTCTAGTCTCTATGGTGTCTATGAGGTTAGGGAACACATTTTCTCCAATCCACAGAAAAGGTTTCGCGAGAAAACACCTCAATTATATTAATTAGCCAATTGTTAAAATTTCCCTAAGTCTATCTTAGGAAAATTGGTTAATTAAATTAAATGAGGAAAATTGATTTTTCTCTAGAGACTTCTGGAAAAGTCAAGTTCAACGAGTGATTATAAAGGGCAAATCGATGGGGTTGGAGAGACACACTTGAGCAGTTTGATTTACCCAGTTGCAAAGACAACAAGGGCACAGTTGTAGCAGAGTGAGACATCGACAACAACGGTTTCAGTAGAGATTTGGGAGGATATTTCTGGAGAGGATTTCTATAGATTTTCTAGTGATCCAGTGACAGGGAAGGAGGTCGATATTATTTGCAAAAGAGGAGGCTGATTCAGCTAGTACGAGTAGCTAGTTAGCCAGTGCGAGTTGTAGAGGAGAGCTTGATTTAGTGTGCCAATGCCATATCTATCGCTCAAAGGCAAAGCAAGTGGGTCTAGCAAGTGCTAGAGGTGGTTTGACTTGCAGGAAGTGATTTCTAGAGGCTGTACAAATTTTCCTGGAGGAGTAGCATGAATTTCTAGCAGGCAATGCAAATAGCCGGGAGGAGTGCAAGTTGCTAGAAATAGAGCAGATTGATTTGCAGAGGAGACTTTGTGTCTCCAGATTATTTTGCTAGTAGAGATTATCATTTGCCGAAGCTTTTCCATCATCAAGCAAGCAAATTTATGTACTCTTAAATTGTTGAAGAATTAATATAAACCCTCATCTATTGTACTGGTTTTCCCCACATTGGGGTTTTTCCAGGGACTATTGTCCAAAATTTTGGTGTCCAATTTTTGTGTGTGCATTATTTTCTCAGTTCCTGAATTTAATTTTGTGAAGATTGCAATAGTGAATTAATCATTATTTGTTGAATTAATTTTTTGAAGACAAATAATTTCCAGTAGATAGAATATTAAATTCTAGTTATTATATTCGTGGAAATTTCTCATGGTTACCAACTAGCAGTTGATCTGTTAAACGAAAGATGACAACTATAACTTAAAAACAAAATAGGAAAAGCTAAAGTAGCAGTTAGACTGTAGATGTTCTAGTAATATGGAAAGCATTTGAGTTTAAAATATGAGGAAGTTTGCCACTTCTGGAAAGTATTGGGAATGCCAGAGGAACCAACATTGATCAAGGCTATACTGCATTAAAGGGATTTGTTGACGGTGCTGGATATCTCCATCAGTAGGGGGTCTCCTCGGTATGAAGTCCCAACTAGACCTCACATCGTTTGGGATAGGAGTCCCATCCAGGAATTCGACCGGACCACCATTATTCTGAGAGATTTGCCTTGGTTGCAATTATCAACATAAGAGATTATACACAAACTTTGAGATAAGCGATGGCAACTATAATTGAAAAATGTAATAGGGAAAGCCAAAGTAGCAGTTAGATTGTAGATGTTCTAGTAATCTGGAAAGCATTTGAGTTCAAAATATGAGGAAGGTTGCCACTTCTGGAAAGTACTGGGAATGCCAAAGGATCCATCATTGATCAAGGCTACACTGCATTAAAGGGATTTGTTGACAGTGTTGGATGCCGCAAACAATCGGGGTTCTCTGTAGTATGAAGTCCCAACTAGACCTCACACTATTTGGGATAGGAGCCCCATCCGGGAATTCGACCCGACCATGATTATTCTTAGAGATTTCCCTTGGTTGCAATTATCAACATAAGAGATTATACACAAACTTTGAGATAAGCAAGTTAACACTGTGAAGCATACAAATATAAGGTTCTTCCACGATCAAAGTAGAAAGAGTGAGCCTTTAAGAGAAAAGTAATAGTACTATTCTAGTAAAGACACATGAGAGCATAGAAAGAATCATTAGTTAATGTGCAAAATAGTTCACAAGGTAACAATGATCATAAAAGCAAATAACAATGCACATTCAACAAGATATATACTAAAGCCAACGAAATAGTTTATTTTCTCCAATATGTATGAACACAAACGTGTACTGCAAACATTAAAAGAATAGTCTTACAACATCCACGATACATACATGAAAGTGCGCCGACTCTGAGAGCTTCAAACATTAAGTGAAAGTTCCAAGGTACACAATTACAATGATGCAACACTAGCTCCAGTAGTGGAACATTAAGCCACTTCTTGCTCCTCCAAAGAATGATCTTCTCTCCAATGCCAAGCTAGAGAAGCCAAGGTGAAAAGTCCATTTGCTTGAGGCATGAGGGTTTATTTATAGCAAATGAAGTGACCTTTCACCTCCCACGTGACTCTTGCCATCCCTCATGACTCTTGAGTTTCCATATGACTTTTGAGCTTCTATGTGACCTTTGAACTCCTACACGACTCTAGGACTTCGTAGTGACTTTTAACATTCCATGTGTGACCCTTGGGCTTTCACACATTTTACATTTACTCATTTTGAAAATACAAAATTACATTCCACCAATAATGTGGCAAAAATATATGGGACCAAACAACATTCTTGTGTTGACACTTGAATGACCATAATTTGGTCACTGTGACATGATGATTGATCCGTGCTTTATCTTCATCCTCCAAAGGGTCTAGACGAATATTGGAAACTTCTAAGTCAACTTCAGTTGCCATCTCTTTGTCGTGGTCCAAGGTTCCTTTATCTCTTGTATGATGGTATCTTTGTATCTCTTCTCCACAAGTGTGCTCTTGTAACCTCTCTTTGATGACCTTCTTCAGCTGCATCTTGCTAGGTCAGAATGATAAGACCTGCAAATGAAGTTTACTCATGACAAGAGAACATCAGTCCTGAAATCACCTATTCTATCTTGTTTGCTCATGTGAGATGCTGACTCTGATGGGACAATGTGCAAGAACTAAGAGGGAGAGGCAAGTCATAGATTGCGCATTGGGCAAGTCCAGGAGGCAAGGAAGGCCTTCTTGCTCACTGAGAATGTGCAGTGCACAGTGCTTGAAGAGAGGGTTTTAGGTGCTTTGCAGTTGAGCATTGCAACGACTAAAAGACGACACTACTACTCACTGAAAGTGCACAATGCGCAATGGAGGCAAGGTTGGTCAAGGCATTGTGCAAATGGCAAGTTCAAGAGACAAGAGTGACAAGCTTGGGCTCTGTAATTGCACAGTGCACAGTAGCTGTGGGAGAGGGCCTAAGCATTACACAGTTGGCTTCTGCAAGGGTCCAGAAATGACCCGATTGTCCACTTAGAAGTGCACAGTGCGTTGGTCAAAATTGTGCATTGGGCAAGTGTAACCAACAAGATGAAATTACTGTGCTCTGAAGTTGCTCAATGTGCAATTGAAGGAGGCTGTCCTCTATGATTGTGAAATGCACAGTTCCAGGAGGTAAGAACTCCACCATTGTGGATTAGGAATGCACAGTGCGCAGTACACTTGGCCGAGGGCTGAAGATTAGTAATGGATTGCACAAGTTGTGAGGACCAAGAGAACTCCAAAATTGACTAAGTGTGGGATCAGTGAGACAAGAGAGTAGGAATAAGAGCATACAACAAGTCCTGAACATGATCACACACACATATACAACCAAGAACATGACTAGAAGATATAGAGTACCCAAAATCAACATGTATACAGTGAAATGACACTTGTCTCCAAGTGCGACACTTAGGGTATATCTTTACGACACAAGCGTTGACTGTAACCAAAAGGTGCGCTATGCTATGGGAGAGTGTCCAACACATGCTCTTATGATATATAAAATCAACTAGTGCAAGAGAGTGTGCTGGAGCTGCCTCTAAAAGGTGTGCCATGGTGTTCTTAGGATATGTGAAAACAAGTGAAAGTGACATATGCAGGGGTGAAAGTGACGCAAAAGCAACACTTGCAAAAGATAGAGCAAGCAAAAACGACGCATGTAAGAGCAAAAGAAAGCAAAAGTGACAACTGAGAAACTCAACGAGAAGATGGGGCATTTGCAACCACGAGTGAGAGAATGCTCCTTATATTCCAACAGTTTACAAAGCTCAAAAGTGAAAGATGAATATAAAGATGAGCTCTGGACTGGGCTCTTTGTATAAAGATGGAGAGAGATTCTCTGTTCGTATAAGTCTTAGATATCTCCCAGAGCAGCTGAGAGTGATCTTATATTGAAACCTGAAAGGGCATGTGCTGGTTGGTTTAGAAGCGAGCCCTGAGAAACCTAGTGATTGATTCCTCTTGAGCCAAGACTATTACACTCGTCCATAAATAGGCAAAAATGAGTGAGCACCATAGTTTGCTGTGGTTACAGTTATTCTTGAAGAGAGCTAGCAGTCTGTTAAAGCCATTTATTGCATGGCAACTTAAATGATGCAGGCCTTGCCTGGCGCCACTTAATTTCTAGGGATGTTGCACCATGACCAAACATAGTGATTGATTCCCCTCAAGCCAAGACTGCAATACATTTTTCCATTGATAGGAAAAAATTAGTGAGCACCATAGCGTGCTGTGGCTCCTGCTATTGTTGTGGAGAGCTAGCAATCTGTCAAAGCCAATTATTGCATGACAACTTAAATACCGCCGGCCTTGTGTGGTGCCACTTGATTTCTAAGAATATTGCACCAAGTCCTTCCCCCCTAGTACATTAGTGGAAGCACAGAACGTCTAGATTCTATTCATTAGATCAAGGCAAAAAGATTAAGAAAGACGGATATGGTAGAGATCAAGAAACAGTAACACCTAGCATATGGCTTAACATGCATACTGGATGAGGATTGGCTGGAGTGAACTGAAAGCTATTGGTATGCCTTCCTGTTGAACATACAGCACCCTCGGTCCAATGAGCATGCAATTATCAGATAGTGCACTACACTGGTCCATTGATAGGCAAAAAAAGTGAGCACCATGGTTTGCTGTGGCTCCAGCTATTGTGTGGAGAGTGAGCAATCTGTCGAATCTGATTATTGCATGACAACTTAAATGCCGCAGGCGTTGCGTGGTGCCACTTAATTTCTAGGAATATTGCACCAAATCCCTGCACAAGGTACATTAGTGGAAGTACAGAGCATCTATTCATTAGAGCAAGGAAAAAAGAATAAGAAAGACATGGGATATGGTAGAGATTAAGAAAACAGTAACACCAAGCATATGTCCTAACATGCATACCA
This sequence comes from Pinus albicaulis, assembly GCA_034641835.2. Classification (NCBI taxonomy): domain Eukaryota; kingdom Viridiplantae; phylum Streptophyta; class Pinopsida; order Pinales; family Pinaceae; genus Pinus; species Pinus albicaulis. Next base: position 609,200,393 of record CM076584.1, on the reverse strand, counting down.
GATGAGGATTGGCTGGAGTGAATTGAGAGCTATTGGTATGCCTTCCTGTTGAACATACAGCACTCTCAGTCCAATTACAATATCATGCAATTATCACTTTGCAGGGGATACAAGCTGTGTGACCCTCTGAAATTGCCAGGAGAATACTTTGTAGAAGAGTCATGCATACTGGTAATGAAAACAACTCCAAGGGACATGTGGAGATGCATATTCTGTATGGTGATGATTCGCCAGTTGATCATTTCAATGCAAGAAAGATTGAGCAACATCCTCTGTGATGGTTATGAGATAGTATTTAGTGAAAAAAAGGCTGGTTGTAACCTATAATTGAACAATCCAGTGAGAACCACAACCATAAGCTTCTGATATGAAATCGTGTTAGAGAATACTTACAGCAAAGCTAGAAGTCTATCAAAAGCTGAGTTGATTGGCATTGGCCTTGGCACTCAGAACTACATCCAAAACAAACTTTGGAGCCAAGAAGTGCAGCCAATTGGTGTATGCCTATTTGTTTGTTGATATTAGAGGAACCTTTTTTCAAACTCCTAGTAGTTTTTGCTTGACAACTCACTATAATGTGCAGGTGACACTGTGGACAAAGCACTCACATGCCATTGGTATCTGTTCATTAGATACAGAGTCTTTACAAAGCCTTGTCAGTTATTGACCTGATTGACACTGTGCTGCCAACTAGTTGTGGTGTGCAGGTTAGATTAGACCACAGTGGGCCATTGGCTGGTTGCTGAGAACGCAGACCTTATAGCCATTAGAAGAACAGCAAAGAACAGAGCAGGCCAGGAGATCCTTGTACAGAGAAGAGAGGGGAAAGGCGTAGTAGCGCTTCTAGAGGCAGAATGCTCTGTACAAGCCTGAGAACAGAGCTGATACAGAGATAATATTATTTAACTTTTGCAAGGGTCCATGCTGGTGAAGTGAGTGGTCTATAGACCTTGTTTAAGGATCAGTTGTTAATAGAGCAATTGAATCCTTGATTGTGACATAGCTGCAAGAACTTTGGAGAGACATTGCAGACCTCAGCATGGGTAAAGCAAGCAAAGAAAATTTGAAAGACTTAAGGGCCAGCAATGCTCAGCTTCGAAAAGAGAACGAACACTTGAAGGAGCAGGTCCAGATGTTCAACAAGAGGATGACAGAGATGGACTAAAACCTTGAGATCTCTGCTAAATTGCTGCCATTGCTATAGAAGAAGTGAAGTATAGAGTTCATTTCACACACTTGGGAGAGAAGCTCATTCAGCTGGATAGCTGGCAAGAGGATAGGCTCACTTAGATGATGGCATAATTGGAACAAGAGTTGGCAAAGGAGGCCTTAAAAAAGCTCCTGTAGAAATTTTAGCCCAACCCTGGTTATCAGTTTCTCCTTATTACTGCCATGTAGTTAAATGCCCATTCCCATAACCATTCATTCAACAAGCTGAAAATAATAAATATTTCTGAAAACACAAATTCTGGAAAATTCAAAGCGCTGGAAAATGCAGAAATAAAACACAGAAATATTTTCAGCCACACACAGAGAAAATGACACGCTGATTTTTGGTCAATATGACCTTGGAAAAACCCCCTACAACTCTTGGGGAAAACCAGTTCGAAAGCTCCTCTTTATTTCTGAATATTGCTTTTACAGAGAAATGAAAAGTACAGTAAAAATTCCAGCAACCAGTATTTTTACTTATCTCGAAAACTGTGCACAAACTCCACCTCGATTTTCATGCCAAATACAAACAGAAACATTATAGTAGAAAGTACAGCATTAAATATTGTACAGACAACACCAAAAACAATGCTGGAACAGCTGTACGACCTCCCTTGAAAACTATGCCACTTGCTGCCTCGATTTTTGTGTTGTACGACTGCTGTACAGACCTCGTTTTGCATGCTGCTAGCTATTGTACGGATTCTAGAAAAAAACAGTTCTCTTTCGCTGTTGTATGGACCTCAATTTTCGTGCCTCCTTGCTACTGTACGGACCTCAAAAAACGTGTTGCAATAAATGTTGTTTTTCACTCCTCGAAATTTGTGCCACTTGACTTGAACTTCGTGCTGCCCCTTGCTGTACGGATTTGCTGAATCTAGCTCTCGGTATGCGTGCCAAGGTACTGTTCTTCCTCCTCTTTCTCTGCTCAGAAATATCTCCTTGCTTTCTCTCCTCCTCTCAATCTGCTCATGAAAGAATTAATGATATTTTCCTTCTTTTCCTCCTCTAACCTAACCATAAGTGACCTTTGGGGAATCCCTAAATCCAATGGCTGAGATAGCTTTAGATCTAGGGCTGAGATTAAATGTGCATTTAAATCGTACTTTCTATTTTTTTTATTCACCCCACTTTAATTTAATAAAGACCCACTTAGCCTTTTATTTCCAAAGTCACTTTTCACTTTCTAATTTCACATTGGCTTTATTAAAGTCACTTTAAAATTAGACTTAGTAACTTTATCACTTATAAAGTCACTTTTAAATTAGATTTGACTTTACCACTTATAAAGTCACTTTAGGAGAAAAAGTTAAATACTTTTGGACACTTTTCCCTAGGCCAAAGATCAAAGCCCTAGGGAACCACTTGTCCTCTGGTGTACCCAAATTTCAACACTCCCTCTTACCGAGGAAAGTGTTCCTCACCACACCCATCTTGTCTCTGAAGTGGACATGCTTGCCCCGTGGTAAGGCTTTGGTGAAAATATCTGCTACGTGCTCATCTGTGGGAATATACTCAAGCTTCACAACTCCCTTCTGAACATAGTCTCTGATGAAATGATATTTGATCCCGATATGCTTTGACCTGTCATGAAATACTGGATTCTTCGTGAGTTTAATGCAACTCTGATTATCACAGTAAATCACTAAAGGTCTCAACGGTTGACCAAATAAGCCAAACAACATCTTGTGAAGCCAGATGGCCTCACAACTAGCTAGACTGGTTGCCATGTACTCTGCATCCGTTGAACTCAATGCTACTGATTGCTGCTTTCGGCTGAACCACGACACAACAGCCGAACCCAACCCAAAACAACGCTCTGAAGTGCTCTTCCTATCAGAAGCACAACCTGCCCAATCAGAATCAGTGTACCCTACCAATATCACTCCATCTCCCTATCTATAATCCAGACCATAATCCACTATCCCCTGCAAGTATCTCAAAATGTGTTTTGCAGCAACCCAGTGTACTCTCCTGGGCTCCCACATGAACTGGTTCATTGTGTTGACTGCAAAACATATATCTGGTCTAGTGTTGACCAAATACATCAAGGAACCAATCAACTGTCTATACAATGTGGGATCCACCAACTCAGAATCTGAAGCGTGAAGCTTCTTCCAGTTAGTGATCATAGGTGTCGACATGGGTTTACAATCCTCCATGTGAAATCTACTAAGAATGTCCACAATATACTTCCCCTGTCCCAGGAAGAAATGCCCCTCCTCCTGCCACACCTCCAAACCCAAAAAGTAATGCATCAAGCCAATGTCCTTCATCTCGAACTCTGAAGCAAGATCTCTCTTGCAGCCCTCTATGAGTCTCTCTGCACCTGTAATGACCAAGTCATCCGCATACAACACAAGAATGAGAGGCTCCTCACCTATCACAATGAAGTATAGGTTTGGATCTGCATCACTCTTTGTGAAACCCATCTCCTGCAAGTACGTATCAATCCTGGAGTACTAATCTCTAGGAGCTTGCTTCAGACCATAAAGTGCTTTCTTCAGTCTGCATACATGGGACTCCTTCCCATGCACCTCAAAGCCTTGTGGCTGCTCAATGTACAACTCCTCCTATATGAAGCCATTGAGAAATGCGGTCTTCACATCCATCTGGGGGATCTTCCAACCCATCTCTGCTGCTATCGATATAATGGAGCGAATGGAAGTATATCGAGCCACGGGAGCGAAGGTCTCCTCATAGTCAACTCCCTCTACTTGGGAGAACCCTCTAGCCACAAAGCTTGCTTTGAAATTCTCGATGCTGCCATCTGCAGCGTGCTTTACCTTGGAAAGCCATCTGGAAGTAACCATAGATTTGCCCTCCGGCCTCGGCACCACCTCCCAAACATCATTCTTCATGACAGAAGGATACTCCTCCTGCATGGCCTCTCTCCAGACCTGCTAGCTAGCTGCCTCCTCATAGCTAGAAGGCTCATAGTCAACGATGCTGGCAACCATTGCCATATAGCTACAAAACCGCTCAGGTGGTCTGCTCTCTCTGACCGGTTTCTTTGGCCCAACAACAGATGTGGCCTCTCTCAAGGTATCCTGAAGCCACTTGGGCTTCCTCTTCCTTGAGCACACTTCTCCCACCGGAGATTGAAACTCCTCATCCTCATCAGAAGCCTGAATTCTTGAATGTCTGTTTGCTGTCCTCCTGCCTGAACCTGTGCCTGTAGATGCTGAAGTACCGTGTGAATTGTCCACCAGTGGACTACCTAATGAACTGCTTTGCGGATTGCTTTGCATGCTGCTCGAAGCACCACCCCTCTGACTCTGCAAGCCACTGCTCACTAATGGACCTGACACCGTGATTGATGTACCTCTTGATCCCTGCCCACTGGATCCCTGTGACTGACTCAGCTGCTCCTGAGGGTCTAGTGAATCCAGATACTCTAACTCCCCTGAGCTCTTGAAAGCCCTATCCTCCTCGAACTTCACATCCCGCCTGACAACAACTCTCGTCTATGCAGGAATATAAATCTGAAAGGCTTTCGAGGTCTCACTATAGCCCACAAAGATGCCCTTCTCTGCAGTGGGCTGTAGCTTGGTCCTCTTCTCTTTGGGTACATAGGAGTATGCAATACACCCAAAGATACGAAAATGACCAACATCAGGCTTCTTCCAAGAAAAAGCCTCCTTCGGAGTCACATGCCCCAAGGCATGATGTGGACTCCTGTTTTGCAAGTACACAACAGTGTTGCAGGCTTCTGCCCACAAAAACAACGGTAACCCTTGATCATGTAGCATGGCTTTGGCAGCCCCAACGATGGATCTGTTCTTCCTCTCCGCAACCCCGTTTTGCTGGGGGTTGTAAAGAACTGTGAACTCCCTCTTGATGCCTGCCTCCGCACAATAATCAACAAACTCACCAAGGGTGTACTCCCCTCCATTGTCCGACCTGAGGGACTTGATCTTCCAACCTGTCTGAGTCTCCACACGAGCTCTGAACTCCTGAAATCTCTTGAAGACCTCACTCTTGGTCTTCAAGAAATAAATCCAGGTCTTCCTCGAGTGATCATTAATGAATAAAACATAGTACTCATATCCACTCAAGGAAACATGAGACATCTTACCGCTCACATCGGTATGAATCAAATCAAGAATCCTAGTCGATCTACTGTCATTGCTGGGAAAAGGGGATTTGGCAAACTTCCCCATAGCACATCCTCTGCATGTATCAATGTGATCAAAGCTAAAATCTGGCACACCTGTAGTGATCTCCCGCAATGTCTTCAAGGCCCCATGATACATGTGCCCCATCTTGTGGTGCCAAATTTCGCACAACTTTGAACTGCTAGCTCTGCTGCCGGTACTACTGCTTAATGCCAAAAGGGGCTGAAACGCAAACTTGTACACCTTGGCATGGCGTACACCAATCACTCTAACTAAATCAGCTGGAGCACCCCTGGGATATATAAGCATCTGTCCTCTCCTGAACAATACTTCATACCCTCTGTCCTCCAATGCTAAGACGAATGTAAGGTTCTTCCTCATCCCTGGCACATATAGAACATCCGACACTTTTAAGGGAGGTTTGGGTTCCCTATCAAATGTCAATGTCCCCACACTCACTGCTCTAACAATGCTGTCGTCTCCGAGTACTACATCTATATCAGTGCGACTCTCTAAAAGCTCTGAGAAGTACTCATGGACTCCTGTCATATCATATATGACGTGAAGCCCCACTATCAACATACCAAATACCTGAAGATGCTCCGCTAGTGGAGGGAAATGCACACTCCCTCTCAACCTCCGTGGCTGGCGATCCTACACTAGTGGACTCACAAGCAATGAACCCAAACTCCCGGTCAAAGCTCTCCAAAAAGTCATCTATCTCTGCTGATGCTGCCATGGTCTTGTCCTTTCCCTTCTTCTTCTTCTCCGGACACACAACTGCATAGTGTCCCAACTTCTGACAATTCCAACACTTTACCTTGGAATAGTCCTTCTGCGTGTTCACCTGCTTACCTTTACCTTTGCCTTTGCCCCACAACTGCTTGTGGAAGCTTGCTTCTTTCCCTTGCCCTTTTTGCCCCCAGCTAACAATGCTACATTGTCATCCTCCTCAACTGGTTTGGCTGTCTCAAGCTGATTCTTTCTGATTTCATTCTGAGTGCAATCATCCCACAACCTCTTCCAAGTGGGAAGGGTCTCCCGTGCAACAATCCCATTGACAAAATTCACCCATGTATTGGGAAGGCCATTCACTGTAATCCGCACCAACTCAGTGGGTGGAATGACCTCTCCAATAGTTGCCAACTCATCTCTCACATTAGTGATCTTTGTGAGGTATGCAGTAACACTATCAGACTTTGATCTTAATGGCCTTCAGCTTCTCCCTTTGGACCATTTTTCTGTTTTCATTGGTACTCTGGTAGAGATTGGTCAAGGCTGTCCACATCTCGTGTGCAAATCTTTTTCCTCTCACATGAGGAATGACATGGTCTTTAATACCATCCAAAATTAGTCTCTTTCCCTTGACATTCTTCTTATTAAACTCAGCCAACTGAACAAGGTTAGCAGACATTGCTACTGGGTTCTATTGGGTATGAACCATGATGCCCCAGACTTTTGCCTCCTCAAAGATGCTCTGGATTCTCTCCTTCCATGTACTGTAGTTGCTATGCCCATCTAACCTATCCTCCACCCTCAAGCTCAAAGACATGCTTGTTGTCCTAGCAAACTGAAAATTTCATTGTTGTGGTAAAGGTTCAGTTTTTTGTGTGAAATATAAGCTTGCTGTAATTTTTCACTTGCTGTCCCAAACTGCACTTTTCAGCCACCCAAGCTCCGATACCATGTAGAAATTTTTAGCCCAACCACGGTTATCAGTTTCTTCTTATTACTCCCATTTAGTGAAATGCCCATTCCCATAACCATACATTCAACAAGCTGGAAATAATAATTTTTTCTGAAAACACAAATTCTGGAAATTTCAAAGTGCTGGAAAATGTAGAAATAAAACACATAAATCTTTTCAGCCACACACACAGAAAATGACACACTGATTTTTGGTCAATATGACCGTGGAAAAACCCCCTACAACTCTTGGGGAAAACCAATTCGAAAGCTCCTATTTATTTCTGAATATTGCTTTTACAGAGAAATGAAAAGTACAGTAAAAATTCCAGCAACCAGTATTTTTACTTATCTCGAAAATCGTGCACAAACTTCGCCTCGATTTTCGTGCCAAATACAAACAAAAATATTACAACAGAAAGTACGGCCTTAAGTGCTGTACGGACAACACCAAAAACAATGTCGGAACAACTGTACGACCTCCCTCGAAAACTATGCCACTTGCTGCCTCGATTTTCGTGCTGTACGGCTACTATACATACCTCGTTTTGCGTGCTGCTAGTTTTTGTACGGATTCCAGAAAAAATAGTTCTCTTTCGCTATTGTACAAACCTCGATTTTCGTGCCTCCTTGCTGTTGTATAGACCTCGAAAAATGTGCTGCAATAATTGCTATTTTTCACTCCTCGAAATTCATGCCACTTGCCTTGAACTACGTGTTGCTCCTTGCTGTACGGATTTGCTGAAACTAGTTGCCTCACTATGCGTGCCAAGGTACTGTTCTTCGTCCTTCTCTGCTTAGAAATATTTCCTTGCTTTCTCTCCTCCTCTCAATCTGCTCATGAAAGAATTAATGATCTTTTCCTTCTTTTCCTCCTTTAACCTAACCCTAAGTGACTTTTGGGGAATCCTTAAATCCAATGGCTGAGATAACTTTAGATCCAGGGCTGAGATTAAATGTGCATTTAAATCTCACTTTCTATTTTTTTTTATTCACCCCACTTTAATAAAGACCCACTTAGCCTTTCATTTCCAAAGTCACTTTTCACTTTCTAATTTCACATTGACTTTGTTAAAGTCACTTTAAAATTAGACTTAGTAACTTTATCACTTATAAAGTCACTTTTAAATTAGATTTGACTTTACCACTTATAAAGTCACTTTATGAGAAAAAGTTAAATACTTTTGGACACTTTTCCCTAGGCCAAAGATCAAAGCCTTAGGGAACCACTTGTCCTCTGGTACCCAAATTTCAATTGCTCCAAGCAACTATTCAAGACACTGATGAAACAAGGCCATTTTCCATTGCCATTGCCTAAGCCAACACCATGACATAGACCACTTTAGTAAGCTAACCTTTCATAGACATTTCTCTAGAGTAGATTGGTGACTTTGAGATGCATACTAGAGACATTGGTTCCAAACTCTTAAGGAAAATGGGTTGTGATGGACAAGGGCTAGGCGAGAGAAGGTAAGGCATCCTAAGCTCCATTGTATCTACACTATGGGTTAAGCATGAAGGCCTAGGCTTCAGCGGAAGAATGGAGAAGGCCATGACCATACAGACCATATTTGTGAAGCGAAAAACCTTCCCGCAAGCTCATTAAGAGAAAGAGAAACCTCAAATAAAGGTGGTTGCCCATTGCCGTTTCATTCTTCTTTGTTAGATTTTGTTGTTCGGATAGGTGTTCTAGTCTCAGGAGATGTCATTGAGGCTAAAGTCAAAAGAGAAGAAAATATCTCCAAGCCCAGTAATTTTTTTAAGTGAAAATATCTTTATTATATTATTAACCAATTTTTAATTATTTTCCTAAGTCTAACTTGGGAAAATAGATCAATCAATATCAATTGAGACAAGTCAATTTCTCTCTAGTGATTTCTATAAAAGTGACTTGATAGAGTCAAGATTATCTTAGCCATCAAGTGGGTTTCGATCTTGGCTGTTGAATTCTCAACGAGAGATTATAAGAGGAAGTCGATGGGCATCTTGGAGACATAACGAATGAATAGAGGCACAGTGGTAGCATGGGATTTGACACTAGTGAGAGTTTCAACGGTGATTGATCGAGAAGAAATTTTTTGGAGTTATTCTTCATCTGAGAGACTTCCATCTTTTGATTTTAAGAGGGAGGTTGATTTGCAGGAGTGATGCTAGTTTATTTTTCTGTAGAAGAGGCCGAATTCGGGCTCAAGCAGGTTCTTAGGGTGTGGTATGAGCACATCGATAGATACTTGCAGGGAATGGGCTTCGTGAAGAGTGAGCTAGATGCAAACCTCTACTATTTGATGGTTGGGGGTGAGGTACTCATTCTGGTTCTATATGTGGACGAATTTTTCTTAATAGGATCATTGGGGCTCATAGAAGAATGCAAGAGGGACCTTGCAACATAGTTCGAGATGAAAGAATTTGGGTTAATGCACTACTTTCCAGGCATGGAGGTGTGGTAGATAGATGGGGAGATTTTCCTTGGGCAAGGGAAGTACTGCATCGATATCTTGAGGAGATTCAGGATGGAAGATTGCAGAGCCATGTCTACTCCCATGATAACCAATTAGAGGAAGGTAGATACATCTAAGGAGAAGGATGTGCACCCCACAATATAAAGGTAGTTGGTTGGCTCTCTTATGTATTTGGTCAACACTGGGCCAGATATATCCTTTGCGATAAACTCACTGAGTCAGTTTATGGTTGAAATGAAGAGGGTGCACTAGATAGTAGCGCAACATGTGCTGCATTATTTGCGAGGTACAATCAAGCATGGGATTAGATATACTCATGGTGATGGTGTAAGGTTGATGGGCTATATTGATGCAGATTGGGTAGGCAATATAGTAGACAAAAAGAGCACTTCAGGGTGTTGCATCAACATGGGATCGAGAGTTGTCTTTTGGTACAATGGGAAGCAGAAGTCCATGGGACTGAGCTTTGCAAAAGCAGAGTATATAGAAGCAAGCATGGCGACATGCGAGGCCATTTGGATTTGGAAGTTGTTAGTAGCCTTATTTGGTCAAAAGGTGGAGACAACTGTGATACACTGTGACAACCAGAGTTGCATTAGGCTCTCTGAGAATCCTGTGTTTTATGACAGGTTGAAACATATAACATGATATATCATTTCATCAGGGATTGCGTACAGTGCGGGGTGTCCAACTACAATATGTGCTTACAGATCAACATGCAACAAACATTCAAACAAATGCTTTGGGGAAGGCAAGATTCATCATCTTCAGAGATAAGTTGGGTGTTATGTAGAACATCTTCCTCGCTAAGAGGAAGTGTTAGATTTTGTAGCTCAAACAAGTGTTCTAGACTATAACGAACAAAGTTTGTACTCTTCAATAATCTTCAGAACACTTGGTACACGAAGACATCCATTGAGGATAAGAATATATATTGGATAATGTATACAAAAAATGATATGAGATCATGATTACAAATGAGGGTGAGGGCCTGCTTATATACCTAGGCAAATACCCCTTCAGAAACGGTCATGCCCTTGGAAACATGCTTCTTCAATACTAATTACTAGTTAATTAATCATTATTTATGACTATTACTATTTATATTATTTGTGTTATTTATATATATATTTTATTCATAACATAGTCTCAGGAGGTGTCATTGAGGCTAAGAACACAAGAGGAAAATATCGTTAGGCCCAATAAATTTTTCTAGGTGAAAATGTCTTAATTAGATTATTAACCAATTTTTAATTATTTTCCCAAGTCCTAGGAAAATAATTATAAACTGGTTAATAATCTAATTAAGATATTTTCACCTAGAGAAATTTATTGGGCTTAATGATATTTTCCTCTTGTGTTCTTAACCTCAATGACACCTCCTGAGACTATGTTATGAATAAAAAATATATAAAAATAACACAAATAATATAAATAGTAATAGTCATAAATAATGATTAATTTACTAGTAATTAGTATTGATGAGGCATGTTTCAATAACATGCGATTTCTCTCTAGTGACTTCTAGAAAAGTGACTCGATAGATTCAAGATGATCTTAGCCAACGAATGAACAAAGGTGCAACGGTAGCGAGGGATTTGACACTAGCGAGGGTTTCAATAGTGATTGGTCGAGAATAATTTTTTTGGAGCTATTCTTCATCCGCGAGACTTCCATCTTCTGAGTTTTAGAGGGAGGTCACTTTGCAGGAGTGAGGGTAGTTTATTTTTTTGCAGAAGAGGCCAAAATTATCTCCAGAAAGCCAGTGTGAATTGCCAGAGGCGGAGCGAATAGCTAGAGTGAGGCAATGTGGGTTTCTGGAGGCAGTGCGAATTGTCAATGAGTTCGTGCGAGTTGCTAGAGTGGCCGAGTGCATAGCCAGAGAGTCAGTGCGAATTTGTAAAAGTGAAGATCGATTTTTGCTGGAGATTTACCAGTGAGAGGCAAGCAGTTTATGTAATTTCTATCAATTATAGATTTACTGAAGAAATAATAAAACCCTCATCTTCAAAACCAATTTTCCGCACATTGGGGTTTTTCCAAGGACATTTATCCAAAAATATGGGTGTCTATTTAATGTGTGTGGTTTTTTCAGTTCTTGTGAATTTTTAATTGGTGAACATTGCAGTAGTGTTTTTATTCAGTATTTGCAGAATAAATTTTTGCGGAGACAAATAATCTTTAATAAAAGATAGGTGGATAATTACCAGATAAATGCAATATGTCTAGATTAGAGTTTGATCTGGAATTTTCACATTCTTGTGATACATTGAAGGATGGAAACAATTGGAAGAGCTTATTGGGTTAGCCTCTACATGCACTCAGGGAAAGCATCAAGAAGATCAACTAGGACAAGAAGAAGAAGAAGAAGACTAGGAGGTTTGCCTCAATCAAGACATTCCTTATTTTTCATTGTTGTAAGAAGAGAGGTCATAACAAATTACAATGCTAACTGTTGGTACATAAAAGCATGACCACTGTGAGGAAAGAAGGCCATCATTTGGAAGCTTGTTGGAAGAAGGAAGCCATATGCCACTAGCCAAATTACTTTGCAAGGAAGAAGGAAAAGACGACTTCTCTACAACAACAAAATTAGAGACATAGGAAGAAATTTACTGTCTCAAGTAGTAAATACCATAGCACCAAGAACTTTTGCGACCATTGCAAGTTGAGTGGAGACTAGGAAGAAAAGTGTTGGTAGCTTCATCGAGAGTTTCACCCTAGAAAACACATAGCTAGGAGAAGAGTGTGGTGAGTGACTATTGTAGAAGATGAAGAGTTCCAAGCATCTCCAATCCAAGGGGGAAAGTTGTACAAGAGGTTTGCATAACCAACAAAACAAACAATAAATTGATGCCAAGAGCAGTCACATTCCAATAGTGGTTTTGGATTTTGCATTAGAAGAATCCATTCTTGAAGATGTGCCAAGGATTGGTGCATAGAGGTTAATGATCTTTGGAGGGGGTCTTCAGAACTCGATGATGTGCTTGCAAGCATGTGCAAGCACTAGAGAGTTGTTTTCGTGCCTGGAACTGATCTTAATAAGAGAAGGTAGACTGCACTTGTTTTCCTTGGATTGATACGTGATGTTAGCCTGTTTCACATTGAGCAAGAAGACTAGCATTTGACTTGACTTCATGTGTTAGGTCCCTATATTACTAGTGTAGTGCCTTATTGTTGTTAGTGTAGCCCCCTTATTGTTATTGTTGTACCCCTGTAACTCCCATATTGTTATTATTGTGCCCTTACATTATTATTGCTAGGTCGGCTAGGATTATATTGTGACCCCATGGACTCCTATATATAGGAGGTTTTGTCATTTGTATCATCCAAGAATTGTTCATTTACGTAATGTAAAAGAGTTTCCCCCCTCGAAGTGGCTTATTTATAAGGCATTGATCTCTCTTTTCTTCTATTTTTGGAGCTGGTTTCATAACATTTGTTACCAGAGCTTTAGATTTTAGGGTTTCGCTGCTCCAAACGGGTCATCGTGGCATTTTCGCTATAACTTTGTTTCTACGAATGTTCAGAAGTTGAAATTTTTATCACGCGAAGCCGAAATCCTGAGGAACGTCGTGTAAAAATTTAAGATTTTGGTTCGCAATATTTTCAGAGATATGATCTATGGAAGTTAGGGTTTTTGCAGGCTCCCGAATTTCATATAAAAGAGGTGACCTTGGGAAAATCGTCATAACTCTCTCTAAGCATCGAATTGGAATTCCGTAAAAAGTGGCCGAAAGTACACAGACTTTAGTTTTCGGTGTATCAATTTCAGAGCCAAAGGAGGAAACAATGACACATGGCATGCCGTACAATTTCACTATACTGAACTAGTCCATAATTAGGTCATTGTGGGAGATTGGGCATAACTTTGCCTTGAAGCATCCAAATCAGGTCAGACCTGTGGCATTCGAAAGAAGATTCAAAGGGCTACTATAGGATCAAATTTCAGATATTGAAGATCCGAAATCACAGAGATAATTCAGTTTCAATATCGAGCTCCTTAAAAGGAAGAAATTGGTGTTTTTTTTCTTTTTCAAATTGCATAAGTCTTGTTTGAAAAATCAGTTTGAAGTGATTCCAAGGGCATATTGAAGCATAAATATCAGTATTGGGTTCTAAAATGCCCCCTAAAAAGAATTCAACACCCATTAAGCCATCATAATACTCTACTATGACTCATGAAGATGAAGAAGTGCAACATGATATATCAAAATTACAAGAGCAAGTGCACCAAATTTCGCTCTCGCAAAGAGCAACAAAAAATGAAATGGAAGTTTTGAAGAAAGGCATGGAAGCTAAGATGGATGGTTTGAAGAAGGGCATGGAAGCTAATATGGATGGTTTGAAGAAAGGCGTGGAAGCTAAGATGGATGGTTTGAACAATGGCATGGAAGACATGGAAGGCTTGACAAAGTTGATACAAGAAATGATTCCTAATGGCGAAAAGATAGTAGAGGAAACTCATGATGAGAACAAAATAAATGTTAATCGTGATTTCATAATCTCGAATATTGGATGGAAGACCCACCATATTTCAAAGATCGATATGAGGAAGTTTGATGGCAAGGATCCTGTAACATGGCTACTACAGATGGAGCAATATTTTGATCTCAATAATGTGCAAAACACACAAAAGGTACACATTGCAACTTTATATTTAGAACAAAATACATTTGTATGGTATCGATGGCTTTGCTCCCGTAAAAAAAATTGTCACTTGGTCAATTTTTATGGAGGAAATGATAACACATTATGAGGATACAAAGAGCAACAACTTCTTTAGCCAATTGATAAATCTCAAACAAAAGCGTTCAGTGGGGGAGCACATTGAGGACTTCCAAAAATTGAATATAAGGGTAAATGATATTCTAGAGGAACATAGGATTGATGTCTTTATAGGGACTTTAAAGGTTAACATCCAACATGAGGTTCGCCTTTGGGAACCTGATTCATTGGAGAAGGCATTCAGATTGGCAAGAAAAATTAAATGTAAAATTATGGCGACAAGAAAGCCTACCACGCACATCTATAAAGATGGAAGTGTTGCTACTCCTAGACTTCCACAACCTACAAGGTTGACACCACAACAATTGGAAGAAAAAAGAGCAAAAGGGCTTTGCTACAGTTGTGATAGCAAATACACTAAAGGTCATAAGTGTGCTAAGAAGAAATTGTTTTACATAGATTGTGAAGAGGAGGAAGAAAATGAACAAGAAACTTCAATAGAAGAGGATATACACCAGGAACCAACCCTAGAGAAAGAAGAAATGAGTCCGACCATATCGTGTAATGCATTGGCAGGAATTACCAATCCTCAAACTCTCAAGATAGAAGGACATATCAAGAAGAAAAAGGTGATAGTGTTGATTGATTCGGGTAGTACCCATAATTTTATTCATGGCAAGGTAGCCAAGGAATTGAATTGCTTCCTATACCCAGCACCAAAATGTCAAGTGATGGTTGCAAATGGAGGAACTATAAATTGCTCTGGAAAATGCCATAACATCAAGCTAACCATGGGGGAATATGTATTGAATAGTACAATGCTTTCCATTCCAATGGGAGGTGCTGATGTTGTACTAGGGGTACAATGGTTACAATCTTTGGGGACGATAACTCTTAATTTTCAAGAACTTTTCTTGAATTTTTTTTTGGAAGGAAAGGAAGTCGAATTATGGGGTATCATAGGGAAGCCGGGAAAGATAATAAGCTCTAATGTCATGACAAAGCTTCTGAATAAAGAACAATGAGGCATAATTGCACAATTATGCTCACTAGAAGTTCCAACATCAAAATCATCTATTTCTGCAGATCTCCAAAAAGTCTTGGACAATCATTCCAAGGTGTTTGAAACTCCCAAAGGACTCCCACCTATTCGTGATCTTGATCATGCTATTCATTTGATTCCAAGAAGTGTTCGTCCAAACATCAGGCCTTACAGATATATTTATGTCCAAAAGAGCAAAATTGAACGTATGATTGCAGAAATGTTAGAGGGTGGTATAATTCAACCTAGTCAAAGTTCTTTCTCTGCTTTAGTAGTATTGGTGCACAAGAAGGATGGATCATGGCGCATGTGTCTGGATTATAGGGAGCTCAATAAGCTCACTATTAAAGATAAATTTCCCATTTCTGTGATTGATGAATTATTAGATGAATTACATGGAGCAATTTATTTTACCAAGTTGGATCTTCGTTCAGGATATCATCAAATTAGAATGAAGACTGAATATATTCCGAAAACAACATTTCGAACTCATGAGGGTCATTATGAATTTTTGGTCATGCCTTTTGGCCTTACCAATGCACCTTCTACATTTCAAGGGTTGATGAATTCCATTTTCAAACCCTTCCTTAGAAAATTTGTGCTAGTATTTTTTGATGATATACTACTCTACAACAGGTCTTGGAAGGATCATGTTGAACATGTTGACAGGGTGCTCAAACTATTGCAGGAGAAACAATTATATGCAAAAACATCCAAATGTTTCTTTGGAGTACAAGAGGTGGAATATCTGGGTCATATTGTATCTCACGAGGGTGTTAAGGTAGATCTTAACAAAATTAAAGCCATTAAGGAATGGAAAGTCCCCACAACCATAAAGCAGTTGCGAGGATTTCTCGGGTTAACAGGGTATTATCGCAAGTTTGTTAAGAATTATGGGAGAATAGCAGCACCTCTAACAACATTATTGAAAAAAGATGCATTTTCATGGACTCCTGAAGCAACTAAGGCCTTTGAACATCTTAAAGAGGCAATGTGCCTAGCACCGGTCTTAGCTACGCCGGACTTCACAAAAACCTTTATTGTGGAATGTGATGCCTCAGGAAATGGAATTGGTGCAGTTTTAATGCAGGAAGGAAGACCCATCGCTTTTGAAAGTCGTCCAATCAAAGGAAAGTATTTACAGAAACCTATTTATGAGAAGGAAATGTTAGCAATACTGCATGCACTAAAGAAATGGAGAACTTACCTAATGGGAAGACACTTCAAGGTAAAAATTGATCTTGATAGTCTTAAACACTTTTTGGAACAAAGACTATCTTCAGAAGAGCAACAAAAATGGGTCACAAAGATGTTGGGTTATGACTTTGAAATAATCTACAAAAAAGGGAAGCTAAATGTTATTGCAGATGCACTCTCAAGAAAGAATGAAGAGGTGGAAGCATTGCTTTGTGCCATTTCTATTATCCAACCAGATTGGATAACCGAAGCAAGAGATGAATGGAAGAAAGACAAAGATGTATGGACACTCATTCAAAAGTTGCAGCAAGATCCTAGTACATCTGATACATTTAGTTGGAAAAATGATTCCTTATGGTACAAAGGTCGCTTATATCTTTGTAAGAATTCCCAACTAAAACAAAAGATTCTTCTGGAATTGCACACTTCTCCTTTAGGAGGACACTCAGGATTTTTAAAAACTTACCACAGGGTGAAGAAAGAATTTTTTTGGGATGGCCTTAAATCTGATATTCGAAAGTTTATGGCGGAATGTTTGGTTTGCCAGCAGAATAAAGTGGAAACAATTAAGACCCCAGGACTTCTACAACCTTTATCCATTCCAAGTCAACGTTGGGAGGGGATTTCAATGGATTTTATCACAGGTTTACCTAAGTCCGAAGGAAAGAGTGTCATCATGGTGGTAGTTGATAGACTTACCAAGTATGCACACTTTTGTGCATTATCTCATCCATTTAAAGCAAGTACAGTTGCTGCTGCATTTATGGAAACAATTCAAAAGTTACATGGAAACCCAAAGATTATGCTAAGCGACAAAGATCCCATTTTTACTTGAAATTTTTGGACGAAATTATTTTCTTGTTTGGGTACTCAACTAGCTCATAGCTCATCTTTTCATGCTCAATCTGATGGAGCTTTATTTTCAATTGGAGTTGAAAAGAATTATTAGAAAAGCATTAGGTGCTTTTTGTCCCGGAGTGGGTTTCCACCTTAAAAACTGTGTGCATTTGTGTTCCTTTTGTTTGCTGCTATCATTGTACAAACACTAATAATAATTGAAGATTAACTAATGCTCTAATTGAAAGAAATACTGATTCACCCCCCCTCTCAGTATTTCCAACAATTGGTATCAAAGCTTGGTTCCTTCAATAGCAGTTTAATAGCTGGAAGGAGGTCATGAAGTATACCAAGAATGGTGTACCTCTATTCAATGAAAATAATTATGCACTTTGGAAAGGAAGAATGGAGGTCTATCTCTTGGCGCAAGGTTACGAAGTATGGGACACTGTTCAAAATAGATTTACATCAACTACGGATGAACAAGGTAAGAAGAATTTGGTAAATGATGCAAAAGCAAAGAATATTATTATCAGTGGACTTATTGAATCTGCTTATCATAAGGTGTCGGGTTGTAAAACCGCCAAAAATCTATGGAACAAGCTTGAGAATATATATGCAGGTGACTCAAGTGTCAAAGAAGCAAAGCTTCAAATCTATAGAGCAAAATTTGAGCAACTCAGAATGAAAGAAGATTGCAACATTGCTGCATGCTTTTAATACGTTGATGAAATAACCAATACTCTGGAAGGATTGGGAGAGCCAGTTGACGAGAAGACTATTATATGGAAGATTCTTAGAACGTTACCAGGGAGATTCAACCCAAAGGTATCGGTCTTAGAATATAGTGCAAATCTTGACAAACTCAGCAAAGAGGAATTACATGGACTTCTCATAGCATATGAAATGAGACTTGATAAAGAAGAAGGTACTTCGCATCTAGAAACTGCGTTCGTTGTGTCTAAGAAAACCAATAAGGATAAACAACCTTCAATTGAAAAGACATGCACCTGCAAGTGTGAAGAAAAGGGAGATGATGAAGAAGGTCTTTCAGATGAAGAATATGCTTACTTCACGAGAAAACTACAAATTGGTAAGGGAAAATTCAAAGGTAAACTTCCATTGATATGTTTCAGCTGTAATGAGGTTGGGCATTTTGCGGCAAAATGTCCAAACAAAAGTAATGGCAACTCAAAAAGAAAGAAAGGCTTTAAGAAATTCAACAAGCAAGGATCCAAAAGGAACTTTCTCTCTAAAGAAGATAGCTCATCATCCGATGAAGACAATGATAGTGAAGAAGAAGCCAATGAGAGAGTATTGTTTATGGCCAAGCACAATAAACCCAAGCACAATAAGCAAGAGTTATCAAACAACGAAGAAGAAGGATGGACCATAGACGAATTTTATGAGGAAGCAATCAAGCTTATAAAAGATCTCAAGGCAGAGAAGATCCATTCCAAAACTCTTGAAGAACAAGTTCAAGGTCTCAAAATTGAAGTTGAAGAACACAAATGCATTGAAGAGTCACTTCAAAAGAACTTGGAAGAAAGCAACCAAGAAAGGGAAGAATTAGAAGCCGAAGTAGTCTCACTGCGTGAGGAAGTGAAGAAAGGAAAAACTATCCAAAACTATGCCAACAACTCAAGGGCATTGGAAGAAATCATCAACAATCAACGATCTTAGAACGACAAAACTGGCATCGGTTACAAAGAAGAAGAAGCAGGACCTTCTACAACAAAATACAATGAACCTATGAGATCTGACATGCATGTAGACTTCATTGGACAAGATTCGCAAGAACAACCTTGGAAGACAATTCCTCGACGAAAATTTCCATCCAGGTACCAACATATTTTTATGGCTACTGTTATTCATGTGGAAAATTTGGTCATAAAGCTGTAGAATGTCGCACGTACCCTAGGAACGAATACAATTCCAGGAGATCTGTCAAATATGAACCTCCCAGGGCTCAGCGAAATATCAATAGATTTTAACATTTAAGAAATAATATTGAATGTTACAAATGTCGAAACTTTGGACACATAGCCAAAGACTGCAGACTTGAAAATCCTCTAGAAGAATCTTTGAAGCCACAGAATGAACGAACATGGAAGAAGAAGAAGAATGATAATTGTGCTCTCGCTCTCAAGGCTCAAAAGAACAAAGATGTGTGGTATGTTGATAGCGGTTGCTCAACGCATATGATTGGAGATAGAAATAAATTTGTATCTCTGAAAGAGAAGAAGGACGGAACCGTGTCCTTTGGAAATGATGGATCTTCAAATGTTATAGGATCGGGTACTGTCACTCTCAGAAGAAAAGATGCTCTAGCCAATAATGTTCTATCAGTTGAAAACATGAATCACAATCTGCTCAGTGTTGGACAAATGTGTGATCAAGGACACACAATACTATTCAACTCCACGAAATGTGAAATCAGGAAAAGCGTGTATGGTGAAATTGTGGCTACAGCAAGTCGAGCTCCAAACGACATATATGTTCTGGATGAAGCAACTAAAGCATGTCTAATAGCTAAAGAGGATGATACAATAATTGGTAGCAATGATGATCGACTAAGTAAGAATTTTGCTACAAAGGTGCAAAGTGATTTAGAGATGTCTTTACTTGGTTGCAAATTGAGCATTGACAACTCATCTAAGGATGTGGATCAAAGGTTGTACAAATCTATGATTAGTAGTCTTCTATATGTAACAACTTCCCAACCAAATGTTATGCAAGCAGTTGGACAAGTAGCAAGATTCCAAGCAACACCAAAAGAATCACATATTAAATACTCGCCAGCATTGGAATATCTTTGCCAGAAGCTTGGGATTCTCCCAAGTTCTCATTAGATTTTCCTTTTTTAGAATATAAAGGGGGAGTGGAAGTGTGTACAGGTCTACAGGACGGTTGTGTGTCAGCGTGAGTGGAAGTGTGTACAGGTCTGCAGGATGGTTGTGTTTCAGGGGGAGTTACCCTTTGCCATTGATGTCAAAGGGGGAGAGAATGTTGTAGGAAGAGGTGTCATGATCGCAGAGGGAGTACTTGTGTTTCCATTAATGCCAAAGGGGGAGATTGTTGATCAGTGGTTGTCATTGATGTCAACCCAAGCAGCACCAGGGGCTAACCCAATATTGCATGGGAATTTTGACCTATCAAATTAATATATTCTGGGTCAATAATGCTTTTGATGGTTTCTATTTGTCGAGATGTTTCCGTTGATATATGGCACGCTATGTAATTCTTCACGGTTTGAGAGATATTCATGTTTGAAGTTTGTACCCCCAGTTAGTGGGCTAAAACCCCATGGGGTTGGGGCATGGGTCATTGAAAAGTCATAATTAATATTTTTTAAGCTCCTAAGATCCCTCCCACGTTCACTTGTTGAAGCCCCACTCAACTTAAGCATTCATATAAATTGTGATCTTCATTTCCTCCTTATGCATGGGATTTGGCCATCTGAAAGGATAATAAGGAAGCTATTGCCAAAGTACTATGGTCCTTACAAGGTGTAGCAAAAGATTGGTACTATGGCATACAAATTGGAGCTTCCTGCTTCTTCGCGAGTGCATCCAATTTTCCATGTTTCATGCTTAAAGAAGGTTATAGGTGACAAACTTCCAGTTCAAACAATATTGCGAGAACTTGATGAGGAAGGAAAAATCATATTGGAACCTGAAGTAGTTGCGGAAACAAGAACTCGACAGCTACGAAATCAATCAATTTCAGAGTATCTCATCAAGTGGAAGAACTTACCTACTGAAGATTCTACATGGTAGGATGAGAATTTTATACAGAAGCATCCAGAGCTACTCAACTGTTAAGGACAACACTTTTTTGAAGGAGAGGGGCATGTTAGGTCCATATATTACTAGTGTAGTACCTTATTGTTGTTAGTGTAGCCCCCTTATTGTTATTGTTGTACCCTTGGAACCCCCATATTGTTATTATTGTGCCCTTACATTATTATTGTTAGGTCGGCTAGGATTATATTGTGACCCCATGGACTCCTATATATAGGAGGTTTTGTCATTTGTATCATCCAAGAATTGTTCATTTATGTAATGTAAAGGAGGTTGCCCATTCAAAGTGGCTTATTTCTAAGGCGTTGATCTCTCTTTTCTTCTATTTTTGGAGCTGGTTTCATAACTTCATGAATGTTGAGATGTATTGTGTCCAAGACAAATATAGAGATGGGAATCATTGTTAAGTTCAAAGATTGAATTTTAAAATTGCTTGGAGTTGAGAGTCAATGAGTAGAGTTTTGTATTGTAGGAACTGTTAGTTTTTGTAGCATCAGATGTGTTCTAGCCATGAAATTTTGTGGAGAGGTTAGAATACATGAGATCTCCAAAACTCATAAATCGTTTATGCAAATTCCACCTAGAGATGGCTTAATTGGATTATTAACTAGTTTTTAGATATTTCCTAAGTCTAAACTTAGAGAATATGGTTAATTAATCAGAATTAATTAAGTCAAGGCGAGACTCATCTAGAAACTCACAAGGATCGACTCCAAGATGATCCTAGCCATTGATTATGTTTTAATCTTGGCCGTTGGTGCTCCAACAGAGGATTATAAGAGGAGGTTGATGTGGTGATGGAGAAGTCACTTCAATAGTTCGACTTCATAGGCAGATCGATTTCCCGAGTAGCAGTAGTTAGTTGTCGGAGAGAGAGTTAGTGAGATTGAAGCAGTGAGAGGGGCAGGGACAGTGATCCGGAGGAAATATTTTCCAGATCTGGAGAGGTAGCAGCAAGAGGGCCGAGTTATCCGAGAGAGGCAGAGCTGAGGGACAACACAGTTGCTTCAGCCAGGCAGCTCAATTTGGAGGAAGGAAAAATCATTATGAGTTCCAGAGGCCGGGAGGAAGTCACAAAAGGCTGGAGAGACGATTTTATCAGCATCCAAAGGCAGAACGACTTCATCAGAGCCTAGTTCGAGGCAAGTCGTCCAACCAGCTACACAACATAGCGCAGAGGCTGACGCAAAGCTCAAGGAGGTCAAGTTATGGTAGACAAAGTCGTGTAAGAAATTGCTTGAGGGAGAAGGGTAATTTCCCTTCAGTGTTTTTCCCAGATTTTCTTGCTATTTGGATTGCTAGTTGGGAATCCATAAATGTACTCAGATTTCACTGTTGCATAATAAAATAAAACCCTCATCTGCTATATTGGTTTTCCCAAGTTGGGTTTTTCCAGTGACTTTTGTCGAAAAATAATTGTGTTCATTTTATGTGCGCTAGCATTTCTTCCAACGTTTATTTTTCTGCAGTTTTATTTGTGAAGGTTGCAGTGTGATTTATTCAATATTTGCCGTAGAAAATTGCAAATAAATTGTTAAATAAAATTAACAATTAGGAGAAAAATTTCTAGTTGTTGTAATAGGATTTCGGTTTCAGAATTTTCACATGGTATCAGAGTGCAGTTGATCAGTCGGAGAGCTCAGAGGTGAAGAAGAAGGAATTTCACTGCTTAGCAAGGGCAGTGGGCCAAAATTCCCAGGGGCAGTGCAGTCACTTTGCTAAGGGGCCGAGTTGCTTGAGGAAATTCGATTATTTTGAGAGGCAAAAAAATTCAGTGTTTCCAGATCAAGTAATTTTAGAGGTAGAGGGAGCAACTCAATATTTTCGATGGGAAAATCTCTAGCTGGATGCGGAGGGTTTTACAACAGTTCGCTAGAGTAGAACCTGCATCGGGTGGAAGAAGAGCACACACTGAGGGAAAATTTCTCTTATAGAACTTCTAGTCTCGAAAGTTCAAATTTCCAGTTGCAGATCGACAATAGCAACTAGTAGAGCCATGTATTCCAGGAGGGAGTGCGAGTAGCAGAGCAGTAACCAAGCACATGGGAAGAGGGATTTTTCGACTTTTATCAAAGATGGTCATTACAAGACTGAGAGATCAGGACAGGTTGGATGGTGCTTCCAACTACGTCATCTGGAAGGCATGAATCTCCTTTCTAGATGAATTTGGCCTGAAGGCATATATCGATAATGTGGTGGCGGTTCCCATGGATGCAGATCAACTGAAGGAGTACGAAAAGGAGATAGCACAAGAGAAGCGGTTGATTCTAGATGGAGTTCGAGATCATGTGGTCTTGCATATAGCTGGCAAGGATATTTCCAAGCAGATGTGGGATGCTCTCGCCACGTTGTATCAGGGTACTTCCAAGCAGTAGAAGATGTACCTTGAGGAGAAGTTGAGATGCATTTGGATGCAGAAAAGGGAAGGCATAGACCCCTTCCTCACCAGGATTCAGGAAGTTCAAGATCAATTGTCGGCTGTTGGGGTAGTGCCTCAAGCCTCAGAGCTAGTGCGATTGGCGCTCAATAGAGTCTCAGAGGATTGGCATATTTTCGTCCAAAGTATATTGGGCAGAGACACGCTACCTGGATGGACAGGATGTGGGATGACTTGCAACACAAGGAGATGAGACAAGCTCTTCTGAAGAGATCCATCAGTGGTAACAACAACAGATCAAAGTAGGTGAAGGAGGAGGAGAATGTGGCCCTTGCATATAAGGGTCCCAGTCAGGGACAGGGGGAGCAGAGGAAGAAGAAGAAGGACCTGTCAAAGGTCAAGTGCTTCAAATGTGGTGAGCTAGGCCACAATAGTACCCAATGTCCTCTCAGGAAGAAGGGAAAGGAGGAGAAGCAGGACCAACAGGCAGCTTTCGTAGAGATCGATAAGCTTTCCACCAGGCTGGAGGAAGACTTCGTGATGTTCGCCGATATACCTCTAGGAGTGAGGTGGGGTGACTTGGTGTTGTAGCCCCAAAGAGCTACAGATGGGCAGGATCCTTGAGTAGTCCACCTCTTGGATCAGTACTTGGCTACGGGGACCCACAGTATTCAGAAGCAGGATTGACTAGTGGCAGTTGGTGCAGTCAGATGCTAGAGTGACAGTTGCAGAGACTAGTAATAGTCAGATGTTGGGGAGCATAGTGCAAATGGCACAATGCAAAGTCAACAATAGGGCGGATTCCTCAATGACAGTGCATATGCTAGTAGCACTCAAGACTCGGGTGATAGATGCATCATATTGAACACAATTGGTTCAATATTTTGGATGTTTTCTGTTGCAAATGTTGCAATTGCAGCAACAACAGATGAGAGGGAGTTGTAGGGCAGATGTAATGTTGGCAGTAGTTCAACAAGGTCAGCAACAACACATATGCAACTCATATAAGAGTTGTGCAGTGGTTGGTGGGCAACAATAGCCAAACATCAACAATGTGACATGAGATGGTGCAGAGATAGGGTGTTGTGGCAGTAGGTATAACACTAGAACACATTACTCGCTAAGAGGGAGTGTTAGTTTTTGTGGCATCGAATGTGTTCTAGCCACAAAATTTTGTGGAGAGGCTAGAATACACGAGATCTCCAAAACCTAGAAATTGTTTCTGGAAATTCCACTTAGAGATGGCTTAATTAGATTATTAACCAGTTTTTGAATATTTCCTAAGTCTAAACTTAGGGAATATGGTTAATTAATCAGAATTAATTAAGTCAAGGCGAGAATCATCTAGAAACTCACACAGATAGACTCCAAGATGATCCTAGCCATCGATTATGTTTTAATCTTGGTCGTTGGTGCTCCAACAAAGGATTATAAGAGGAGGTCGATGTGGTGATGTGGAAATCACTTCAACCGTTTGATTTCATAGGCAAATCGATTTCTCGAGTAGCAACAGTCATTTGCCGGAGAGAGATTTAGTGAGATTGAAGTAGTGAGAGGGGCAGGGACAAAGATCCGGAGGAAAGATTTTCCAGATTCGGAGAGGCAGCAACAAGAGGGCCGAGTTATCCCGGAGAGGCAACGCTGAGGGACAATGCAGTTGCTTCAGCCAGGCAGTTCGATTTGGAGGAAGGAAAAACCGTTCTCAGTTCTAGAGGCTAGAACGAAGTCCCAGAAGGCTGGAGAGACAATTTTCTCAACATCCAAAGGCAGAACGATTTCATCAAAGCCCAGTCCGAGGCAAGCCATCCATCCTGCTACGCAAAGCAACACAAAGGCTGATGTAGAGCTCCAGGAGGTCGAGTTCTGGTAGACAAAGCCGCGCCAGAAATTGCTTGAGGGAGAAGGGTGATTCCCTTTAGTATTTTGCCCAGATTTTCTTGCTGTTTGGATTGCCAGTTGGACATCCATATATGTACTCAGATTTCTCTGCTGCATAATAAAATAAAGCCCTCATCTGCTGCACCGGTTTTCTCAAGTTGGGTTTTTTCCGTGGACTTTTGTCCAAAAATAATTGTGTCATTTTATGTGTGTGCTAGCATTTCTTCTAACGTTTATTTTTCTGCAGTTTTATTTTTGAAGGTTGCTGTGCGATTTATTCAGTATTTGCCGTAGAAAACTACAAATAATTTGTTAAATAAAATTAACAATTAGGAGAATAATTTCCAGCTGCTGCAATAGGATTTCGGTTTCGAAATTTCATCGGAAATAGTTAGCCAAAACTAGAGTATAGCTATAGCTAGGGACTAGAGTGAGTAGTTAGAGCTAGAGTCAAAGTTAGAGTGGTAGCCAAGGGAGAAGCAGGCAAAAGGCACATTGATTGAAAATGGTTTCCTTCAAGATTTTGGATACCAAAAAGCCTCTCAATGGGGAGGTGTGATCCAAACTAATGAATGGGTTTAAGAATCTATACCTACAAAGAAATTTGCAAGTCTTAAGCAAACATTGTAAACAATGTAAATGTAAGGATGAATGAGACAAAAATGAGAAAAGTAAAAATAACTAAATGACAAGAAAATGAATATGACAGAATGCTCAAAGAATAGGAATTGACAAGACATGGCTGTTGGCCTTCCTCCTATCCCCCCAACTCTCCCTATTTCCTCATTTAGTCTAATTCTCAAGGGGTCCTTTGGCCAAGAAGAGGAGGATGAATGAAATTGTAACTAGAGATTGCTAAATGAATCACCGAGGCCCCATTTGAAGTTGGTTTTCCCATTTGGGTTTTCAAGTCAAATTCCTTATTGAAATGAAGCATTATCTACCGTAATTTTGGTAGCAACACTTAGAAATTCCCTTTCCATTCATTTTTTTGTTGAAGCCAACATCTCTTTGATGATTTCATTCCAATTAATAGAGCCCCTAAGATCAGTGGATATTAAAATAAAGTTGTTGCAAGATATATGGAATTGCCAATTTAGGTCTTTTGGCTGTTGGATATTTTTCTCTCTCCTCTAGGCTGTAACTTTACCTCCTTGAGTCAATTCACATTACTTGAGCCAATTCCACGTTGCCTGAGGCCAAACAAAGAGAAGTGAGGTTGGATTTGCAGAGGTGAGGTCAAATTCATCAGTTCACATGTTGTATGGGACGTACTTGCATGGAGATTGTTGACCCTTGTTCCTTAGTCTGTCAATTAATTCCTTAGTCATCTAAACTATTTTCTAGGACAAATTTTTAATTGTTGAGTCAAATTTCAGTTGTTGGGTAAAATTATTATTTGTTGGGAAGTAAGTGTAGAGGTTTTGTGAGAGGTCGTATGCAATTGTATAGTGGTTAGATGGGTCATAAACTTCTATTTGAGCTGCCTCTTGCTCATTAGGATGAGCTTCTCACTACTTGGATTGCCATAGCTCTAGCATAGTGTTTCATTATCTTGTTGGTTGATTTAATGACATAGTTGCGCAATTATGCGACTGCCCTTTTTGCCATAGCAAGCTTGACCTTGGGTAAGCCCACAATCGATGCTATATTGCTTAATGAAATTATTTTCCAATGAGTTTGCTCTTTGGTAATGCAATGAGGATTTCTCACAAATCAAAGTGCGAAGACCAATAGACATTTGGTCTTGTAGTAATAGTGTGCACGAGCAAGTTTGTCATAAGCAATTTTATGGTGTTATGTAGCACTTAGTCGTGATGACTTATTTATCTCATTTAAATTTTGATTTGAGATCTTACGCAACCTTGTCCTCAAGGTAGATATAATGCTAAATTGCATCCTTAGCTTCTAATGGTTTCCTCGTAAGCATCTACAGTGATAACTCCCTTATCTAGAGTCATTTTCAGGGTCCCATTTTATCAAATTCAGCTTGGACATTTTGATATCCATATCTTGGAAAACATATGCATCTATTCCCTTCACTTCATTGAAGTCCTGTCATCTACAATAGCTTTGAGATGTTTTCTTTGTCAAGGACAACTTTCTTGAAAGCTTCAATTAGATGGAATTCCTTCTCACTGAAGCATCCCTCAAATAGAGGTGAAGTTTGATATTGGTGTTGCATGGAAATTGTTTATGAGTTTGGAAGGTTTCCCCTTAAGGTTACATAGAGCACTGCAAGCATGAAAGAGCCAATTTGTGTGTTTTTTCCATGATATCTTCAGAAGATAGAACTCTTTATCAAAACTTGAGTTGGTTGAAATTTGGCTTGGCATTCAAAACTATGTCCAAAACAAGTTTTGGGACCAAGAAGTGAAGCCCCTTGGTGTATGCCTATTTGATATTTGATATGAGAGGAACTTTTCCTCAAAGTTTTAGTAGTTCATGTTTGACAACTAACTATAATGTGTAGGCTACATTGTGGGCAATGTACTCACATGCCATTGATACTTGTTCACTAGATATAGAGAATTTGCAAAGCCTTATTGATTATTGACTTGATTGCTATTGTGTTGCCAAATAGTTGTGGTGTGCATGTTACATTAGACCATAGTGGGCTATTTGTTGGTTGTTGAGAACTATGACCTCATGTATTAAAAGAACAGAGAAGAATAGAGCAACAAAGGAGATCGTTTTTACAAAGAAGAGAGGACAAAAGCCTAGTAGCCCTTCTAGAGGCAAAACCCTTTGTACAGGCTTGAGAATAGAGCTAAGACAAACAAGATTTTTTAAATTTCCCAAGGATTTGTGTTGGTGAAGTGAGTGGGCTATAAGTCCCTCATTTACAGATTAGATTGTATCAAAGCAGTTGAATCCATAGTTTTAAAACTCGACCGTCTAGGCTCGGAACTGGTCGAGTTAAACGAGCCAAAGGGATGGCTGGTTCGACTCGGTGGTTAAACCGGTCCGGTGGCCGGTTTGTGACGGAGCCGGCTGGGCCGTATATCGACTCGACCGACTCGGTCACAAACCGGCCGGCTCGGCCAGACAATTCCCAGCCGGTCGCGGGCCCCAAAAATTGAAAAAATCAGACTTCAAATTGGTTTTAAATTTGCTGTTAGGGTTTTGTTAGCTTATCTAACCCCTCTCCATCCTGTTTAACCTACCCAACCCCTCTCAATACCTCACATCTATCTCATTGAATTTGCTTGAGCATTTGTGAGGAATTTGTGAAGAGTTGTGGAGTTAGTTTTGGAGCAGCTTTGAGGAGTCTTTTGGGCAAGCTTTGGAGCAACAATGAGGAGCTTATTGGGCAAGCTTTGGAGCAGCAAGTTGGTTTGTTGGAGCTGCATTGAGGAGGCTAGAGGCTAGAGGTATTTATTTTTTCTCTTCTAAAATCTGCCTTTGCTTGTTTTATTTATTTTGCAAATCTGAAAATGGTAAACATAGTTTTTGGTGAAAGAAATGAACATAGAATGAATAGTCTTTTTTTGTTTACATTTTCAGATTTAAACCTTTTCTTTCCAAGTCAAAAACTCAGTCCAAGATGGCCCCTAGAGTGAAAGATGCTGCTTAGGCATATGCTGAAATGGTTGATGATCAAATGTATTGCAAATTTTGTAAGAGAAATTAATGGGGGTGGAGGGGGCATTCATAGACTGAAACTACATTTGGCTGGTCGTAGAGGCCAAATTACTCCATGTGAAGCACAAAATATTGGGGAAATTAGGATGGAGTTGAAAGAGCAATTTTAGAAGTTTGAGGAAGACAAAATTAGGAAAAAAGAAATATAGGCTGAAATTGGGAGGAAGAGAAATCTACAACAGATGATGGTTGCCAACCCAAGTTTTGATTATGAGGGTTCTTCATCTATCCCTTGCACTGATGCATCAGACCCCTTTCGCTATGTTCCTCCCTCTATGGAGTCTATTTTTGAAAAGGTAAGGGTGAAATGAGAAATAAGGGTACTATCAAAAGTTTTTTCTTGCCCTCTTCTCCCTTTGATAGTGCACATGGTCCTAGTCCTCCAAGAAAAGGTCAAGTGCAGCCCACTTTAGATGCTTATTGGAAAAAAGAATTCAGAGATGTTGCTTGTGATTACATTGCTAGATGGTGGTATGATGTTGATATTCCCTTCAATGCTACTCGTTCACCATATTACGAACCTATTTTTGATGCCATATATGCTGCTGGAAAGGGCTTCAAAGGCCTACTATGCATGAGTTAAGAGGATCTCTTTTGCAAAAAGAGATTATGTCCATTGATGATTATTTGAAAGAGTTCAAAAACTCATGGGCACATACAGGATGTACCATCATGTCAGATGGATGGACTGATCAGAGGAACCGTACCATCATAAACTTTCTTGTCTTTTGCCCACGGGGAACCATGTTTCTAAAATCAGTTGATGCATTTGATAGGGTGAAAGATGCACGTTTGTTGTTTCATCTTTTGGATGAGGTGGCAAATGTTGTTCAAATTATCACAGATAATGCCTCTAACTATGTTCTTGCTGGTAAATTGTTAGAGGAAAAACACCCAACCATCTTTTGGACCCCATGTGTTGCACATTGCATAGACCTCATGTTTGAGGATATTGGAAAAATATACTGGATTAAGAACACTATAGAGCATGCCAAAAACATTGCAAAATATATTTACAATCACTCATGGATTCTGAATGTGATGAGGAAAAACACGAGGGGAAAGGAAATTATTAGGCCTGCCATCACTAGATTTGCAACACATTTTTTGACATTGCAATCTATGCTTGCCTAACATAGAAACTTGCAAAAGTTGTTTTCTAGTGATGAATGGAATGAATGTCAGTGGGCTCACAAACAAGATGGCAAAGATGTGAAAAAGAAAGTCAGTGAAGAAATATTTTGGAAAAAGGCAACAGAGATTGTGAAACTTGCTGAGCCACTGGTTAAGGTGTTGCTCTTGGTGGATGGGGAAAGATTGGCTATGGGCTTCATTTATGAGGCTATGGATCAAGCAAAGGAGAAAATAAGGGCAGCATACAAGGACAAAGTGGGTAAGTATGGGCCCATTTGGGCAATCATTGATTAGAGATGGAACAATCAACTCCATCGCCCTATACATGCAACTGTGTATTTTTTGAACCCAAGGTATCATTATAAAGCTCAGGAAGAAAGAGCTTTGAATGGGGAGGTTAGAGATGGATTGATTGACTGCCTTGATCGCATGATCCCCACAGAGAGTGAACAGTTGAAGATACACAATCAAATCACTGTGTTCAACCAAGCCACAGGTAACTTTAGCAAGAACCTTGCAAGGATTGCAATGGAATCAGATGAGCCAAGGAAACAAAGAATTTCAATTTTCAAATTCATATTTTATTATTTTGTATAATTGTTTATAATTTCAATTTCAAAGTTGGATATAAATTGTTGAGCTAACTGAAACTCATTTTTTGCAACACAATGGTGGGAGGCATTTGGTAGCCTTTGTCCTGAATTGCAGAGGTTTGCAATGCGCATTTTGAGTCAAACTTGCAGTGCTTCTGGGTGTGAGCGCAATTGGTCTGTCTTTGAGAGGATTCACACAAAGAAGAGAAACCGTTTGGAGCAAAAATGGTTAAATGATCTAGTGTATGTTCAGTACAACCTCCGACTAAGACGCAACCAATTGCTGAACAAAAGACCTGATTCAGATCCCATTGTGTTGGAGGATATTGATCCAACATCAGATTGGGTAGTGGAGACTCGTCCACCAGAGTTTGCCTCTGATGAGGATATTGGTGCGGGGATGGACTTCGATACACAGGTAGAGCCAGAGGCTATGCTCAATGCAGATCCACTAGTAGCAGACCCAGTCCCAAGCCCTCCAGTTGCAGGCGCAAGCACTTCCTCTAGTCAACCACGACGGAGGCACATAACTCATCTATCTCAGGGTGGTAGGGCTATAGTTCCAGTTGAGGATGTTGATTCAAAGGAGGACTCCAAGGAGCGAGTGGTTTCCCCCTCTGGTTCAGAGTTTGAGGAAGAGGACATTGGCTTGTCAGATGTCTAGCTGCTAGTAGTAGTGATTATTCATGTTTTGTTGTGGAGGCCATTTAGAACCTCCTTGTTTATGTTTTTTGTTTTGATCTCTATCTCTTCATTATGTATTGGACAGTGCACTGGGTGCAATTTTGATATAATGGATATATTCATGAGCCTACTTTGATCATATGTTGTCTTTTGTCTATATTGTAATGCTTTGTGTTTGGAAACATGAATAAAAATCTTTAAAAATGTGTTTTTTTACAAAAAATTTAATATTTAATGTATTCTTTACAAAAACCGAGTCATTGACACTGAACTGGCCAAGTCGATACTTAGTCAGAGTCGGAGGTGACCCTTGGCCGAATTGGAATCCAAGTCCGAGTTTTAAAACACTGGTTGAAGCCTTGATTGTGACTGTTGTAAAATTTTTTAAGAGACATTGTAGACCTCATTATGGGTAAAGCAAGCAAATAAAAGGTGGAAGACTTAAGTGTTGACAATGCTTAGCTTTGAGAAGAGAATGGACACCTAAAGGAGAAGGTCTAGTTGTTCAATAAGAGGATGACAGAGATGGAGTAGAGTGTTGAGACCTTTGCTAAATTGCTGCCATTGCCAAAGAAGAAGTTTGAGGAGAGCGAAGACTCCCTCATCACTGTCATGGTAGATTGGGACAAGCATAGAGTTCATCTTGTACACTTGGGATAGATGATCATTTAGTTGGATAGCTAATAAGAGGATAGGTTATCATAGATGATGGCACAACTGCAACAAGAGTTGGCAAATGAGGAGGCCTTTGCAAAGCTCAAAGCAATTGTCTAGGAGACCAATGAAGCAAGGTACTATCCATTGCCACTGCCCAAGCCAACAACACGACATAGAGCACTTTGGTAAGCTCTCCTTTCATAGACATTTTCCTAGAGCATATTGGTGACTTTAAGAAGCATATCAGAGGCATTGGTTCCAAACTCTTAAGGAAAATGGGCTATTATGGACAATGGTTAGGCAAGAGAAGACAAGGAAACCTAAGCCCCATTGTAGCTACACTGCG
The DNA here is from genome assembly GCA_034641835.2 of Pinus albicaulis. NCBI lineage: Eukaryota > Viridiplantae > Streptophyta > Pinopsida > Pinales > Pinaceae > Pinus > Pinus albicaulis. The sequence goes on along the minus strand of CM076584.1, from coordinate 609,167,997 downwards.
GGTCAAGCATGAAGGCCTAAGCTCCAAATGAAGAATGGAGAAGGCCATCACCATAAATATCACATTTGTGAAGGCGAAAGAGATGCCGGAGTTGGTATGCTCATTAGGAGAAAGAGCAGCATCAAATGAAGGTGGAAACCCATTGTCATTTCATCCTTCTTGTGGCAGATTGGAGGGCAGTGATGAGAAGAGCTCATAGACTTCCCTACACATGCACTCAAGGAAGTAGGAAGAAGATCAACCAAGGAAAGAAGAAGAAGACTAGGAGGTCTGATTCAAACAAGACATTCCTTGTTTGTCACTGCTGCAAGAAGTGAAGCCATAACACTGTCAGTCATTGGTATGTGAAGGCATGCACATTCTGTGGAAATAAAGACCGCGGTGAGGCAGTCTGATGGGAGAAACAAGCCACATGCCACAAGCCAGATTGCCTTCCAAGAAAGAAGGATATAATTCTTCTTCCAACAACAAACTCAGAGGCATAGGAAAGAAATGACCATCTATGCCAAGAACTTTTGCCACCCCTACAAGTTGAGTGAACACTGGGAAGAGAAGTGTTGGTGGCTTCATCCAAAGTTTCACCCTAGAAACTGCACAACCAGGAGAAGAGTGTGGAGAGTGAAGATTGTAGAAGGTGAAGAGCTACCAACATCTTTAGTCCAAGGGGTAGCAGTTATCTAAGGAGGGATAGCAGCACAGGCGGTCTACATCACCAACAAAACTGATGAAAGGTTGATTCCAAGGGAAACCACATTCCAATGGTTGTTTTGGATCATGCACTAGAAGAATCCATTCTTGTAGATGTGCTAGAGAGTGGTGCACTGAGGTCGATGACTTTTGGAGTTCTTGAGAACTCCATGGGCACTAAAGAGTTGTCTCCATGCTGTGACACAACAAATCCTAGCAAGAGAAGGAAAACACACTTCCTTTCGTGGGACTGATGTGATGGAAACTTGCTGGGGTCACACTAAAGAAGAAGACCAACATTTGACTTGGCTTCATGACTTGTTGAGATGGACCATCTCCAAGACAGGGAGTGATTGGAACGAGTATTGAGTCCAGAGTTTGGATCTGGAGGTTGGTCAGAGCTGAGAGTCAGTGTCCAGTGAGTAGAGTTTTGCATTGCAGGAACAAGTGACCCAAATCCAAAACCAGAGCCATAGCAAGGGACCAGAGTGAGTTGCCCTAGCCACAAACCAGAGATAGAATCAGCGCTGTCACTAGGAGTCAAAGTCAGAGCTACGTTTTAAAGAAGCAGACAAAAGGTACATTGATCAAGAGTGGTTTCCTTGAAGCTTTTGGAGACCAAAGCCTCTCAATGGGATGAATGGGTATGAGACCCAACACATACAATTCAATTCGACAATTAACAAATGTTAAGCAAACATTGTAAAACAGCATATATGTAGGGATGAATGAGACGCAAGTGAGAGAATAGTAAAATGAAATAAATGAAAAGGAGAGAAGGCTGATGAATGTGAAGGGCATGGTTGTTGCCCCCCCCACCAGGTTCAGCCCTCCCTATTTCCTCATTTACTCTCCTTCGCAAGGGGTCTTCTATCCCAGAAGAGGAGGATGAGTAGCTTTATAACCAGAGATTGTTGAATGAATCACTGAGTCCCAATTCGAAGCTAGTTTTCCCATTTGGGTTCCCAGGTTAAATTCTTCATTTAAATGAAGCATTATCTACTATACTTTTGGCAGCAACACTCAGAAATTTCACTCCCATTGATTTTTTGTAAAAGGCAACGACTCTTTGATGATCGCCATCCAATTAATAGAGCCCCTGAGATCAATGGATATTAAAATAGAACTGTTGCAAGATATATGTTGTACTTGTTGCTAATTTAGGATCTTTGGCTGTTGGACATTTTTCTTTCTTCTATGGGTTGTGACTTTTTCTCTCTGAGTCAATTCATGTTAGCTGAGCTGATTCCACCTTGCTTGAGGCCAAACACGCTTCCACCTGTACGTAGATGTATGGGCTGTACACGGAGAGAGCTGCAGCTTGTTTCATGGACCGTGAATTTGCTAGGATGAATTTTCAATTGCTGAGTCGAATTTCAATTGTTGGGATGAAATATTATTTGCTTGGAAACAAGAGCAGAGCGTGTGTGAGGCTGTATGTGGCTGTACAGTGGTTGTACGGGCCATAAACAGCCTATGTGAGCTGCATCCTGTTTACTGGGATGAATTTCTCACTGTCTGGACCATCGTATCTCTACCAGAGTTTCATTATCTTGCTGGTTTATTTAATGAAATAGCTGGTCGATTATGTGACTCCTTTGTGCCACAACAAACTTGATTTTGGATAAGCCAATAATCGATGCAAGATCAGTTAACAGAGTCATTTGCCAATGAGTTTACCTTTTAGTAATGCAATAAAAATTTCTCACACATCAAAGTGCCAAGACCAATAGACGTTGGTCTTATGGCGGTGAGGTTCAAGGGCAAGTTTGTCATAAACAATTTTATGGTGTTATATAGCACACAGTTGTGATGACTTATTTATCTCATTTGAATTTTGATTTGAGATCTTACCCAAACCTGTCCTCAAGATAGATACAATGCTGAAATACATTCTTAGCTTCTGATGGTGTCATCCTCAGAAGTATCTGCAGGGATAACTCCCTTATCTAGAATAATTTTCAGGCTCCCATTCGATCAATTCGGCTTGGAGGTTGGGATATCCATATCTTGGAAAATGTAGGCATCTATTCCCTTGGATTCATTGCCACCCTGTCATCTACAGCAGATCTGAGGTGTTTTCTTTGTCAAGGACAACAGGTTGCTTGATAGGATTTGATTGGATGGAATTCCTTGTACCTGAAGTGTCCTGCAAATAGAAGTGAAGTTTGATATTGGTGTTGCAAATTGATACACTGCATGACAAATGTTTAGAAGGAGATGAAAAGGTTTTTCCTTCAGGGTTAACAGAGCATTGCAAGCACAAAAGAGCCAATTTGTGTGTTCATGCCCTGTTATTTTCAGGAGATAGAACTCTATCAAGATAACCTTAGTTGATTGGCACTGGCCTTGGCACTGAGAACTACATCCAAAACAAGCTTTGGAGCCGAGAAGTGCAGCCACAGAGAAGAATAGAGCAACAAAGGAGATCTTTGTACAGAGAAGAGAGGACAAAGGCCAAGTAGACCTTCTGGAGGCAGAATGCTCTGTGCAAGCGTGAGAACAGAGCTGAGACTGTAACAAGACTTTTTTGATTCCTCAAGGATCCGTGTTGGTGAAATGAGTGGGCTATAAGTCCCTCATTTATGGATCGCCAAACCTCCCCAAAATCCCAATATGGAATCTCATTTATTGTTCTGAGATTTATTGCACGGTTGAGAATATATCTCACACTTTGTTTAAACATCGACTACGTATTCCTATTGGAAGCTGCTGTTAAGAACCGTCAGATTAGCATGTATAGCATAAGAACCATTACCAAGACATCATTCCTTGTGTGCAGGAATTTTTGGAGGAATCTATAATTCTGTGGTTTGACTGGAACTTTGGAGGAAGTTCATTCCTTTATGACAAGAAGTGGGGTGAAATGATCAGCAAAATTTTTGCTCAGGATTCATGAGCAGATTTTGGTTTGGGAGTATCTAATGATCACTATTTCCAGTTTCGGCACCCCTGTTATTCCAATGCAGTACTTGCCAAGCTCTAACCGCAAATGGAACTCAAAACTCAAGCCCAAAGTTTATGCAATAGTGAAGGATTTCATAACTCTGAGTCAGCACAAAAAAATGTTATACCCAAATGCAAGCGAGAAATAGAATTTGCAAATGGTAGAAACCAAGAGTGCACAAATGAGGCAGTACTATTCTACAGCACAGTTAGAATTAAGTGTATCTGTCAGGCTGTTTTCTGGCGAACTTGCTGTGACAATGACCCAAGTTCAAATAACTGTGAGTATGCTCCTTCCTTGTGTGGTTTACTGGATATGGTTATTGTTAATATTCTTGATCTAGCCTCATGGCAGATTATTGTAGGGACTGGCAAGGTACCAGCAAACCCTATTCTTCACTAAAGTATGTGAGGGTGGGTTGATCTTCTTTTCAGTTTTACTGTCCATAAGAAGACAGGTTTCCATTGTATAAAACGCCGATATTTCACCTTTCCCTGTGACAAGGCATCATGGGAAACTAGCCTAGCAAATCCAACCCAAAACACCCAAAAATAGGTTGAAATGTGTGCTGCTTATGCCATAGATTGTTAGGGTGGTTCAGGTAAACTTGACTCGGTCAGGTTAATAGTCGTTTTCAAGCTCCAAGTTTATGAGAATCCATGGTTTTTCCCAGTGCAACAGGGGAGTGCCCCTCGCTTCCTCACCCCACCCCCCCCACCTTGCTCCCGAGGCACACTCCGAACGGAAGCAGTCAGGGAATGACCCAGGAGCACGCTCTCGCAATTTTTTTTTTTTCGCTCCCTAGCTTTTCTTCACAAAAAAGGTTTCTCTCTACTATTCAACACCCCTGTAAAAGTATGTGACAAAGCTAGTGAGAAGGAAAAAGGCTGGAACAACAAATTTTACATGTTCCCATTGTAAAACAACCTACACTAGTTCATATACTTGTGTAAGAAAGCATCTCTACAAGATTATGCCATGTGATGAAAATAAGACCATATGAGTCAAAACTTGTGATCAAGTGCTAGCAAAAGATAGGAATAGATACAAAATAATCCCTGGCCACAATATAATTCTCTTGTACAAACAGAGGGTGAGTGTTGCCTTCTAGGGCAAAAAACCCTAAATTAACATAACTTCTACCATCGGATCTTCCGCCTAATGAATGGTCCAGATTGTCTACAAAATACAATATTTTACAAGGCAATTTTCTCAAAAAATTCCTTTTGGAGGCGCTGCCTTTGAACCCCCGCCAAAGGGGCTCAAAGGTTGTTGCCACCCCCCCTGCAACACTAGTGTGTGGGGTGTTGGGAGGGGGGGGGGAAGCCACCCCACACCTCCCCGTTAAGGATTGGGATCCATGTGACTGAAACAAGAACTTTGAATTGGGGAGATAATCAGGCTCCACACCGAACATGATGAGAATTGAGATATTGTAACTTGTGGACCTGTGGTTGATGAAGATAATAACTACATGTTTTTGTTGACATATATGCATCAAAATATATATTATATAAAAAACACTCCCAAAATCGCTCTTGACCCAAAAGTTTCTAAAAATTGTCGCTCCCTGCTTCCAAGCAGCCTTGGTTTTGCCCATGGTATTCATCTCTAATGTGGCCTATTTAAATGCAAAAAGACAAGTGATTTTGGCCGGGTGACCAGTGGGATCCCAGTAATGGTGTCTTTAGACACTACCACTTCTCTTGGTGTTTCATGATCCTAACAACTTGCTAGTCAAATACAGCCTGAAACACCCAAAAATCTGTTGAAATTGCTGCTGCTGATGCCACAGATAGATTGAAGGGCATCAAAAACCCCAGGGCAGCTGTAATACGCAATTTCACCACCTGGAGTTCACCATTCCAGCAGTGCAAAATGGAAATTCACAATTGGATTTATTTTTCTTTTGTTGATGCTCTTTTGTGTTTTAAAAACCGCAATCATGCAATCATTGCCTATAATCACACTGCTGTGCGCAACTATGATTGCCCTTTCTCACGTCTTTCTATTTATTTATTTTGTTTGTCGTGCTTTTAAAGCTGCAATCATGCAAATATTGCCTATAATCATACTGCTGTGTGCTACTGTGACTGGCCTGTCTCACGTCTTTCAAATTTGTTTGTTTGTTTGTTTGTTGTGCTTTCTAAATTTGAGGACCAAATTGCAATTGGCCGGCAAGCTTGATTCATTATAGAGAGCTCATAGGCCTAGGAATTCAGAGACAAACTCATATCACAGTTCTGTCAGTTCTGTTTATCTACAAGGTAGACTGAAATCAATTTCATCTTATATATGTGTCACTTTGGATGAAGAGAAGTATAGGATGATTTGACTTGAATTTGAATTAGCATTCAAAGTTGCACAGTAAAAATTTGAAATTAGTTTTTTGTCGATTTCATTGATAAGTCATTCAATATATTGTTGATTTACATAAGTTATTGAATTTAGAGAAGAAAGGACATCCTTCTGCCTAAATTAGATGGTAACACAGATTTAAAATAATCTATTGAGTGGTAGAACTATATCAAGCTATACCCTAAATTTGTAAACATCAAAGCAGTGAAGCAATGATTGCTGTTTAGTAACATAATGAGATCAAGAGCAAATAAATTCAGCCTATGCATGAGTTATGGGGTTTTGTTCCCTTTTACACTGTATCGCAACTCCAGGTCTAGATTCAAAAGCCACTTATTATGCTCTGTTCTTATTTTCCTAACCATGCTGGAATTGTTTTAACATCTCAAGCATCCAAAAGCTTCTCTAATACCATTTAATACCACTATTATAAATAAACTGCTATAGATATATATATATATATCTATATCTATCCAAGGAAAAATCAAATTTTTTATTAAGAATATATAAAAAATTACAAAGTACATGCAGTAACGCATTCGGAAGGTAAAAGGACCTCCATAATATCCCATTAAATCAGTGCAGAAACTAACAGTGCTAGAGGAGCCACTATCATGACAGTTGAGAAACAAAATACCCAAGTAAACCAGGCCTCTCCAAGAAAGGAGAAAACAGCCCGCCAGTGAACAAAACTGTCCAGTATGCAAAAATGCCAGAAAAAACTTTTCATCAGAAGTGTTTTAACTTTAACCATCTGTGTGCCCAGAAAATAAAGACGCCCCATAGAGAGGCCACCAGATATACATATTTTACAAAAAATAACATTAGAGTCAATCCCGCAGAAAAAGAGCTTGTAGGTAACAAGTATATATACCAATGTCATATTGCGTCCAAAAAACATATGCATAAACAAGATCAAAAGCCCGGAACTGAGAGTGAGAAAGATCTAGATAGCAAAAGGTCTAGTGTTTGACACACAGACACTATCACCTTCAGAATCCACTATGCGCCAACAATCCATAGCTTGTTGTAAGCCCTCCTTAGAAAGGAGGTCAACCTCTGAGTTCTGTTCCCTGTAGATATGGCACAGATATTAAATCAAATGACATCTTTAAAAGTAGAATTTCTTCAATGATAGTTGTCAATATAAAAATCAGACATCTCTGAGTATTGTTGAACCAATTTATGACATTCTTGGAGTCTCCAAAATTTGAACATTGTCAATTCCCAAATCAATGAGCCAACAGAGAAGCAGTTTTAAAGAGAGTAGTTCAACAAAGTTGTTTGTGCCAGTGCCTATGCCCACAAATGCTTTTAAAGTTCTGTTTTCATCAAAATAGACCACCAAACTAGTACCACATTGGTTTTGATCATCTGAGGTGCCATCAAAATATGCCCATGGAATATCCTTATTGATTTGTTCATTGGTAATAGTTTTGATAGTTCTGGAGGTGTATTTTTTGGGAAGAAGGTCCAGAATGGAAGCACATTCTGTCACAATGGATATTGGGGAAGGGATTAGATCCTTGAAGATGCCTCGGTTCCTTGCGAGCCAAAGACCCCAAGTGATGATTAAAGGGATATTCTTTTTTGATATCCGGAGCTTCATTCCACCAGGAGAGCCAAGTAGCTTCAACAAAAGGTCCATGCCAGGAATTCTGGATGCCTAAAAGGGATAGGGTGGCCTCCCAAACTTTTAAGGCAAAACCACATGATAGGAAAATATGATTTATGGACTCCTCCGAGGCCTTGCACAAGATACACCAACCCGTCCCTTGTTTATTCCTTTTCCTTAAGTTATCCCAAGTAGGAGCTTTTACCGGACTAGTCACATTCCATAGTAATTAATACCACCACTCCTGATGCTCTTTGTCCCTCTGGTTCATCAATAAGTTATAGCCATATTTAGGAGCATATTTTCCAATTGGAGAATGTACCCAGTGAAGAGTGTCTGACCTATCATAAATCGTAACATGGGATCTTCTCAGCTCATTGTTATAAGTTCTCCATTCTATACCCCAATGAAGATCCAAATGCAGATCATCCTTCGACTTCCAGCCCTGAGTCCAAAAATAAGTTGTCTCAGGTTTTGAAATATGAGATATGTAATGATACCTAATTGAGTGGAGGTGGTCCAATAGCCCCCCCAGAAAGATCAAAGTGTTGATTGTAGCCCACCCACGAGTCCTTGCCTAAGACCACCTTCTCCCCATTTCCAACTTTCCATGCCAGACCATCTTCGACCAGTTTAAAGGAGAGTATGGTCGCTTTCCAAATCACAAACACATTTGAGATCTCTTTCCTAGGGTTTCAAATCCATTCTTCCAAAGTAGTAGGATCAATATATTTACGTTTAACCACCGAAGTCCAAAGGTTATCTTCAGTATTAATCCTCCAACCAAATTTTGCAGCTAAAGACATAGCAAAAGTTTGAAGTTCTTTGATCCCTACCCTCCCCTCTCCTTCGATGTAGCAATTTTGTCCTAGGCTACCCATGGAATTACATGCTCCTTTGATCCATCCCAGAGGAAACGACTGCAAATTTTCCTGCCTTTTGTTAAAATACCTTTTGGAACCCAGGTGAGAGCAATCCAGTAGACTGGAATGGCCACAAGCACCGATTTAATGAGAACCAATCTACCAACCCTAGACAACCATATAAAACTCCATAAACTAATTCGTTTCTCAATCTTTACCAGCTACCAATTCCAATCCAAATTTTTGTAGGAGTAAGGTTTTAAGAAGAAACCCAAGTATTTTAGGCTGTCCCCCATAGCAGTCACTTTAAAGGGAGGGAGACCACAATTTTATCAAGATCTCCCTCCGAAAGACCATCATACAAAATGGAGGATTTATGTGCATTTATACTCATTCATGTAGCCTTGAGGAACAAATCCAAGACACATTTCAATTGGTGAACTTCATCCCTAGAACCATTGTTGAACAAAAGAATGTCATCCACAAAAAGTAATTGGGATATGAACAAATTGGTAGCAACTTCAATACCTTTTAGGTCATCATTTCTCTTAGCCGAGTGCAGAATCTGGCTAAGCCCTTTCGCTACTAATAAGAAAAGGAGAGCAGACAAAGGGCATCCTTGTCTTAGCCCTCTTTTACTGTGGAAAATAGGAGAAGCAACCCCATTTATTAGAGCAACAAAGGACACATTTGTTATACACCCCATAATCCAATATTTAAACCATTGCAAAAGCCCAAATGGGTCAGCAGAAGGCGCAAATATAGCCAAATGATCCCATCATATGCTTTTGACAGATCTATTTTCACAATCAATCCTTTCTTTTTTGATTTTTTCATTCTGTGCATTGTTTCCTAGGCAACCCCAATGGCTTCATGAAATACTCTGCCATCCAAAAAACCAAACTGTGCTTTAGAGATATTGCATGATAGGATAGGCTTCAGACGAATAGAAAAATCTTGGCAATAATTTTGTAAATACAGTTGCAGAGGGAAATAAGTCTGAATTCATCAAAGGAGAGAGGCGCATCCAATTTTGAAATTAAGGCAAGAAAATTAGAGTTAAAAGGTTCATGAATGCCCTCTCTGTTCCTTGATTCCTCCACCACCCCCACCAATTCATCCCCAATTAGGTCAAAAAAGTATTGTTAGAACTCTACTGTCCACCCATCCGACCCAAGGCTCTTATATTCTTGCATAGACTTTAAACCACTTTCCACTTCAGTTTTTGTAACTGGAGACAGAAGCGTCTCATTTTCTTCCTCCTTAGCATATCTGGGAAAATGTTGGCCCACCTGGATGACTTTGGCAATAGAGGCCCCATCTGGTACTTAAAATAGATTTTTAAAGTGATCTTTTCCCAATAAGGCCATCTCTCTAAAGGATTTTTCCATCCCTCCATCCGACCTTCTCATTTCCCAAATGGTATTTGAAAGTTTCCTCCCCTTTGCATAATTATGGAAAAAATTGTGTTTTCATCCCCTGCCTCAAGCCATATCACACTTCTTTTTTGTCTCCACTGTTCTTAAATATCAAGTAATAACTTTCTCCTTTTTGTCTCCAAACCTCTTATCCTTTCCTTCTTCTCCTCAGATTCATAGCTATCAGCTTCTGAACATTCCATTGCTTCCAAAGTCTCCTCAATGCTCTTCAATTCATAATCCTCCCTCAACCTTTTCTCTTTCACCTATTGGATAGTTTTAGATTTAAGAGATTTGAGATTAGCCATAAAAGGCTGAGCATGTGAGAGGCTTTGAGAACCATCCATTGGAACTCAGGGTTCTTTTACCAGGATATTGAAACTTGGATCTTTTAACCACCCCAGACTGAATTTGAAAGGTGGCCGTGGTTTTTTTATTAGGGCCTGAGAGCTCCAGAAGAATAGGGAAGTGGTCAGATCCACCCCCATATCCCACCCATTGCATACAACTAATGATGAGATTGACAAAGTCCTCTTTGACTAGAAAACCACCCAATATTTTATCCACTTTGGCTTCACCAACCTTCCTATTCCTCCAAGCTGGGACCAACTTTATAAGGTTTAAGTTGACGAGGCCACTGTTTTTTATTTTGTTTTGAAAAATATCAGTAAGGGGATCTACTTGGGCCTGAGGCCCCCATGCTTCAGACATTCCAAGGGAGAAATTTAGATCTCCACCCACCACCAGATTCCCAACCTTCATAAAATATTTTTGTAAATAAGTTATTCCAGAACCAGACTCTCTCCAAAACATGGCCATAAATTTTTATTAGGTTGAAATCGGAACACAACTCAATGGAGTAAACCTCCACTCCCAACACCGACTCAGAGCTCCAGGAGCTAGTTAAATGAAATACACTGTCACGAAGACCTATTGCTAGACCACCAAATCTTCCTCTTGCATCCATTGTCACCACAGACAACCAGGCAATAATTTCCCAAGGGAAACTGAGATATGGATTCTCAAACCCATAGTTTCTTGGAGAAATATGGCAACAGGGTTATATAGTTTAAGAAGAGATTTTAGGGCTAGTTTTTTACAGTTACTAGCCAACCATTTAAAGTTATAGGACAAAAAAATCATTTAGAAAAAACAATTGGGGCTTGCGTTGCTCTAAGCGCACCCTCTAAAGATAGCTGCTTTCTATCAACAATGTCTATTTTGGCTTTCAATTGAGCCTTATACAGATAATTTTTCCTACCCCTGGATTTTCTAGGCCTGCCATGATCCGAGAGGATCCCCAATCCCCCAATAGGCTCATCAGGCATAGATCGTTTCTCCCTAGGCCAAAGATTATAATGATATTTGTCAATGAAAAGAGCAGGGATGAAAGTAATAATGATGTCCATGGCTAATGAGAGGTTTGAAATACATGAAGACTATACTAAAAGAGGTCTGGAAGGACCAAGATTTGGTAAAACATTTAACAAAGAGGCAAGAGAATAATGTAAAGAGGAGGGAGAGCTAGGGATAGCACCAACCCGATCGTTTGCAATCTCTGCTGATCCAGGGGCTGTCTGAGAGGGAGCAAGCTCAGGTTCATGCTCTCTCTGCCCGAGATCCTCTAGATTGAATCTTGTTGCATCTCCTGTGGTGCCTCTTGAGCAATTTCATGATTTATTACCCCCTCCAGCTCTGCCTGAACACCCACTAACTGCTCTTCGACCCCTTCCATATGAACCAACACATCATCATCTAGATTTGCCCTTGCCTCCTTCCTGGGAAAATCCCGTGACCTTCGCCTTATTTTGAACCCCAAAGGACAGTCTCAAGCCACGTGCCCCTGTTTGTGGCAATGCTGACACCAGAAAGGGAGGTGTTCATAGTCAATAATTTGACAAAAGGATTTATCAGCCCTCTGGATCAACATTTCGTCCACTAGACCTCGCGTGTTTAAACTTACCAAAATACGAGCAACACTCCTACAATTTGTCTCTTGAAAAGACATGTCTGCTTCTAGGAATGTACCCAGCCGATTCCCAACAACCCGAAAAATATCTTCAGTCCACATGAATGGGGGGAAGGATGGCAGTCTGACCCATACCGGGAAATCCTCCACCCTTTCCCTCTGTGCATCAAATAAAGGAGAACATCTCTTAAATAAAATGGGCAAAGAGCCGAAACCCCAATTGTGACTTGAAAGCCATTCCATAACTTCCCTACTGGAGAAATGTATCATGAACCAACCATTGCCAGAGTTGTGACCTCCGATTTTTTCCCTAACACCCCCCCCCCATGATTTTTTGATCCATTCTGAGATGTACTGGGCAATTTTTTTCCCCTCGCTTTCCCCACTAAACATGTTCTGCCACTTCCATCGCTTCATCGACCTGAAGATCCATTCCCAACACCAACTTCCAGCTACCGACTTTCTTCTTATATGTTTTTCCTTTTTCCTATGTCCCGCTTGATTGCTGATTCCTTCCGGTCTGCTACCGGCTTTGTCTCCTTGCTCCCAATTCCCTTCTTCCTCTGCTAATAACCTCACTTGCTCCTCAAACTCTTTTTCAGGAGCTACCTGAACTTCAGAAACTCACACCCGTTCCAGAAAACCACCCATTGCATCCTGTAAAGTAGTCCCCTCCATGAACGAAGGGGTTTTTCTGAAAACCTCCTTACCTTGGCCATGGGGAAAGGTAACTTCTAAAAGCCCCTTGATCCCAGCGACTGGGTGATTTGTCACCACTGGTCCACAAAGGCCTAGACCGCCTACTACCCCTTCCAGGCCACCAAGAGACCGTGGAACAACATCCCCAAACAATAGAGGGCTACCGTCCCCTGAATCAGCCCCAAGAAATCTCTGAGGAATCCCCGATACCAATTCGTTTGACTGTCGATTGCTAACCAGACATGCCTTCAAACCCTCGCTGCTCCGAAGGCTACTATGTAAAACAATGTCCTCTAATTCCCCAGACAAATATACAGGTGCATGAGTGCGAGGAGGAGAGTCATAACTTACAATTTTTTCGGAGAAACCGACATCTGGTTGGAGCTCCCCAATCAGTGGCTGTGCCAAAAACTGCTAGTCCACTTGTGTCAGCCGAGACCTCCGTTATAATTGTCCGGGATTCCTCTAACAGTAAACCGAAACCGCTTCTCGGAAAGACCGCATGACACATGACTCCCGACATGACCATTGGAATTCGAGTTGGAGCCTTCACCTTTGTCAAGTTTTGCTCCGTAAGGTTCAAACCCCAAACAGTTAGGATATCCTCAACTGCCGGTTCCAAGTCAACGAACTCCGTTGTCTTCCCCATACCTCTATCTCATGGTGTGAAAACCTTGAACGTGATGTGAATAATACTCTATTGTTTGGGTTTAATTTGCAACAGTGACTGTAAAAACTCCGATAATGCGAAACCGGAGGGAATGTTTTGGAGCAATAGGAAAATAAAACAGTGATACAACAATGGAGAATAACATGCACCCTCGTCCGTTTTACCTCGTACACATCCCAAAGAAATTTGAAAAATGAAGCAGTGAAAACAATTGACAGATGGATGCTTGTGCTAGCCGTGTGGGAGAACTTCACCTACCACCGTTTGTCGGTATTCTGCCTTCGATACACTCATGAACGCCTAGGAAACCTTGACCAAGATGGTTTCCAACCCTGGTTTTCCATCATGACCATTAGAGTTGCTAGGGTTTCGGTCACTGTGTCTTCGTAAAATCATAATGTGTCTTTTTTCATAAATAAATGAACTGCGATATGTGAAAATTTTTGAATGTTACTTATAGAGAAATCTACTGTTAGATCTGGTTACACTTCTCCTACTTAATTAAGTTATTAATGCAGAAACTTCAGATTAACATCAAAGCAAACACATAACAGACTCTCACCGATTCAGATCTAAAACAAAAAAGTACATGCACACATAGATAGAGTGACACAAGGATTTTTTGGACAATAGTCCCTGGAAAAACCCGATGCGGGAAAACCGGTCTTCCGGCTACTGGAGGGTTTTATTATTAAGAGTTCTTTGAATACAACAAATCTAGGTTCCAGATCTGGAAAACCCGACAGAGAAAATATAGATATGCAGCTAACCTACTGTTCTGAAGCCAAAATATGTACTAATCCACACCCTCAAATGGGATTTACAGGACTCAGCTAAATCTTGGCCCTAGAAACCCCAACGCTACCCCTGAAGCCCTTGCGTTAGCCTCTGCAGCCTCTGTGTTCCTTTGCGCTGGCCTGGAGAGGGCTGCGTAACCCAAGAATGGGTGATGCAGACCCTACGCTGCCTTGAGGGACTTTGCGTAACCCGTGAGGGTCTCCTGCTGCCCAACGCTACCCCGAGAGAGATTGCGTAGCACTTGCGTAGCTGTAGTTGCCCCTGCACTGCGTAGTTGCTGCCCTCTCTGCTGCTGCTGCTTCTCTGCGCTGCCTCTAGAACTGCTCTCTACCTCTTGTTGATTCTAGGCACTGGGATCAGATCACCCCCTTTGCCTAAACTCCCCTCTCTGCAGCTGAAACACTTCTAAGAATTCTTAGCAAACCCTGCCCTAGAATCTTAGCGTAGCTTCAGTGCTCTGCCTCCGTGTGTGTCTTCTCCAAATGACCCCAAGCCTTTCCTTTATACTTTTCTCATTGGGAAACCAACGACCATGATCAGATCTTGAATCAATGGTTGAGATTAAAAGAAATCTTGATCCATGTGACTTAAGACAATTTCATCACATGCTTAATTTAATCAACTTTAATCTTTTAATTTTCCTAAGTTAGACTTAGGGTCCTTAATTAAAAGATTAATTAATTTAATATCTCCCAAACCGGATGAAATTAGCCAAATCCCTTTCTGGATATTGGAGATTCGATGTACTCTAGTCCTTCCACAAATTTTGGGAGCTAGAGCACATCCGACGCTATCCCATCACACAAGAAAACTCAACACTCCTTCTTAGTGAGGAATGTGCTCTAGTACAAACTTCGCTTCATCCCGAAGCTCTGCATTGATCTTTGGTGTGGGTCTCTGCATTGATGCTGGACCTGCTGCCCTTCATCACTGTGCTGTTGCTACCATTCTGTAATGCAACTCCCTCTTAATCTGCTACATCCGTGCTACCATCTGCTGCATTTCATCTTCAGTTACTGAGAGAAACAATTGAATCTCCTGCCCAATCTTTGACAGACAAGTCAGTCGGGCTGCATCATCATCATTGAAGCTTCATCAGTTGCTGATCTATGTTGTCATCCGGAGGATGATGCACAACTACAACTCTGCACTGCGTAAACAAACTCCCTCTACATTGCTGAAGTCACATCAACCCCTTGTGCTGAAATCTCTCACGCTGTTGCTGCGTTGCACTATCTTCCTGAAGCCTCCACGCTGCTGAAGCTCTGTTCTGCGCTGCTAAAGTCACATAAGCCCCTACGCTGCTGCTGCCATGTTACTGCTGCGTCTGCACTATGCTACTCCTTCCAGCGTTCAGATCTGCTTTTGCTTCATTTGTGATATTTTCACCCACTACTCCACTTGTTCCGCTATTGTCTTAAGGCTCTCGTAGCTCGAATGTGATCCAAGGGATGAGCTGCTTAAGGATCCTGCCCTCATTCTGTAGCTTCTTTACAGATCCATGTCGCCCCACTTTCGTGGTTCATGAGCGCTCATGGCTGCATTGTCTTCTGACCCATCATCTGCCACAACAACCTTGGAAGAAGAGGCTTCCTTGTCCTTTTCCTTTTGAGGACAATTGCTGGTGAAATGTCCTAGTTCGCCACACCGGAAGTACTTGATCTTTGATAAATCCCGCTTCTTCTTCTCTTGCTGCCTCTTTGATGCTAAGGATGAATCTTCTTCATCTTCCTTCTTCACCTTACTCGATCCCGTGCTGTACTTCCTCTTGGTGAATCTGCGGAGTTCTTCTTGACGCATGATTACCCACAAGTTGTCCTAGTTGGGAAGGTTCGCTCTGCCTAAGATACTTTGGACAAAGGTTGCCCACTCATCTTTGACTGCATTGAGAGCAGTCTTGACCATCACATCATCCTCCACCTTTTCACCCGTGGCAGTCAACTGGTCTTTGATCGATTGTAAACTGAAGAGAAAATGTTCCATGTCTTTCCCTTTGGTCATCATGAATGACCGCATATGAGTCTCCAGAAGCATCTTCCTTTGGACAAACTTCCCCTGATATAGGGCTGTTAAGGCCTTCCACATCTCATTAGTTGTTTTCTTCTCAACTATATGTGGAACAACATGGTCCTTAACTCCATCTATTATCAGCCGTTGGAAATGAACGACAACTTCATTGTGCTTCTTTAGGAGATCTGCATCGATCGGCGTGGCCATGACTCATTCTGCATGGTCTCTTAGACAATATGCCTCTAGGACTATCAAGATTCTAGCCTTCCAAACTGCAAAGTTTGATAGGCCATCCAATCTATCCTGATCACGCAATCCGTGAGGTGCCATTTGCTCAGAAATCTATCGGAGCTCCTCTAATCTGTGCTAGAGATTTGGCCCTAAGGTCCTTGGCAAAATAGACATCTTCTGCTCCCTCAGACAACTGATTTCCTTTCTTGGAAATCTATCAAATCAAACAATTATTCAACACTCTTCGATCCTCTGATCGATCTACAAGTGTCTTTGGCTATAAACCCTCTGAGAAGCTGATCTCCTCCCGCTCTTTGTCACTAGTGCTTAGGCTAATATTCTAAAAACTTCAAAAATTAACCTCACCATCACCTTCTAAAGTTCTGCAGCTCTTCTTCAAGCACTTCTAGATCAGGCAGCTTTAGATCTGCGTCACCTTGGCTGGCTTTAGACAATCCTAGGGCTGCCTCTGCGCAATAAGTATGTGGGCCTGGTGGAGACAACGTAAGACTGCATCACCTTGCCCTCTGCGTGATTATGCTCCCTTTGAAACTGCGCTGTCCCTTCAGATCTGGCCTTCTATTGCTGCGGCTGCAGCTGCTCTTCTTGCTGTTTTCTGCAGCAAGATCCTTTAGTCTTCTACTGGTGACCTTGCTAGATCTACAATCGCTCTGAAACGATGTGAAAATTTCTGAATGTTACTTATGCAAAAATCTACTGTTAGATCTCGTTATGCTTCTCCTACTTAATTAAATTATTAATGCTGAAACTTCAGATTAACATTAAAGTAAACACATAACAGGCTTTCACCGATTCAGATCTAAAACAGAAAAGTACACGCACACATAGACAAAGTGACACAATTTTAGGTCCTTATATTATTAGTATAGCCCCTTATTGTTATTAGTATAGCCCCCTTATTGTTATTGTTGTACCTCTGTAACCCCAATATTGTTATTATTGTGCCCTTAAATTATTATTGTTAGGTCGGCTAGGATTATATTGTGGCCCCATGGAATCCTATATATAGGAGGTTTTGGTCATTTGTAGCATCTAAGAATTGTTCATTTATGTAATGTATTGGATGTTGCCCCCTCGAAATGGTTGATTTCTAAGGCGTTGATCTCTCTTTTCTTCTATTTTTGGAGCTGGTTTCACAACATTTGGTATTAGAGCTTTGGATTCTAGGGTTTCGCTGCTCCAAATAGGTCATCGTGGAATTTTCGCTATAATTTTTTTTCTACGAAGGGTCAGACGCTGAAATTTTTAGAGCGAGAAGCCAAAATCCTGAGGAACATCTTCGCAAAATTTCAGAGCTTGGTTTACAATATTTGCAGAGATATGAACTGTGGAAGTTAGGGCTTTTTGGAGGCTCTTGAATTTAACCTAAACATGTCATCGTGGAATTTTCGCTATAACGCTTTTTCTACGAGGTTTCAGAAGCTGAAATTTTCACAGAGCGAAGCCGAAATCTAGAGGGACTTCGTGGAAAAATTTCAGAGATTGATTAGCATTAATTTGGGAGGTAGGATCTGTGGAATTTAGGGCTTGTTTAGGTTCCCGAATTTCATCTCAAAGAGGTGATCGTGGGAAAATATTTATAACTCTCTCTCTGAGCATCAGATTGGAATTCTGTAAAGAGTGGCCGCAAGTATACGGACTATTGTTTCCTTTTTGTCAATTTCAGAGCCAAAGGACGAAACAGTGACGCGTGGCAAGTCGTACAAGTTCGCTCTACTGAACTAGTCCATAATTAGGTCATTGTGGGGGATTGGACATAACTTTGTCTTGAAGAATCCAAATCAGGTCAGACCTGTGGCATTCGAAAGAGAATTCAGAGGGCTACCTTATCGCCAAATTTCAGATATTGAAGATCCGAAATCACAGAGATAATTCAGTTTCAATATCGAGCTTGTTAAAAGCAAGAAAAATGTGTGTATTTTTTTTCTTCCAAATTGCATTAGTCTTGAGCAAAAAATTAGTTTGAAGTGATTCCAAGGACCTATTGAGAATATATTTCAGTATTGGATTCTAAAATGCCTCCTAAAAAGAATTCAACACCCATTAAGTCCTCAGAATACTCTACTATGACTCATGAAGATGAAGAATTGCAACATGATCTATCAAAATTACAAGAGCAAGTGCACCAAATTTCGCTTTCGCAAAGAGGAACAAAAAGTGAAATGGAAATTTTGAAGAAAGGCGTGGAAGCGAAAATGGATGGTTTGAAGAATAATATGGATGGTTTGAAGAAAGACGTGGAAGCTAAGATGGAGGACATGGAAGAAAAAATGAAAGACAACATGGAAAACATGAAGAATGATCTAAAAACAGACATGGAAGGTTTGACAAAGTTGATACAAGAAATGATTCCTAATGGCGAAAAGATAGTAGAAGAAACTCACGATGAGAAAAAAATAGATGTTAATTGTGATTTCATAAACTCTAATGTTGGATGGAAGAACCACCATATTCCAAAGATGGATATGAGGAAGTTTATGGCAAGGATCCTGTAACATGGATACTACAAACAAAGCAATATTTTGATCTCAATAATGTGCAAAATACACAAAAGGTACGCATTGTAACTTTACATTTAGAACAAAATACATTTGTATGGTATCGATGGCTTTGCTCCCGTAAAAAAATTGTCACTTGGTCAATTTTTACGGAGGAAATGATAGTGCATTATGAAGATACAAAGAACAACACCTTCTTTAGCCAATTGATAAATCTCAAACAAAAGGGTTCAGTGGTGGAGCACATTGAGGACTTCCAAAAATTGAATATAAGGGTAACTGATATTCCAGAGGAACACAAAATTAATGTTTTCATAGGGAGTTTAAAGGATAGCATCCAACATGAAGTTCGCGTTTGGGAACCTGATTCATTGCAGAAGGCATTTAGGTTGGAAAGAAAAATTGAATGTAAAATTATGGAGACAAGGAAGCCTACCACTCACATCTATAAAGATGGAAGCGTTCCTACTCCTAAACTTCCACAACCGACAGGGTTGACATCACAACAATTGGAAGATAAAAGAGCAAAAGGGCTTTGCTACAGTTGTGATACCAAATACACTAAAGGTCATAAGTGTGCTGAGAAGAAATTATTTTACATAGATTGTGAAGAGGAAGAAGAAAATGAAAAAGAATCTTCAAAATAAAAGGATATACACCAGGAACAAACCCTATAAGAGGAAGAAATGAGTCCGATCATATCGTGTAATGCATTGGTAGGAATTACCACTCCTCAAACTCTCAAGATAGAAGGACATATCAAGAAGAAAAAGGTAATAGTATTGATTGATTCGGGTAGTACCCATAATTTTATTCATTGTCAGGTAGCCAAGGAATTGAATTGTTTTCTATACCCAACACCAGAATGTCAAGTGATGGTTGCAAATGGAGGAACTATAAATTGCTCTCGAAAATGCCATAATATCAAGCTAATCATGGGGGAATATGTATTGAGTAGTCCAATGCTTTCCATTCCAATGGGAGGCGCTGATGTTGTACTAGGAGTACAATTGTTACAATATTTGGGGACGATAGCTTTTAATTTTCAAGAACCTTTTTTTTTTTTTTTATCAGAAGGAAAGGAAGTCGAATTACGGGGTATCGTAGGGAAGCCAGGAAAGATAATAAAGCTCTAATGTCATGACAAAGCTTCTAAAGAAAAAACAAGAAGGTGTAATTGCACAATTATGCTCACTAGAAGTTCCAACATCAAAATCATCTATTTCTGTAGATCTCCAAAAAGTCTTGGACAATCATTTCAAGGTGTTTGAAACTCCCAAAGGACTCCCATCTATTTGTGATCATGTTATTCATTTGATTCCAGGAAGTGTTCCTCCAAACATCAGGCCTTATAGATATCCTTATGTCCAAAAGAGCGAAATTGAATGTATGATTGTAGAAATGTTAGAGGCTGGTATAATTCAACTTAGTCAAATTTCTTTCTCTGCTCTAGTAGTATTGGTGCACAAGAAGGATGGATCATGGTGCATGTGTCCGGATTATAGGGAGCTCAATAAGCTCACTATTAAAGATAAATTTCCCATTCCTGTGATTGATGAATTATTGGATGAATTACATGGAGCAATTTATTTTACTAAGTTGGATCTGCTTCAGGATATCATCAAATTAGAATGAAGACTAAAGATATTCAGAAAACAACATTTCGAACTCATGAGGGTCATTATGAATTTTTGGTCATGCCTTTTGGCCTTATTAACGCACCTTCTACATTTCAAAGGTCGATGAATTCCATTTTCAAACCCTTCCTTAGAAAAATTGTTCTAGTATTTTTTGATGATATACTAATCTATAACAGGTCTTGGAAGGATCATGTTCAACATGTTGACAGGGTGCTCAAACTATTGCAAGAGAAACAATTATATGCAAAAGCATCCAAATGTTTCTTTGGAGTACAAGAGGTGGAATATCTGGGTCATATTGTATCTGACGAGGGTGTTAAGGTAGACCCTAACAAAATTAAAGCCCTTAAGGAATGGAAAGTCCCCACAACCATAAAGTAGTTGCAAGGATTTCTCGGGTTAACTAGGTATTATCGCAAGTTTTTTAAGAATTATGGGAGAATAGTAGCATCTCTAACAACATTATTGAAGAAAGATACATTTTCATGGACTCTTGAAGCAACTAAGGCCTTTGAACATATTAAAGAGGCAATGTGCCTAGCATCGATCTTAGCTACGTCAGATTTCACAAAAACCTTTATTGTGGAATGTGATGCCTCAGGAAATGGAATTGGTGCTGTTTTAATGCAAGAAGGAAGACCCATTACTTTTGAAAGTTGTTCAGTCGAAAGAAAATATTTACAAAAAGCTATTTATGAGAAGGAAATGTTAGCAATATTACATGCACTAAAGAAATGGCGACCTTACCTAATGAGAAGACACTTCAAGGTAAAAACTGATCATGATATTCTTAAACACTTTTTGGAACAAAGACTATCTTTAGAAGAGCAACAAAAATGGGTCACAAAGATGTTGGGTTATGACTTTGAAATAATCTACAAAAAAAGGAAGCTAAATGTTGTTGCAGATGCACTCTCAAGAAAGAACGAAGAGGCGGAAGCATTGCTTTGTACCATTTCTATTATCCAACTGGATTGGATAACCGAAGCAAGGGATGATGGAAGAAGGAAAAAGAAGTGTGGACATTCATTCAAAAGTTGCAGCAAGATCCTAGTACATCTGATACATTTAGTTGAAAAAATGATCCCTTACGGTACAAAGATCGCTTATATCTTTGTAAGAGTTCCCAACTAAAACAAAAGATTCTTTTGGAATTGCACACTTCTCCTTTAGGAGGTCACTCAATATTTTTAAAAACTTACCACAGGGTGAAGAAATAATTTTTTTGGGATGGCCTTAAATCTGATATTCAAAATTTTGTAGCCGGATGTTTGGTTTTCCAGCAAAATAAAGTTGAGACAATTAAGACCCCGGGTCTTCTACAACCTTTATGCATTCCAAGCCAATGTTGGGAGGAGATTTCAATGGATTTTATCACATGTTTACCCAAGTTCGAAGGAAATAGTGTCATCATGGTGGTAGTTGATAGACTTACCAAGTATGCACACTTTTGTGCATTATCTCATCCATTTAAAGCAAGTACAACTGCTACTACATTTATGGACACAATTCAAAAGCTACATGGAAACCAAAAGATTATTGTGAGTGACAGAGATCCCATTTTTACTTGAAATTTTTGGATGGAGTTATTTTCTTGTTTGGGTACTCTACTAGCTCATAGCTCATCTTATCATCCTCAATCCAATGGTCAAACTGAGATAGTGAATAAATGTTTGGAAGGATATCTTCATTGTTTTGTATCTGATAAACAAACAAAATGGGTCAAGTGGTTACCTCTCGCTGAATGGTGGTATAACACTTCCTTCCATACTGCAACAAAAATGACCCCATTTATGGCACTTTATGGATATCATCCACCATCCATCGCATCATTTTTAAGAGAAAATTCTAAGGTTTAAGCAGTGGAAGATCACATCGAGCATCAACAAGAAGTTCTCCAACTCTTAAAGGATAACCTAAATTTGACACAAAATCGAATGAAACAACAGGCATATCAACATCGCAGCGAGAGAAGTTTTGATGTAGGAGACTCGGTATTTTTACGGCTACAACCATACAAACAAATGTCCCTCAAGCAAGCTAAGAAGGATAATAAATTATCGCCGAAGTACTATGGTCCTTGCAAGGTGTTGCAAAATATTGGTATTATGGCATACAAATTGGAGCTTCCTGCTTCTTCGCGAGTGCATCAAGTTTTCCATGTTTCATGCTTAAAGAATGTTATAGATGAAAATCTTCCAGTTCAAACAACATTTCCAGAACTTGATGAGGAAGGAAAAATCATATTGGAACCTGAAGCAATCACAGAAACAAGAACTCGACAACTACGAAATCGATCAATTTCAGAGTATCTCATCAAGTGGAAGAACTTACCCATTGAAGATTCTACATGGGAGGATGATAATTTTATACAGAAGCACCTAGAGCTACTCAATCGTTGAGGACAACAATTTTTTGAAGGAGAGGGGCATCTTAGGTCCCTATATTACTAGTTTAGTCCCTTATTGTTATTATTATAGCCCCCTTATTGTTATTGTTGTACCCCTATAACCCCAATATTGTTATTATTGTGCCCTTAAATTATTATTGTTAGGTCGGCTAGGATTATATTGTGTTCCCATGGACTCCTATATATAGAAGGAGGTTTTGGTCATTTGTAGCATCCAATAATTGTTCATTTATGTAATGTATTGGAGGTTTCCCCTTTGAAGTGGCTTATTTTTAAGGCGTTGATCTCTCTTTTCTTCTATTTTTGGTGCTGGTTTCACAATACACAAGGATTTTCTGAACAATAATCCCCGGAAAAACCCAATGTGGGAAAACCGGTCTTGTGGCTGCTGGAGGGTAACCAAAACATGACAAGGAAGGAAGTTGACTTTGTCAAGCTTGAAGTACAAGAAAGAGATGAGGAGATTGCCAAACTTATAGAGGAATTTCATCAAAACAAAAGATATCATCATGAAGAAGTCATATCTATGACAAATCAATTAGATAAGGGAAAGAAAAGGGAAGAAACTTTGTCAAGCCACCTTGAACAAAGACTTAAGAGCTTGAATAATCTTGAAGTAGAGATTGGTCGATACAAGGAAATCTCTTCTCTTAGATCTCAACTAGAAGAAGCAAAGAAACAATCACAAGGTGCTGAGAAGGTGATGGAAACTTTGGCATTCATAGAAGGACAAGTTGATGAAGCAGAAAAGGAGAGAAACACCATGATATGCCAACTAGAAGAAAATAATGAATAAATATTTAAACTAAAATTAGACATCAATCTTCTCAATGCCCAATCATGTGAAGCAATCAAGATGAAGGAAGAAATGGAGATCAATCTATCAAATAAGGATGAAGGATGCAAGAAAATGAAAGAAGAAATTGATATCCTTAAAAAGGAAGTTGATCATCTGAACAAGAGCCTATAGAGCTCCCAAACCCTAGATGACATCTTGAGTCATCAAAGATCTCCTCTTGATAAATCGCGTCTTGGTTACACAGGTGAATCTTCAAACAACAAGGATGTGGAAAAGCTTGGAAGAAATATTGATGCCCCCAGTTCCATCAAAAGCAAGAAGAAGAGTCAAGATGACATTGTAAGAAACCCTACTCCAAGAAGATATGTTGATGGTGTCAAGAATGCTAGAGACAATAAATTTGAGCAAAGGATCCCAAGACATAATTATTTTAGAAGTACATCAAGGGAATCTCTATCCTCTAGGTACAATAGTATATTTTTTGGTTATTTTTATTCTTGTACAAATTTTGGGCACATGGAAAAGGACTGTAGGGCATACCACAAGGACAAATATAATGGCCCCCGTCAGTTTCCTAGAAGAAACTTTGCAAGAAGAAGTCGTGATCTTTCATTCATGAATAAGATAGAGTGCTTCAATTACCATAACATTGGACATATGGCACGTGATTGTAAATTTAATTGGGTTCCTAAACAAGCTAAAACCATGACAACAAACCCAGAGAAGAATGTTACACAAGTATGGAGAAGGAATCAAGTTGAATCTGGAAGTCTCTTGAACACTCTAGCCAACAACAACAACACATGTTGTTGATTTGATGAAGACATCCTTGGCAGATGTGATATTTCAATACTTTTTAGGTCATCATTTCTCTTAGCCAAGTGAAAAATATGACCTAGAATTTCCGCTACTAATAAGAAAAGGAGAGCAGACAAAGGGCATCCTTGTCTTAGCCCTCGTTTACTGTGGAAAACACGAGAAGCAACCCCATTTATTAGAGAAAAAAGGACACATTTTTTATACACCCCATAATCCAATATTTTAACCATTGCAAAAGCCCAAATGGGTCAGCAAAAGGCGCAAATATAACCAGATGATCCCATCATATGCTTTTGACAGATCTATTTTCACAACCAATACTTTCTTTTTTTTATGTTTTCCGATTGTGCATTATTTCCTGAGCCACCCCAATGGCTTCATGAATTTGACTGCCATCCAAAAAACCAAATTGTTCTTTAGAGATATTGCATGATAGGATATGCTTCATATGAATAGAAAAATCTTGGCAATAGTTTTGTAAATACAGTTGCAGAGGGAAATATGTCTGAATTCATCAAAGGAGAGAGGCGCATCCAATTTTGGAATTAAGGCAAGAAAATTAGAGTTCAAAGGTTCATGAATGCCCTCTCTATTCCTTGATTCCTCCACCACCCCCACCAATTCATCCCCAATTAGGTCAAAAAAGTGTTGATAGAACTCTACTGTCCACCCATCCGACCTAGGGCTCTTATATTATTGCATAGACTTTAAAACACTTTCCACTTCAGTTTTGTAGTTGGAGACATAATCATCTCGTTTTCTTCCTCCTTAGCATATCTAGGAAAATGTTGGGCCACCTGGATGACTTTGGCTACTGTCCACCCATCTGACCCAGGGCTCTTATATTCTTGCATAGACTTTAAAACACTTTGCACTTCAGTTTTTGTAACTGGAGACATAAGCATCTCATTTTCTTCCTCCTTAGTATATTTGGGAAAAGGTTGGGCCGCCCGGATGACTTTGGCAATAGAGGCCCCATTCTATGCTTTAAAGAGATTTTTAAAGTGATCTTTTACCAATAAGGCCATCTCTCTAAAGGATTTTTCCATCCCTCCGTCCAACCTTCTCATTTCCCAAATGGTATTTGAAAGTTTCCTCCACTTTGCATAATTCTGGAAATTTTTTGTGTTTTCATCCCCTGCCTCAAGTCATATCGCACGGTTTTTGTCTCCATTGTTCTTCAATATCAAGTAATAACTTTCTCCTTTTTGTCTCCAGACCTCTTATCCTTTCCTTCTTCTCCTTAGATTCATAGCTATCAGCTTCTGGACTTTCCATTGCTTCCAAAGTCTCCTCAATGCTCTTCAATTCAGAATCCTCCCTCAACCTTTTCTCTTTCGCCCATTGGATAGTTTTAGATTTAAGAGATTTGAGATTAGCCTTAAAAGGCTGAGCATTTGAGAGGCTTTGAGAACCATCCATCGGAACCCAGGTTTCTTTTACCAAGATATTGAAACTTGGATATTTTAACCACCCCAGACTTAATTTGAAGGGTGACCCTGGATTTTTTATTAGGGCCTGAGAGCTCTAGAAGAATAGGGAAGTGGTCAGATTCTCCCCCAGATCCCACCCATTGCATATAACCAATGATGAGATTGACAAAGTCCTCCTTGACTAGAAAACCGTCCGATATTTTAGCCACTTTGGCTTCACCAACATTCCTATTCCTCCAAGTAGGGATCAACTTTATAAGGTTTAAGTCGATGATGCCACTTTCTTTGATTTTGTTTTGAAAAATATCAGTAAGGGGATCTGCTTGGGCCTGTGGCCCCCATGCTTTAGACATTCCAAGGGAGAAATTTAGATCTCCACCCACCACCAGATTCCCAACCTTCTTAAAATATTTTGTAAATAAGTTATTCCAGAACCAGACTCTCTCCAAAACAGGGCCATAGATGTTTATTAGGTTGAAAGAGGAACACAACTCAATGGAGTAAACCTCCACTCCCAACACCGATTCAGAGCTCGAGGAGCTAATTAAATGAAATACACTGTCACAAAGACCTATTGCTAGACCACCGGATCTTCCTCTTTCATCCACTGTCACCACAGACAACCAGGCAATAATTTCCCAAGGGAAACCGAGACATGGATTCCCAAACCCATATTTTCTTGGAGAAATATGGCAACAGGGTTATATAGTTTACGAAGAGATTTTAGGGCTAGTTTTTTACAGTTACTAGCAAACCATCTACAGTTATAGGAAAAAACAATCATTTAGAAACAACAACTGGGGCCTGCGCTGCTCTAAGAGCCCCCTCTAAAGATATATGATTTCCATCAACAATGTCTATTTTGGCTTTCAATTGAGCCTTATACAAATAAGTTTTCCCACCCTTGGATTTTCTAGGCCTGTCACGATCCGAGAGGATCCACAACCCCCCAATAGGCTCATCGGGCATAGATTGTTTCTCCCTAGGCCGAAGGTTATAAGGATATTTGTCAATGAAAAGAGCGGGGATGGAAGTAATAATGATGTCCATGGCTAATGAGAGGTTTGAAATACATGAAGACTCTACTAAAAGAGGTATGGAAGGACTAGGCTTTGGTAAAACATTTAACAAAAAGGCAAGAGAAGAATGTAAAGAGGAGGGAGAGCTAGGGATAGTACCAACCCAATTGTTTGCAATCTCTGCTGATCCAGGGGCTGTCTGAGAGGGAGAAAGCTTAGGTGCATGCTCTTTCTGCCCGAGATCCTCCAGATTTGAAACTTGTTGCATCTCCTGTGGTGACTCCTGAGCAATTTCATGATTTATTACCCCCTTCGGCTCTGCCTGGACACCCACTAACTGCTCTTCGACCCCTTCCATATGAACCAACACATCATCATCTAGATTTGCCCTTGCCTCCTTCCTGGGAAAATCCCGTGACCTTCGCCTTCTTTTGAACCCCAAAGGACAGTCTCAAGCCAGGTGCCCTTGTTTATGGCAATGGTGACACCGGAAAGGGAAGTGTTCGTAGTCAATAATTTGACGAAAGGATTTATCAACCCTCTGGATCAACATTTCGTCCACTAGACCTTCACGCGTGTTTAAACTTACCAAAATACGAGCAACACTCCTACAATTTGTATCTCGAAAAGACATGTCTGCTTCTAGGAATGTACCTAGCCAATTCCCAACAACCTGAAAAATATCTTTAGTCCACATGAACGAGGGGAAGGATGGCAGTCCGACCCATACCGGGAAATCCTCCACCCTTTCCCTTTGTGCATCAAATAAAGGAGACCATCTCTTAAATAAAATGGGCAAAGAGCCGAAATCCCAACTGTGACTTGAAACCCATTCCATAACTTCTCTACTGGAGAAATGTATCGTGAACCAACCATTACCAGAGTTGTGACCTCCGGTTTGTTCCCTGACATCCCCCCCCTGATTTTTTGATCCATTCTGAGATGTATTGGGAAAATTTTTTTTCCCCTGGCTTTCCCCACTAAACATGTTCCACTGCTTCCATCGCTTCATTGACCTGAAGATCCATTCCCAACACCAAATTCCAGCTACCGACTTTCTTCTTATATGTTTTTCCTTTTTTCATATGTCCCGCTTGATTTTTGATTCCTTCTGGTATGCTATCAGCTTTGTCTCCTTGCTCCCAATTCCCTTCTTCCTCTGCTAATAACCTCACCTGCTCCTCAACCTCCTTTTCAGGAGCTACTTGAACTTCAGAAACTCACACCCGTTCCACAAAACCGCCCATTGCATCCTGTAAATTAGTCCCCTCCATGAACGAAGGATTTTTTCCGAAAACCTCCTTACCTTGGCCATGGGGAAATGTAACTTCTAAAAACCCCTTTATCCCAGCCACCAGGTGATTTGTCACCACTGGTCCACAAAAGGCCTAGACCACCTACTACCCCTTCCAGGCCACCAAGTGTCTGTGGAACAACATCCCCAAACAATAGAGGGCTACCATCCCCTAACTCAGCCCCAAGCAATCTCCGAGGAATCCCCGATACTAGTTCATTTAACCACCAGTTTCTAACCAGATAGGCCTTCAAACCCTGGCTCCTCCAAAGGCTACTATGTAAAACAATGTCCTCTAATCCCCCAAACAAATATATAGGTGCATGAGTGCAAGGAGGAGATTCATTACTTATAATTTTTTCGGAGAAACCGACATCCGGTTGGAGCTCCCCAACGGTGGTTGTGCCAAAAACTACCAGTCCACTGGTGTCAACCGAGACCTCCGTTATAATTGTCTGGGATTCCACTGATAGTAAACCGAAACCACTTCTCAGAAAGACCGCATGACACATGGCTCCCGACATGACCACTGGAATTCGAGTTGGAGCCTTCACCTTTGTCAAGTTTTTCTCCGTAAGGTCCAAACCCCAAACAGTTAGGATATCCTCAACTACCGGTTCCAAGTCAACGAACTTCATTGTATTCCCCATACCTCTATATCATGGTGTGAAAACCTCGAACGTGATGTGGATAATACTCTGTTGTTTGGGTTTAATTCGCAACAGTGACAGTAAAAGCTCTGATAACACGAAACCGAGAGGGAATGTTTTGGAGCAATAAGAAAATAAAACAATGATACAACAATGGAGAATAACATGCACCCTCATCTGTTTTACCTCTTCACCTGCCACCGTTTGTTGGTATTCTGCCTTTGATACACTCATGAACGTCAAGGAAACCTTGACCAAGACGGTTTCCAGTGCCGGTTTTCCGTCATGACCATTATAGTTGCTACAGTTTCAGTCACTATGTCTTCGTAATATCATAATGTGTCTTTTTTCATAAATAAACAAACTGTGATATGTGAAAATTTCTGAATATTACTTATGGAGAAATCTACTGTTAGATCTGGTTACACTTCTCCTACTTAATTAAGTTATTAATGCTGAAACTTCAGATTAACATCGAGGCAAACACATAAAAAACTTTCACCGATTTAGATCTAAAACAGAAAAGTAAATGCACACATAGACAAAGTGACACAAGGATTTTTTGGACAATAGTCCCTGGAAAAACCTGATTCGGGAAAACCGGTATTCTGGCTGCTAGAGGGTTTATTATCAAGAGTTTTCTGAATACAAAAAATCTAGGTTCCAGATCTGGAAAACCCGACATAGAAAATATAGATCTGTAGCTAACCTGCTGTTATGAACCCAAAATATTGACTAATCCACACCCTCAAATGTGACTTACAGGACTCAGCTAGATCTTGGCCCTAGAAACCCCAAAACTGCCCCTAACCCCCTGCATCAGCCTCTACGCTGGCTTGGAGAGGGCTGCGTAACCCAAGAATGGGTGACGCAGACCCTACGCTACCCTTGAGGGACTCTGCGTAACCCGTGAGGGTCTCCTGCTGCCCAATGCTGCCTCGGGAGAGATTGCGTAGCACCTGCGTAGCTGTAGCTGCTCCTGCACTTCACAACTTCTGCCCTCTCTGCTGCTGCTGCTCCTGCTTCTTTGCGCTGCCTCTGGAAGCTGCTTTCTACCTCTGGCTGATTCTAGGCACTGATAGCAGATCACCCCCTTTGCCTAAACTCCCCTCTTCGCAGCTGAAACACTTCTGATAATTCTTAGCAAAACCTGCCCTAGAATCTCAATTTAGCTTCAGTGCTTTGCCTCCGTGTGTGTCTTCTCCAAATGACCCCAAGCCTTTCCTTTATACTTTTCTCTTTAGGAAACCAATGGCCATGATCAGATCTTGAATCAATGGCTGAGATTAAAAGAAATCTTGATCCATGTGACTTAAGACAATTTCATCACATGTTTAATTTAATTAACTTTAATCTTTTAATTTGCCTAAGTTAGACTTAGGGTCCTTAATTAAAAATATTAATTAATTTAATATCTCCCAAACCGGATGAAATTTCCCAAATCCCTTTCTAGGTATTGGAGATCCCATGTACTCTAGTCCCTCCACAAATTTTGGGAGCTAGATCACATCCGATGCTACCCCATCACACAAGAAAACTCAACACTCCCTCTTAGCGAGGAATGTGCTCTAGTACAAACTCCGCTTCATCTCGAGGCTCTACATTGATCTCTAGTGTGGGTCTCTGCATTGATGATGGACCTGCTTCCCTTCATCACTGTGCTATTGCTACCATTCTGTAGTGCAACTCCCTCTCAATATATTGCATCCGTGCTGCCATCTGCTGCACTACATCTTCAGTCGCTGAGAGAAAAAATTGAATCTATTGCCCAATCTTTGACAAACAAGTTAGTTGGGCTGCATCCTCATCATTGAAGCTCCATCGGTTGCTGATCTACATTTTCATCTAGAGGATGATGCACAACTACAACTCTTCACTGCATAAGCAGACTCCCTCTGCACTGTTGAAGTCACATCAACCCCTTGTGCTGAAATCTCTCACGCCGTTGCTGCGTTGTGCTCTCCTCCTGAAGCCTGCATGCTGCTGTAGCTCTGCTCTGTACTACTGAAGTCACATCAGCCCCTACGCTGCTACTGTCACGCTACTGCTGCGTCTGCATTATGCTGCTCCTTCCATCCTTCAGATCTACCTTTGCTTCATTCGTGATCTTTTCACCCACTGCTCCACTTGTCTCGCTACTGTCTTAAGGCTCTCGTAGCTCGGCTGTGATCCAAGGGATGAGCTGCTCAAAGACCCCACCCTCATTCTGTAGCTTCTCTATAGATCCATGTTGCCCCACTTTGGTGGTTCATGAGCGCTCATGGCTGCATTGTCTTCTGGCCCATCATCCGCCACAACAACCTTGGAAGAAGAGGCTTCCTTATCCTTTTTCTTTTGAGGACAATTGTTGGTGAAATGTCCTAGTTCGCCACACATGCAATACTTTATCTTTGATAGATCCCGCTTCTTCTTCCTTGCTGCTTCTTTGATGCCAAGGCTGCATCTTCTTCATCTTCCTTCTTCACCTTACTCAATCCCGTGCTGCACTTCTTCTTGGTGAATCTGCAGAGTTCTTCTTGACGCATGATTTCCCACAAGTTTTCCCAATCAGGAAGGTTTGCTCTGCCCAAGATACTTTGGAAAAAGGTTGCCCACTCATCTGTGACCGCATTGAGAGCAGTCTTGACCATCACATCATCCTCCACCTTTGCACCCGTGGCAGTCAACTGGTCTCTGATTGATTTTAATTTGAAGAGAAAATGTTCCATGTATTCCCCCTTGGTCATCATGAATGATCGCATCTGAGTCTCCAGAAGCATATTCCTTTGGACAAACTTCCCCTCATATAGGGACGTTAAGGTCTTCCACATCTCATTAGCTGTTTTCTTCTCAACTATATGTGGAACAACATGGTCCTTAAATCCATCCATTATCAGCCGCTGGGAATGAGCAACAACTTCATTGTGCTTCTTTAGGAGATCTGCATCGGTCGGCATGGCCAAGACTCATTCTGCATGGTCTCTTAGACAATATGCCTCTAGGAATATTAGGATTCTAGCCTTCCAAACTGTAAAGTTTGATAGGCCATCCAATCTATCCTGATCACGTAGTCCATGAGGTGCCATTTGCTTAGAAATCTGTCGGAGCTCCTCTACTCTGTGCTAGAGATCTGGCTCTAAGGTCCTTGGTGAAATTGACACCTTCTTCTCCCTCAGACAACTGATTTCCCTTCTTAGAAATCTACCAAATCAAACAATGATTCAACTCTCTTCAATCCTCTGATCGATATGTAAGTTTCTTTGGCTAGAAACCCTTTGAGAAGCTAATCTCCTCCCGCTCTTTGTCACTAATGCTTAGGCTAAAATTCTAAAAACTTCAGAAATTAACCCCACCAGCACCTTCTAAAGTTCTGCAGCTCTTCTTCAAGCACTTATGGATCAAACAGCTTCAGATCTGCGTCACCCTGGCTGGCTTCAAACAATCCTAGTGGCTACCTCTGTGCAGTAAGTACGTGGGCCTGGTGGGCCTGTGTGGAGACAACGTAAGACTGCATCACCTTGCCCTCTGCGTGATTTTGCTCCCTCTGAAACTGCAGTGTCCCTTCAGATATGGCCTTCTGTTGCTGCTGCTGCTCTTCCTACTGCTTTTTGCATCAAGATCCTTCAGTCTTCTGTTGGTGACCCTGCTAGATCTATAATTTCTCTGAAACCATTTGAAAATTTCTGAATGTTAGTTATGTAGAAATCTATTGTTAGATATAGTTATGCTTCTCCTACTTAATTAAGTTATTAATGCTGAAACTTCAAATTAACATCAAAGAAAACATGTAACAAAATTTCACTGATTTAGATCTAAAACAGAAAAGTACACACACACACATAGACAAAGTGACACAAGGATTTTCTGGACAATAGTCCCCAGAAAAACCCAATGCAGGAAAATCGGTCTTGTGGCTGATGGAGTGTTTTATTATTAAGAGTTTTCTGAATACAACAAAACTGGGTTCCAGATCTGGATAACCCGACAGAAAAATATGGATCTGTAGCTAACCTGTTTTTCTGAAGCCAAAATATTGACTGATCCACACCCTCAAACGGGATTTATAGGACTCAGCCAGATCTTGGCCCTAGAAACCCCAATGTTGCCCCTGAAGCCCCTGC
Organism: Pinus albicaulis; assembly: GCA_034641835.2. NCBI lineage: Eukaryota > Viridiplantae > Streptophyta > Pinopsida > Pinales > Pinaceae > Pinus > Pinus albicaulis. The sequence goes on along the minus strand of CM076584.1, from coordinate 609,135,049 downwards.
GTCGACCTCTGCGTCCCTTTGTGTTGGACTGGAGAGGGCTGCATAACCCCAGAATGGGTGACGCACACCCTATGCTGCCCTTAAGGGACTCTGCATAGCCCATGAGGATCTCCTGCTGCCCAAAGCTGCCCCCAGAGAGACTGCATAGCTGTAGCTGCCACTGCGCTGCGCAACTGCTGCGCTCTCAGCTGCTGCTTCTCGTGCTTCTTTGCGCTACCTCTGGAGGTTGCTCTCTGCCTCTTGATGATTTTAGGCACTGGGATCAAATCATCCCCTTTTCCTAAACCCCCCTCTCTACTGCTGAAACACTTCTGAGAATTCTTAGCAAACCCTGCCCTAGAATCTTAGCTTAGCTTCAGTGCTCTGTCTCTTTGTGTGTCTTTTCCAAATGACCCCAAGCCTTTCCTTTATACTTTTCTCGTTGGGAAACCAATGACCATGATCAAATGTTGAATCAATGGCTAAGATTAAAAGAAAGCTTGATCCGTGTGATTTAAGACAATTTCATCACATGTTTAATTTAATTAACTTTAATCTTTTAATTTTCCTAAGTTAGACTTAGGGTCCTTAATTAAAAATATTAATTAATTCAATATCTCCCAAACTGGATGAAATTTCCCAAATCCCTTTCTGGGTATTGGAGATCCCATGTGCTCTAGTCCCTCCACAAATTTTGGGATCTAGAGCACATTCGATGTTACCACATCACACAAGAAAACTCAACACTATATATAGTCTATTGAAAAGTAGACCACCCAAATATTGAAATGAAGAGAATGTAACAAAAAAGCTATAATATATATATATATATATATATATATATATATATATATATATATTGTTAGTAAGAGAAGATATATTATATTAAAATGCGGTAATTACAGTCAAAGTGGAGTATCTCGAGTGCACAACTCTTACACAAGTTACAGATATTTTGCTCGTTGTTCTTACAAAATTTACAAAAATTAGCCTTCCATTTGGGCTAAGTGGTATGATAGATAACTTTTGCCTCAACATCAACCTGCAAAAAAACTATTGTGCCGGAATTTACATAGGATATCCTTAGAGAGCGAGTCTTAAAGAGGATTGATAATTGCAACACAAAGAGTTCCCAAAACATGCAACAAACATTGATCATCAAACTTAATTGTCTAAAGGTTCCTCCTCAACCCGATTGGTTTCTTAGGGGTATTGCCAACATGGGCGTCCTTAGTGTCTCGATGGTTGATGGAAGCACCACCTATATCTCGCTTTATGCTCGGGGAACCTCCTCCATTGGTTTGCATGGTGGCGATGCAACTCTTCAGCAACACATAGTGAGGAAAATCCTTGGTTACGAAGTGGCGGTGATGCACATATTCCACATAAAGGGTGATTTTATCGGTCAACATATCAATCTTGGCCTCCAACGTCTTGGTGTTTTCAATTTTCTCCTCCAAATCTAAACCGAGCATTGTTTTTAGATGCCATGAAAGCTCTATGGTTTGGCTATACAGGTTCTCCCTAGCCCTGGTGAGGCCAGGGTCCAAGATCCATTCAAATTGAGTGTTAACCTCCTCTGTGGTCACCTGTCGTCTGATATTGTGAGCATGGAGCTCCAAAATTTGGATATGCTCTTGGGTTTCTGGGGCAAACAAAACATTTAAATTGAGCATGACTCTCCTAGGTGAGGCCTCATATCAGGTTTGAGGCTGCATACAGGGATCGTTCCATCTTTCATTGTTACGACCTCTACTGTGCAAGAGGGCGAGAGTCGCGCCGCGACGAGGAGCCATGATGAGAGGGGGGGGGGGAGCGGGAGAAAGATTCAGAGCTAAGGAAGGGGAAAAGAGGGAAACAAAGTCATGAGGGAAGAGATAATTATGAGAAAAGGCCAGCGGGTTGGGGTATTCATAGGATTTGTGAGCGGCCGAGAGAGAAGGGAGAGAGCCGATAATGAATGTGCCATTGATTACAACCAGAACGATGTACATAACAATGATGAGAGAGCGAGGAGTGTTAATGGTCGAAGGTTTAGGGAGGTAGCGGTCTACTAACATCAAAACAATCGAGGATATCATTCCCTCATGTGGATGATTGGAGTTGATGCTTGCGGTGGAATTCATGATGTTAAAATGGGGGAATCGTACCGATCCTGCATGAAAATATGACGAGCTCCCTTAGAGTTAAGGTTGTCCAATACTCTGTTGTCCTTAATATTTATTACCTCACACTCCTGGGAGAAAGGATATTCCTCAAGGTACCTCCATGCAAGGGAGTGAAGTCTGATGTTGCCAAATGTGCCTTCATTTTCCAGGCTTTCTGCCAATATGTTAGCCTTTCGTCTAATGACTTGGAAGTGGAGCCCACTAAGTTTTCTGACGTGTTGGTGATGCGATGGAGCGTTTTGATCAACCTCTGATTGTCCATGACCTTGGTGACTACCGTACCTTGCTGAAGCTTGCGACCTGCCAACATAGCTAATGTTGAATCACCTTCAATAATGAGAGTCTAGAAACCCTGAGCCTCTGCGATAGTGAGACCATGCTCTAAATCTTGAAACCAAATTGCGTTGTTGGTGGTAGTGCTAAGGCTACCAACGTAGACCCATATTATTTCACCTGTTGAGTTTCTGAATGCCCCTCCCCCCCGCCCCCCTCCCCTCCCCAACGGTTTCTAGGTTACTTCTGTAGTCCCATCATAATTCATCTTTACCATGTCTTTTTCGGGTGGAGATCATTGACAGGGAGCTTCCAGGTTCACATTATCCACCCTATTATTGTTAGGAGGAGGAAAATGCAAGTCAAGGAGGAGAAAAATTTCTTGATCAACAAGTTGAAGGGGGCCCTGTTAGTCAAGGTTGTCATTGTTGTCAATATGGCATTAGCTGAGATGGAAAATATTCTTGTGATGCCAATGAAACTAATGCAATCCATAGATGCTAAGGATTCCATTAATGAAGATGCCAAGGTTGCTCTAACCTTATGAAGATGTCAAGTGATTAATGATGCTCATGGTGACTCTTGATGAAGAAGCTCCCCTTATGATGACCTAGCCCGTACTCTAACAAATTTATGCATGCTGCATATGGTTAATGACATATCACTGCACTATCTTGATGACATGGTGACATTGATGGCACACATGATGACATATATGGTGATGACATGGACAATGAAGGAATTGGAGATCACTTGATGACATATGATGATTAAAGACATAACAAGTGGACACCTCGCTTAATGCCCCAATGACCTCATTCTGTCCCAAACACCTTATAAATAAAAAATTCAGAACAGTCATAAAGAAAATTATTTTTTGTCACCTTAGGGGCATCCTATCAACTTGGATCCTTCACCATCTTAAAGAGGAATCTTTCCTCTTTCCAACGAGCCCTCGCTCAGCTCCTAAATCCAAATAGTTTAAGATAAATTAATTTTTTAAGGTCACATATCAAATTTTTGAATCCTAGCCGACCTACCTTCACACAATCATGTCAGCCTCCCTCCAAATAGACGTGACCTTTCAAATTTGATAAACTAATATAAATATAAAACCATAGAACCTCATTTCAATCACAAAATTTCAGTCAACCAGTACAGGAATATATTTACAGCAACAAGGAATATATTGAAGGTTGAAGAGAGAAGTTTGGGCACACTTCAATATTGGGACAACTTCAAATTTAAAATATAGATCTCGGAATATGTAGAACAAAAAGTTATGGGTATTCTATTTGGGTCACTAAAATGCACTGAAAAATTCATATTCTCGGATCAGTAAGTGGAGGTTCATACTGTCAACAGTAAGGCCTAGTTTAAGCCCAGGTCTGTGATATTTCACCTTGGACAGTGGACAATGTATTATCTCGAACCTATGGTGGTGCCTTAGACTTGCAAACCAATGATTACACTTCGGAACTGTGGATTTGGATCAACGTGAAAATTCATTAACGATTTTGGGCATTGATTAAGGGCACGTTTTTTTTGTTTTTGTTTTGTTTTTTCGGAAATTATTTTGAAACAGTCTTCAGTGGAGACCTTGCTGTTGTTTAGATTACCCTCGTACCTATAGTAATTTCTGAAGTTTGGACTCCTGAAATTCAAACTGTAGTGAAATTAAGACTTCAGTGACTCCTGAAATCTAGGCTGTGGTTAAATTCAGACTGCAGTGCCTCCTGAAATTCGGACTGTGGTGAAATTCAGATTGTAGTGACTCCTGTGGTGGATTATAGTGACTCCCATGGTGGACTGTGGTGGTTGCAGATTACATTGAATCCTCTGGTGGGCCTTGGTTGCTGAATTTCTATGATTGTGTATCATCATTCTTGGCTCGGATTTCCTTGTGGACAATTACAACACAGTATTACCATTTTCCCCAACTGTGACTGTGGTATAGTAGCTTGGTCCCTCTCTTCAAACTGTGGATTGGATAGTGAAGATCTCAAGTAAGATACCTCTTGGTGTGGACTGTAAATCATCATGTTGGATCAAATTCTTCTTGGACAATAGTTCAAATCTTCTATGTTTGGACTACCTGTGGTATGATCAAGTGCAGTGAACAGTGGCTTAGAAGATTCAAATTGTATGAAGCATTGTGTATCTAAATCAAATCTCAAATTGTGGAGATCATGGATATCTCACACTCCTAGATTCATAATTGATTTGTGTGAATGGTTTTGGAGACTTTGACTGAAGTCTTTGTGGAGTGACCTTGAAGAAGGTTCCAAATTGAAGATATTTTGTTGAGAAGCCTCGAGTGATATTGGAAGATGATGATGCATTGATGAAGCCATCATGAGGTGACCTTGGAGATCAATTGGGTGATACTAAGAGCAGTGGAGACACCTTCATGAGAGATCAAGGTTGTCATTCATGATGTGATGTGTAGACTACAGTGAAGAGTAAGCTGAAGATTGTTAGGGCTCGTTGAATAAGACATTGGGAGTCGTGAAGTATAACCAAATATATCTTGATGAAATAAAGTAGGAGGTTGGAGCCTCATAGAGATAAGGTCGGTGCCTTGGATGTTAGGGTTGGAGCCCTAGAGGATTGAAGTCCTAAAGAAACCAGGTCGGAGCCTGTACTAGAGATAGGGTTGGAGCCCTAGAGGATTGGGGTCCTCAAGAAACCAGATCGGAGCCTATACCAGAGATAGGGTTGGAGCCCTAGAGGTTGGTGCCTTGAATTGACAAGGTTGGAGCCTTAGAAAGACCAAGTCGGTGCTTGGCACAATACAGGTTGGAGCTTGGAAAATTGGAGTCTTCATCTAGGGTTGGAGCCCTATATCATTATTGTACTTTACTTAATGTAAAGAAGAAATTAATAAGGTATCTATTCCATCATTGTTCATTTTATGTTCTAAATATAAGTGATCTAACTGGTAAAATTAACAATTGAAAAGAAATACTGATTCACCTCCCTCTCAGTGTTTCCAACAATTGGAATCAGAGCCAGTACCTTCACTCAAATACTAACAACTTGAAGGTTGATCATTAGAACACAAATGGGAAAACCAAGGAAGAAAGTCTCCAATCCTCCTAAAGATGTGTCTTCCTCAACCATTGAAATTGAAGTCAATCAATTTTCAAAGGCTCCATTGTTCAATGGAAATTTTGATATATGGGAGGCAAGAATGAGGAATTTATTGAAGACTCAAGGAATTGAAGTTTGGAAATCAGTTATTACTAATGACATGATGGACGGAGAATCCAAGGAGTACAGTACAAGAGCAATGAAGGCAATTTTGAACGGGTTACCAAATTCTGTGAAGGCCAATTTTGAAAAATGCTCGTAAGAAAAATTCATATGGGACAAAATTCATGATCTTCACTCAAAAGGAGCATTGAAAATTATCTCTAATCAAGAAGGTGATGGAAAACAAGAAAGAAGTCCAGAATCCATCAAGGAAGTTGAAGGTAAGGGAGATGACAACAAGGCTAAAGAAGACCTAGAAGATGAAGAGAAAAAAGAAGACTTTGAAGAAGATCTCCTAACTAGACTTATGGCTTCCATGGAAGATATTAACAATTTGAAAAATGAAAATGAGGAACTTAAGAAGAAAGCGCAAGATGGTAACCAAGACATGACAAGGAAGGAAGTTGACTTTGTCAAGCTTCAAGTACAAGAAAGAGATGAGGAGCTTGCCAAACTTAAAGAGGAATTTCATCAAAACAAAAGAAAGCATCATGAAGAATTAATATCTATGACAAATCAATTGGATAAGGCAAAGAGAAGGGAAGAAACTTTTTCAATCCACCTTGAACAAAAACTTAAGAACTTGAATAATATTGAAGTAGATATTGGTCAATACAAGGAAGAAGTCTCTTCTCTTAGATCTCAACTAGAAGAAGCAAGGAAACAATCACAAGGAGCTGAGAAGGTGATGGAGACTTTGACATTCATAGAAGGATAATTTGACGAAGCAGAAAAGGAGGGAAACACCATGATATGCCAACTAGAAGAAAAGGATGAAGAAATATTCAAACTAAAATTAGACATCAATCTTCTCAAGGCCCAATCATGTGAAGCAACCAAGATGAAGGAAGAAATGGAGATCAATCTATCAAAGAAGGATGAAGGATGCAAGAAAATGAAAGAAGAAATTGATATCCCTAAAAAGGAATTTGATCATCTAAACAAGAGCCTAAAGAGCTCCCAAACCCTAGATGACATCTTGAGTCATCAAAGATCTCCTCCTGATAAATCGGGTCTTGGTTATGTAGGTGAATCTTCAAACAAGAATTATGCAATCACTAATGCTTCAAACAAAAAGGATGTGGAAAAGTTTGGAAGAAATATTGAAGCCCCTAGTTCCATCAAAGACAAGAAGAAGAGTCAAGATGACATTGTAAGAAACCCTACTCCAAGAAGATATGTTGATGGTGTCAAGAATGCTAGAGGCAATAAATTTGAGCAAAGGATCCGAAGGAAAAATTATTTTAGAAGTACATCAAGGAAATCTCCATTCTCTAGGTACAAAGTGTATTTTTTGGTTATTGTTATTCTTGTACAAATTTTGGGCACATGGCAAAGGACTGTAGGGCATACCACAAGGACAAATATAATCGTCCCCGTCAGTTTCCTAGAAGAAACTTTGCAAGAATAAGTCATGATATTTCATTCATGAATAAGATAGAGTGCTTCAATTACCATAACATTGGACATATGGCATGTGATTGTAACTTGACTTGGGTTCCTAAACAAACCAAAACCATGAAAACCAACCCAGAGAAGAAAGTTACACAAGTATGGAGAAGGAAGCAAGTTGAATCCGAAAGTCTCTTGAACACTCCAACCAACAACACCTGTTGTTGATTTGATGAAGACATCCTTGGCAGATGTGATATTTCAAGTGTTTGATGATGAGACTCTGCCAAAAAGGAGACCATGCATACTGTTAGGGTAGCTGGTGACTCATGGCTATTCTTGTAGAAGCCATCCGTGAAAAGTTATTATGAAATCCATGATGAGTCACACTTGGAAAATCTTGACATATCATCTCTCGGGAGTAACTCCATTGAAGAAAATAATGAAATTGTGAAGATTTCTTCCACTTGATCACAAGGCATCAATCTTTCTTTTCTAAAGAAGCTATAAGAGCTCATGCAGTCAGGGGGATTTGGTTCATCCATGGAGAAATGTAAACACATCTATCATGGATCACATTGCCAGAAAGAAGAGCACCATGACAAGGGGAGCATCTTACCTATGAAGAACTATTATTGACGATGAAAATACGATAAAGAGAAGCAACTTGATAGGGGGAGTACTTGAGCACCCCTTTTGCCAGTGATGCCAAAGGGGGAGAGAACGTTGAAGGGAAAGAATATTTCCATCAATGACAAAGGGGGATATTGCTAGTCAAGGTTGTCATTGATTCAATATGGCATTAGCTGAGATGGAAAATGTTCTTGTGATGTCAATGAAACTCGTACAATCCTTAGGTGCTAAGGATGCCATTAATGAATATGCTAAGGTTTCTCTAACCTTATGAATATGTCAAGCGATTAATGATGCTCATAGTGACTCTTGATGAAGAAGCTTTCCTTGTGATGACCTAGCCTATACTCTAACAAATTTATGCATGTTGAATATGGTTAATGACATATCACTGCACTATCTTGATGGCATGGTGACATTGATGTCACACATGATGACATATATGGTGATGACATGGACAATGAAGGAATTGGAGATCACTTAATGACATATGATGATTAAAGACATAACAAGTGGAGACCTCGCTTAATGCCCCAATGACCTCATTCTATCCCAAACACCTTATACTTAAAAAATTCAGAACAGTCATAAAGAAAATTATTTTTTGTCATCTTAGAGGCATCCTATCAACTTGGCTCCTTCACCATCTTAAAGAGGAATCTTTCCTCTTTCTAACAAGCCCTCATTCATCTCCTAACTCCAAATATTTAAAGAGAAATTAATTTTTTAAGTTCACATATCAAAATTTTGAAGCCTAGTTGACCTACCTTCACACACTCATGTCGGCCTCCCTCCAAACAGAGATGACCTTTCAAATTTGATAAACTACTATAAATATAAAACCACAAAACCTCATTTCAATCAAAATATTTCAGTCACCATTATAGGAATATAATTACAACAACAAGGAATATATTGAACGCTGAAGAGAGAAGTTCGGGCCCACTTCAATATTGGGACAACTTCATATTTTAAATATAGATCTCGGACTAAGTAGAACATCAAGTTATGGGTATTCTGTTTGGGTCACTAAAATGCACTGAAAAATTCAGATTCTCCGATCAGTAAGTGGAGGTTCATACTGTCAACAGTAAGGCCTATTTTAAGCCCAGATCTGTGATATTTCACCTTGGACAGTGGACAATGTATTAACTTGAACCTGTGGTGGTGCCTCAGACTTGCAAACAGTGCTTACACTTCAAAACTGTGGATTTGGATCAGCGTGACAATTCATTAACAATTTTGGGCATTGATTAAGGGCACACTTTTTTTTTTTTCAGAAATTCTTTTGAAACAGTCTTCAGTGGAGACCTTGCCGTTGCTCAGATTACACTCGGACCTATAGTAATTTCCGAAGTTTGGACTCCTGAAATTTGAACTGTGGTGAAATTTGGACTGCAGTGACTCCTGAAATCCAGTCTGTGGTTAAATTCACATTGCAGTGCCTCCTGAAATTCGGACTGTGGTGAAATTCAGACTGCAGTGACTCGTGTGGTGGACTATAGTGACTCCCGTGGTGGACTGTGGTGGTTGCAGATTACAGTGACTCCTGTGGTGGACCTTGGTTGCTGAATTTTTTTGACTATGTATCATCATTCTTAGCTCGTATTTCCTTGTGGACAATTACAACACATTATTACCATTTGCCCGAAATGTGACTGTGGTACAGTAGCTTGGTCCCTCTCTTCAAACTGTGGATTGGATAGTAAATATCTCAGGTAAGATACCTCTTGGTGTGGACTGTAAATCATCATGTTGGATCAAATTCTTCTTGGACAATAGTTCAGACCTTCTATGTTTGGACTACCTATGGTATGATCAAGTGCAGTGAAAAATGGCTCAGAAGATTCAAATTGTATGAAGCATCGTTATCTAAACCAAATCTCAAATTGTGGAGATCAAGCCTATCTCACACTCCCAGATTCATAATTTATTTGTGTGAATGGTTTTGGAGACTTTGACTGAAGTCTTTGTGGAGTGACCTTGAATAAGGTTCCAAATTGAAGATATTTTGTTGAGAATCCTTCAGTGATCTTGGAAGACGATGATGCATTGATGAAGCCATCATGAGGTGACCCTGGAGATCATTTGGGTGACATGAAGAGTAGTGGAAACACCTTCATGAGAGATAAAGGTTTTCATTGATGATGTGATGTGTAGACTACACTGAAGAGTAAGCTGAATATTGTGAGGGCTCGTTGAAGAAGACATTGGGAGTTGTGAAGTATAACCAAATATATCTTGACGAAATGAAGCAGGAGGTTAGAGCCTCATAGATGTAGGAATTTACAGGGTAAGTTCCGTAGATCAAGAACCAAAGGCCACCGCTCACAAACAGATCACAAATCAGTACACCAATATAATCACGTGGTTAAAGCCCTCAGAGAGGGAAATAGTCCATTCCCTGAGCCAACGCGACCACTTCAGGGAATTTATTAATATAAAAGAAAAGTTACATATGTTTCTCTCATAAAATGTTATCGGACAAATGACCCTCCATGATCTTTAAATAGAGATCGTGGACCAATCAGGTGTTAAGCCATGGATCAAGTGCCGTTAATACCGAGGTGAGAGATAACCGTCAGATCACTACAAATCGTGACCGTCAGATTATAAGTTACAAATGTACATGGTAAAGAAACACACTTTACCTAACTCTACACTAGACTAAGTTATTCTTAACTATTTCCTATGTGTTGGAATATCCTAACATCCCCCCTTAAGAACAACTTGGGATAGGATTGAAGGATTTAAAAAGGTGACACAAAAGGAGCCTATTTCCTATGTGTCGAAATATCCTAACATCCCCCCTTAAGAACAAATTGGGATAGGATTGAAGGATTTACAAAAGTGACACAATAGGAGAAGGAAGGAGGCATTAGAGCCTATCCCCCCTTAATGACAACTTTCCTAAACTCCAATCATGGATCGAAGTTTGGTAAACTTTGCTTCTGTGAGAGCCTTTGTAAAGATATCGACTACTTGATCATTGGTTAGACAGTACTGCACCTCAAGAACACGATCATGAATGACCTTTCTGATGAAGTGTATGTGGAGTTCAATGTGTTTCATACGCTGATGCTGAACTGGATCTTTACATAGCTGAATGGCACTCTGATTATCACACCAAAGTGTAGTTGGATGCTGCTGATGAAGACCAAATTCAAACAGAATCTGACGAAGCCACATGGCTTCCTTGCTGGCTTCAACTACACCACGATACTCTGCTTCTGCTGAAGAAAGAGAGATGGCACTTTGTTTCTTACAAGACCAAGTAATAGGTCATGAACCAAGAGTGAATACATATCCTGCAGTAGACTTTCGATCATCAGGGTCACCAGCCCAATCAGAATCAGTGAAACCAATCAACAATGGAGATGCTCCTGCACTGTAATGAATCCCGAACTGAACTGTACCTCGAATATATCAAAGTATTCTTTTAGCTGCTTTCCAGTGACTTTCATGAGGTTGGTGCATAAACCGAGCGACAAGACCAACGGCAAAGGAAAGGTCAGGACGGGTATGGGTTAGATACAAAAGTTTACCAACAAGTTGACGGTATAAGGTAGCATCAACTTTAGGGGTAGTACAGTTGACTGAAAGCTTGACTCCAGACTGAAAGGGAGAAGGGGCAGGCTTACAGTCTTCCATGTGAAAGTGGTGTAGAAGATCACATGCATACTTGGACTGAGAGAGGGTAATGCCTTCCTTGGATTGCAAGACTTGAAGACCAAGGAAATAATGCAAGTGTCCTAAGTCTATCATTTCAAACTTCTTTTTGAGGCTAGACTTCACATGGTTTATATGGTTTGGATCACTACCAATAAGGATAAGATCATCAACATAAAGAACAAGGATGGTGAAGGAATTACCCACCTTCTTGGTGTAGACAGTGTTGTCAGAATGACACCTAGAAAAGCCATTATCTAATAGAAATCTATCCATTTTGGCATACCAAGCCCGAGGAGCTTGTTTGAGACCATAGAGAGACTTCCTAAGGCGAAAAACAAGGCTAGAGTCATTTTGGATAAAGCTAGGGGGTTGTTCCATGTAGATTTCTTCATGCAAATCTCCATGTAAGAAGGCAGATTTAACATCCATCTAATGGACTTCCCATTTAAAGGAGGCAGCAAGGGAAAGAACAAGGCGAATAGAATTCATTTTGGCAACAAGGGAGAAGGTTTCAGTATAGTCAATGCCTTCAACTTGTGAAAATCCTTTAGCAACAAGACGAGCTTTATGTCTATCCACTTTTCCATCTGGTCCAAACTTGGTTTTGTAAACCCATCTGCATATGACAAGTTTTCTTCCTTTTGGAAGAGGAACAAGATCCCAAGTATCGTTTGCCAATAAGGAACGATACTCTTCATTCATAGCTTCATCCCAATCTGGATGACCGAAGGCTTCTTCAAAGGTTTCTGGATCAAGTTTTTCTGGAACTTGAGCCAATAAGGAAGAGGCTCTTTCGAACTGAGAACGTGTACGTCGTCGATCGACAGGGTCACCTATAAGAGAACATGCTGCATCTTGAGTAGAGCAGACCCATCTTGGAAGCGGTGGAGTATAAGGAACAATTTCATGAGCTGGAGGAGGATTGTCATCCTCGCTGTCATCATCTGAACTAGAAGGAATGCTATTAAAAATAGAAGAGAGAGAGAGAGGTGGCACATATGCCGAATCAGGCTCGCAGGCCAAAGGTGGCACACCCGCCGAACTAGGCTTGCAGGCCGATATATTTTCATCAAACTTTACATCTCTTCTAATGATTATATTTTTGGATTTGGGTTGAAGAAGTCTATATCCTTTGACATCTTCAGAATATCCAACAAAAATACATTTTTCACTCTTAGGTTCTAAGGCTTTATGTTTTGCATCTGGAATATGGGCCCAAGCATCACTTCCAAAAACATGAAAGTGACTTACATTTGTTTTGATTGAGCTCCAAGCTTCTTCTGGAGTTATATTCTTTAAAACCTTAGTAGGAGTGTGATTTAATATGTAATTTGCACAGTTAATGGCTTCTACCCAAAAATTGAGACCAAGTCCTTTAGATTGAAGCATACAATTAGCCATTTCTTTTAAGGTGCGATTCTTCCTTTCAACAAGACCATTTTGTTGTGGAGTATATGGAACAGTATGTTGCAATTGAATGCCATGCTCAGTGTAGAAGTTGATAAATTTTTTGTTAACATATTCTTCGCCATTGTCTGATCTTAACTTAAGAATTTGATGTCCAAATTGTTTCTCAACAAAGGCCTTAAAGGCCAAGAACATGTTAAAAAATTCACTCTTGAGTTTTAAGAAATATACCCAAGTGCGTCTGGAAAAATCATCAATGAAGGTTAAGAAGTACTTGCAACCAGAGAAAGAAACAAAAGGAAGTGGACCACATAAATCACTGTGCACAAGCTGCAAAGGGGCCGAAGCATGCCAAGAGGCACGTTTTTCAAAACTATCCCGATGATGTTTTTCGAGTACACATCCGAAGCAAACACCATCCCGGCAAGATACCATAGGAAGGCCTATCACCATATTTTCCTTACACAGAGTTTGAAGAGAGCGATAGTTTAAGTGACCAAATTGCTCATGCCAAAGTTTCCTCACATCATCATTATGAGCAACAAAAATAGAGGGAAGAGATGATGAACCAAATTTGCCAAACTTATACAACCTTGTGGAATCATCAACAATTATAGTAGCTAAAATATGTTTAGGATCTTTGAGGTCCTTGATTACAACATCATGAGGTGAGAATTCTACTATTTTCCCTTCACTTGAATGAGTTATCTGATAAACAGATAGAAGGTTGCATGACAAGGTAGGAACACATAGTACATTATTAAACTGACCATTATCTAAATGAATGGTTCCAGATTCTACAACACTAAGAGATCTATCATCACCAACATAAATATGTTTGGTGTTACAATCATTTAAAGAAGAAAACATGGATTTATTTTTAGCCATGTGGTAAGAAGCTCCAGAATCAATGAGCCACTTATGAGAAGGAGAAGAAGAAGATACATTTAATGCATAACCAGATCTTGATGCTTGACAACCACAAGCAGAAAGTGCCATGCCTGAAGATGAAGGTGAAGAGTGCTCCAAATTGATGTTGTGCTTCTTCATTGCTGCTTCTAAGGCTTCCAAAAAATTGGACTCTAAATGGCCATCACGATTGCAAAAGTTGCAATGTCTATCTGTCTTCTTTCCTTTGTTTTTATATGCCTTATCATTTTGGTGAGTTGCTTTTTTAGTTTGTGGCTGAAATTTCTTAGGACCCTTGTTTGGTTTTGGACCATACTTTTTAGGATACTGTTTCTTGGGATTCTTTTGATATGATTGATGTTGGGCTGCTAAGGCTTTTTTAGAAGCGTTTCTAGCAATGATAAGACCAAGGTGTAAAAGTTTTTCTTGTTCTCTTATCAAAGAATCACAAAAGGCATCAAAAGAGGGATTCTTGTAGGTGGTTCCTGAAGAAATGATGGCTTCTCTAGTGGAATGGAAGGCAGAAACAAATATAGAGTATGTAGGGCCAAGCTTAGTAAGAATGCAATAGATGAGGCTACCATCTTCCTTTTTGACCTTAAAACCTTCTAAAAGAACTCTGAAGGTCTTGAATTTGGACAAAAAATCTTCAATAGAGGAGAAATTATTGGGGTCCAAAGTAAGAAACTCATTTTTAAGCTGATGGGCCTTGATTTTATTTTGAATGCCAAAGACAGTATTTAGCTTGTCTAGGGCTTCATGAGGGGTGTCAATGTCAAGGATATGAAATCGAAGATCTTGAGAAATGGACATTCCTATCAACCCTCGTGCTTAATCTTATTTATTTTCCCATTTAGCAACTTTATCATCATCAGAAGGTTTAGTTTCTAGCCCTATGGCTATTCTATAAAGCCCTTTACTTCGAAGTATATCTACCATGTGAGGCAGCCATTGGAAATAATTGGTGCTGTTAAGAATAACCAGGCATGCACTTTCCATTTAAAAAAAAAAAACCGAAGCTAAGAAAAGCTGAAACTAACTACTCCAATGGAAAGATCTCGAAAAATTAGGCCGTTTAAAAAAAAACGGCTTCCGGATGAAGAAGTTATGCCTTTTGAAAAAAACTAAGTTGTAGATGCTAAATAGTTACGGGGACGGGATGAAGTGCGGCTCTTTTAAAAAAAAATTCCGCCCCTTTGAACAATTTTTTTTTACAAAAGAAGCTTGAGAAGGAGATTTGAACCCAAGACCTCTATTCTCATAAACTAACCCCTCACCAAGTGAGATAGTAAAAGGATTATGTTATTTTAGAAAGGAGGAAGGGGGCATTATTATTATTATTATTATTATTATTATTATTATTATTATTATTATTATTATTATTATTATTATTATTATTATTATTATTATTATTATTATTATTATTATTATTATTATTATGTGCGTGCCTTTTCCTGCACAAAAAACGAGAAAAAGAAACGAAATGCAAAGCCTTATGGTAGAATGTTAGATTCTCGGTTAGCCTTACCGACAACTATCACTTTTTTCACTATTTCTGATTTCCCAAGATCGCACAAAGACGTGGGGAAAGAGCATACGTAGCAAAAAAAAATCCCTTTTCCTGTTTCTGATTTTCCGAGATCGCACGAGGCGCACATCAAAGAGCATACATAGAGAAGAGGGCATAGAATCAACAAATAAATAAAACCTTAATACAGGGAAAAAACCGAAATAAGCAGAACTATTAACAAATATAACTGCAAAATAGATGCTTTATACCTCCAGATCTAAACTGACATAACTTGGGCAACCTGAAACCTTTTCGCATGAAACGAAAGGCGTTCCTCACTGTAATAGATGCTCCAGACACAACCGAGCAGTTCTCCAAGCCCAAAAATGTTCAGAAATAGTAGATCTACAAAATGGAATTCTCATGTAGTCAAACCAGCTTCAGATTTTGATCAACAATGGATGCGACCCTCAAAATAGCTCTTATACCATGTAGGAATTTATAGGGTAAGTTACATAGATTAAGAACCAAAGGTCACCACTCACAAATAGATCACAAATCAGTACACCAGTATAATCACGTGGTTAAAACCCTCAAAGAGGGAAACAATCCACGTCCTGAGCCAACGCGACCACTTCAGGGAATTTATTAATATAAAAGAAAAGTTACATATGTTTCTCTCATAAACGGTTACTGGAAAAATGACCCTCCATGCTCTTTAAATAGAGATCATGGACCAATCAAGTGTTAAGCCACAGATCAAGTGCTGTTAATACCGAGGTGAGAGATAACCGTCGAATCACTAAAAATCGTGACCGTCGGATTATAAGTTACAAATGTACATGGTAAATAAACACACTTTACCTAACTCTACACTAGACTAAGTTATTCTTAACTATTTCCTATGTGTCGGAATATCCTAACAATAGAGACAATGTCGGTGCCTTGGAATATAGGGTTGGAGCCCTAGAGGATTGGATTCCTCAAGAAACCGGGTCGGAGCCTGTATCAGAGATAGGGTTGGAGCCCTAGAGGATTGGGGTCCTCAAGGAATTAGGTCGGAGCGTGTACCAGAGATAGGGTTGGAGCCCTAGAGGTTGGTGCCTCAAATTGACAAGGTTGGAGCCTTGGAAAGACCAAGTCGGTGCTTGGCACAATACAGTTTGGAGCCTGGAAGTTTGGAGTCTTCATCTAGGGTTGGAGCCCTATATCATTATTGTGCTTTACTTATTGTAAAGAAGAAATTAATAAAAGTATCTATTCCATCATTGTTCATTTTGTGTTCTAAATATATGTGATATAACTGGTAAAATTAACAATTGAAAAGAAATACTGATTCACACCCCTCTCAGTATTTCCAACAATTGGAATCAAAGCTAGTACCTTCACTAAAAGCCTAATATCTTGAAGGTTTATCATTAGAAGACAAATGGGAAAACCAAGGAAGAAAGTCTCCAATCCTCCTAAATATGTGTCTTCCTCAACCATTAAAATTGAAGTCAATCAATTTGTGAAGGCTCCATTGTTCAATGGAAATTTTGATATATGGGAGGCAAGAATGAGGAATTTCTTGAAGACTCAAGGAATTGAAGTTTGGAAATCAGTGATTACTAATGACACGATGGATGAAGAATCCAAGGAGTACAATATAAGAGCAACGAAGGTAATTTTTAATGGGTTACCAAAATCTGTGAAGGCCAATTTTGAAAAATGTTCGTCACCAAAGGTCATATGGGACAAACATCATGGTCTTCACTCAAAAGGAGCGTTGACAATGATCTCTAGTCAAGAAGGTGATGGAAAACAAGAAAGAAGTCCAGAATCCATCAAGGTAGCTGAAGGTAAGGGAGATGACAACAAGGCTAAAGAAGACCTAGAAGATGAAGAGAATAAAGAAGACTTCAAAGAAGATCTTCTGAATAAACTTATGGCTTCCATAGAAGATATTAACAATTTGAAAAAGGAAAATGAGGAACTTAAGAAGAAAGCGCAAGATGGTAACCAAGACATGACAAGGAAGGAAATTGACTTTGTCTAGCTTCAAGTACAAGAAAGAGACGAGGATCTTGCCAAAATTAAAGAGGATTTTCATCAAAATAAAATAAAGCATCATGAAGAAGTCATATCTATGAAAAATCAATTGGATAAGGAAAATAAAATGGAAGAAACTTTGTCAAGCCACCTTGAACAAAGACTTAAGAGATTGAATAATCTTGAAGTACAGACTGGTTAATACAAGGAATACATCTCTTCTCTTAGATTTCAACTAGAAGAAGCAAGGAAACAATCACAAGGAGTTGAGAAGGCGATGGAAACTTTGGAATTCATAGAAGGACAAGTTGATGAAGCAAAAAAGGAGAGAAACACCATGATATGCCAACTAGAAGAAAAGGATGAAGAAATCTTCAAACTAA
This sequence comes from Pinus albicaulis, assembly GCA_034641835.2. Classification (NCBI taxonomy): domain Eukaryota; kingdom Viridiplantae; phylum Streptophyta; class Pinopsida; order Pinales; family Pinaceae; genus Pinus; species Pinus albicaulis. The sequence continues at coordinate 609,117,437 of CM076584.1, read as the reverse complement.
AATTAGACATCAATCTTCTCAAGGCCCTATCATGTGAAGCAACCAAGATGAAGGAATAAATGGAGATCAATCTATCAAAGAAGGATGAAGGATGCAAGAATATGCAAGAAGAAATTGATATCCTTAAAAAGGAAGTTGATCATCTGAACAAGAGCCTAAAGAGCTCCCAAACCCTAGATGACATCTTGAGTCATCAAGGATCTCCTCTTGATAAATCAAGTCTTGGTTATGCAGGTGAATCTTCAAACAAGAATGATGCAATCCCTAATGCTTCAATAAAAAGGATGTGGAAAAGCTTGGAAGAAATATTGATGCCCCCAGCTCCATAAAAGGCAAGAAGAAGAGTCAAGATAACATTGTAAGAAACCCTACTCCAAGAAGATATGTTGATGGTATCAAGAATGCCAGAGGCAATAAATTTGAGCAAAGGATCCCAAGACAAAATTATTTTAGAAGTACATCAAGGTAATCTCCATCCTATAGGTACAAAAGTATATTTTTTGGTTATTTTTATTCTTGTACAAATTTTTGGCACATGGCAAAGGATTGTAGGGCATACCACAAGGACAAATATAATGGTCCCTATTATTTCCTAGAAGAAAATTTGCAAAAATAAGTCATGATCTTTCATTCATGAATAAGATAGAGTGCTTCAATTACCATGACATTGGACATATGGCACATGATTGTAACTTGAATTGGGTTCCTAAACAAGCTAAAACCATGACAACCAACCCATAGAAGAAAGTTACACAAGTATGGAGAAGGAAGCAAGTTGAATCCGTAAGTCTCTTGAACACTCCATCCAACAACACATGTTGTTCATTTGTTGAATACATCCTTGGTAGATGTGATATTTCAAGTGTTTGATGATGAGACTTTGCCAAAAAGGAGACCATGCATACTGTTAGGGGAGCTAGTGAATCATTGTTATTCTTGTAGAATTCATCCGTGAAAAGGTGCTATGAAATCCATGATGAGTCACACATGGACAATCTTGACATATGATCTCTCGGGAGTAACTCCACTAAAGAAAATAATTAAATTGTGAAGATTTCTTCCACTTGATCTCAAGGCATCAATATTTCTTGTCTAAATAAGCTAGAAGAGATTATGCAGGCAGAGGGAGTTGGTTCATCCATGGAGAAATGTAAACACATCCATCATGGACCACATTTCCAGAAAGAAGAGCACCATGACAGGGGGAGTATCGTACCTATGAAGAACTATTATTGACGAAGAAAATACGATAAAGATAAGCAACTTGATAGGGGAGTACTTGAGCACCCCTTTTGCCATTGATGTCAAAGGGGGAGAGAATGTTGAAGGGAAAGAATATTGCCATCAATGGCAAAGGGGGAGATTGTTAGTCAAGGTTGTCATTGATGTCAATATGGAATTAGCTGAGATGGAAAATATTCTTGTGATGTCAATGAAACTCATGCATTCCCTAGGTGCTAAGGATGCCATTAATGAAGATGTTAAGGTTTCTCTAACCTTATGAAGATGTCAAGTGATTAATGTTTCTCATAGTGACCCTTGATGAAGAAGCTGTCCTTGGGATGACCTGGCCCGTACTCTAACAAATTTATGCATGTTGCATATGGTTAATGATATATCACTGCACTGTCTTGATGGCATGGTGACAATGATGGCACACATGATGACATATATGGTGATGACATGGACAATGAAGGAATTGGGGATCACTTGATGACATATGATGATTAAATACATAACAAGTGGAGACCTCGCTTAATGCCCCAATGACCTCATTTTGTCCCAAACACCTTATACATAAAAAATTCAGAATAGTCATAAAGACAATTATTTTCTGTCATCTTAGAGGCATCCTACCAACTTGGCTCCTTCACCATCTTAAAGAGGAATCTTTCCTCTTTCCAACGAGCCCTCACTCAGCTCCTATCTCCAAATAATTTAAGAGAAATTAAATTTTTAAGATCACATTTAAAATTATTGAAGCCTAGTCGACCTACCTTCACACACTCATGTCAGCCTCCCTCCAAACAGATGTGACCTTTCAAATTTGATAAACTACTATAAATATAAAACCGCAGAACCTCATTTCAATCACAAAATTTCGGTCAACCATTACAGGAATATATTTACAGCAACAAGTAATATATTGAAGGCTGAAGAGAGAAATTTGGGCACACTTCAATATTGGGACATCTTCAAATTTAAAATATAGATCTCAGACTAAGTAGAACAACAAGTTATGGGTATTTTGTTTTGGTCGCTAAAATGCACTGAAAAATTCAGACTCTCGGATCAATAAGTGGAGGTTCATACTATCAACAGTGGGGCCTAGTTTAAGCCCAGATCTATGATATTTCACCTTGGACAGTGGAAAATGTATTAACTTGAACCTGTGGTGGCGCCTCAGCCTTGCAAACCAGTGATTACACTTCAAAATTTTTGATTTGTATCAACGTGACAATTCATTAACAGTGTTGGGCATTGATTAAGGGCACATTTTTTTTCGTAATCTCTTTTGAAACAGTCTTTAGTGTAGACCTTGTTGTTGCTCAGATTACCCTCAGAACTACAATAATTTCTGAAGTTTGGACTCCTGAAATTCAAACTATGGTGAAATTTGAACTGCAATGACTCCTGAAATCTAGATTGTGGTTAAATTAGGACTACAGTGCCTCCTGAAATTCAGACTACGGTGAAATTTGGACTGTGGTGAAATTCAAACTATAGTGAACCCCGTGGTGGTTTATAGTGACTCCCGTGGTGGACTGTGGTGGTTGCAGATAACAGTGACTCCTGTGGTGGACCTTGGTTGCTGAATTGCTTTGACTGTGTATCATCATTCTTGGCTCAGATTTCCTTGTGGAAAGTTACAACACATTATTACCATTTGCCCGAACTGTGACTGTGGTACAGTAGCTTGGTCTCTCTCTTCAAACTATGGATTGGATAGTGACGATCTCAGGTAAGATACCTCCTTGTGTGGACTGTAAATCATCATGTTGGATCAATTTCTTCGTGGACAATAGTTCATACCTTCTATGTTTGGACTACTTGTGGTATGATCAAGTGCAGTGAACAATGGCTCAGAAGATTCAAATTGTATGAAGCATTATGTATCTAAATCAACTCTCAAATTGTGGAGATCAAGCCTATCTAACACTCTCAGATTCATAATTCATTTATGTGAATGGTTTTGGAGACTTTGACTGAAGTCTTTGTGGAGTGACCTTGAAGAAGATTCCAAATTGAAGATATTTTGTTGAGAAGCCTTGAGTGATATTGGAAGACGATGATGCATTGATGAAGCCATCATGAGGTGACATTGGAGATTATTTGGGTGACATGAAGAGCAGTGGGGACACCTTCATGAGAGATCAAGGTTGTCATTGATGATATGATGTGTAGAATAAACTTAAGAGTAACATGAAGATTGTAAGGGATCGTTGAAGAAGACAATGGGAGTCGTGATGTATAACCAAATATGTCTTGACGAAATGAAGTAGGAGGTTGGAGCCTCATAGAGACAAGGTCGGTGCCTTGGAAGAAAGGGTTGGAGCCCTAGAGGATTGGAGTCCTGAAGAAACCAGGTAGGAGCCTGTACCAGAGATAGGGTTGGAGCCTTAGAGGATTGGGGTCCTCAAGAAACAAGGTCGGAGCCTGTACCAGAGATAGGGTTGGAGCCCTAGAGGATTGGGGTCCTCAAGAAACCAGGTCGGAGCGTGTAACAAAGATAGGGTTGGAGCCCTAGAGGTTGGTGCCTCAAATTGACAAGGTTGGATCCTTGGAAAGACCAAGCTGATGCTTGGCACAATATAGGTTGGAGCCTGGAATATTGGAGTCTTCATCTAGGGTTTGAGCCCTATATCATTATTGTACTTTACTTATTGTAAAGAAGAAATTAATAAAATTATCTATTCCATAATTGTTCATTTTGTGTTCTAAATATAAGTGGTCTAACTGGTAAAATTAACAATTGAAAAGAAATATTGATTCACCCCTCTCTTAGTATTTCCAACAATTGGAATCAGGGCTAGTACCTTCACAAAAAGCCTAATGGCTTAAAGGTTGACCATTAGAACAAAAATGGGAAAAACAAGGAAGAAAGTCTCCAATCCTCCTAAAGATGTGTCTTCCTCAACCATTAAAATTGAAGTCAATAAATTTGCGAAGGTTACATTTTTCAGTGGAAACTTTGATATATGGGAGGCAAGAATGAGGAATTTCTTGAAGACTCGATGAATTGAAGTTTGGAAATCAATGATTACTAATGACATAATGGACGAAGAATCCAAGGAGTACAATACAAGAGAAATGAAGGCAATTTTGAATGGGTTACCAAATTCTGTGAAAGCCAATTTTGGAAAATGTTTGTCACCAAAAGTCATACAGGACAAACTTCATTATCTTCACTCAAAAGGAGCATTGACAATGATCTCTAGTCAAGAAGGTGATGGAAAACAAGAAATAAGTCCAGAATCCATCAAGGAAGCTGAAGGTAAGGGAGATGACAACAAGGCTAAAGAAGATCTAGAAGATGAAGAGAACAAAGAAGACTTTGAAGAAGATATCCTGAATAAACTTATGGCTTCCATGGAAGATATTAACAGCTTGAAAAAGGAAAATGAGGAACTTAAGAAGAAAGCGCTGGATGGTAGCCAAGACATGACAAGGAAGGAATTTGACTTTGTCAAGCTCCAAGTACAATAAAGAAATGGGGAGCTTGCCAAACTTAAAGAGGAATTTCATCAAAACAAAAGAAAGCGTCATGAAGAATTCATACCTATGAAAAATCAATTTGATAAGGCAAAGAAAAGAGAAGAAAATTTGTTAAGCCACCTTGAACAAAGACTTAAGAGCTTGAATAATCTTGAAGTAGTGATTGGTCAATACAAGGAAGAAGTCTCTTCTCTTAGCTCTCAACTAGAATAAGAAGGGAAACAATCACAAGGAGATGAGAAGGTGATGGAAACTTTGGCATTCATAGAAGGACAAGTTGATGAAGCAGAAAAGGAGAGAAACACCATGATATGCCAACTAGAATAAAAGGATGAATAAATCTTCAAACTAAAATTAGAAATCAATCTTCTCAAGGCCCAATCATGTGAAGCAACCAAGATGAAGGAAGAAATGGATATCAATCTATGAAAGAAGGATGAAGGATGCAAGAAAATGAAAGAAGAAATTGATATCCTTAAAAGGGAAGTTGATCATCTTAACAAGAGCCTAAAGAGATACCAAACCCTAGATGACATCTTAAGTCATCAAAGATATCCTCTTGATAAATTGGGTCTTGGTTATGCAGGTGAATCTTCAAACAAGAATGATGCAATCCCTAATGCTTCAAACAACAAGGATGTGGAAAATATTGGAAGAAATATTGATGCCCCCAGTTCCATCAAATGCAAGAATAAGAGTCAAGATGAAATTGTAAGAAACCCTACTCCAAGAGAATATGTTGATTGTGTGAAGAATGCTAGAGGCAATAAATTTGAGCAAAGGATCCCAAGACATAATTCTTTTAGAAGCATATCAAGGCAATATCCATCCTCTAGGTACAAAAGTATATTAATTGGTTATTGTTATTCTTGTACAAATTTTGGGCACATGGAAAAGTACTGTAGGGCATACCACAAAAACAAATATAATGGTCCTCGTCAGTTTCCTAGAAGAAACTTTTCAAGAAGAAGTCATGATATTTCATTCATGAATAAGATAGAGTGCTTCAATTACCATAACATTGGACATATGGCATGTGATTGTAACTTGAATTGGGTTCCTAAACATGCTAAAACCATGACAACAAACCTAGAGAAGAAAGTTACACAAGTATGGAGAAGGAAGAAAGTTGAATTTGGAAGTCTCTTGAACACTCCAGCCAACAACACATGTTTATTTGATGAAGACATCCTTGGCAGATGTGATATTTCAAGTGTTTGATGATGAGACTCTGCCAAAAAGGAGACCATGCATACTGTTAGGGGAGCTGGTGACTCATGGATATTCTTGTAGAAGTCATCCTTGAAAAGGTGCTATGAAATCCATGATGAGTCACACTTGGACAATCTTGACATATCGTCTCTCGGGAGTAACTCCTTTGAAGAAAATAATGAAATTGTGAAGATTTATTCCACTTGATCACAAGGCAGCAATATTTCTTGTTTAAAGAAGCTAGAAAAGCTTATGCAGGCAGGGAAAGTTGGTTCATCCATGGAGAAATGTAAACACATCTATCATGGACCACATTTCCAGAAAGAAGAGCACCATGAAAGGGGGAGCATCGTACCTATGAAGAACTATTATTGACGAAGAAAATATGATAAAGAGAAGAAACTTGATAGGGGAGTACTTGAGCACCCCTTTTGCCATTGATGTAAAAGGGGGAGAGAATGTTGAAGGGAAATAATATTGCCATCAATGACAAAGGGGGATATTGTTAGTCAAGGTTGTCATTGATGTCAATATGGCATTAGCTAAGATGGAAAATATTCTTGTGATGTCAATGAAACTCATGTAATCCCTAGGTGCTAATTATTCCATTAATGAAGATGCTAAGGTTTTCTAACCTTATGAAGATGTCAATCGATTAATGATGCTCATAGTGACTCTTGATGAAGAAGCTCTCCTTGTGATGACCTAGCCCATACTCTAACAAATTTATGCATGCTGCATATGGTTAATGACATATCACTACACTATCTTGATGGCATGGTGACATTGATGGCACACATGATGACATATATGGTGATGACATGGACAATGAAGGAATTGGAGATCACATGATGACATATGATGATTAAAGGCATAACAAGTGGAGACCTCGCTTAATGCCCCAATGACCTCATTCTGTCCCAAACACCTTATACATAAAAAAATTAGAACAATGATAAAGACAATTAATTTTTGTCACCTTAGAGGCATCCTATCAACTTGGCTCCTCCACCATCTTAAAGAGGAATCTTTCCTCTTTCGAACAAGCCCTCACCCAGCTCCTAACTCCAAATATTTTAAGAGAAATTATTTTTTTAAGGTCACATATCAAATTTTTGAAGCATAACCGACCTACCTTCACACACTCATGTTGGCCTCCCTCCAAACAGATGTGACCTTTCAAATTTGATAAACTACTATAAATATAAAACTGCAAAACCTCATTTCAATCACAAAATTTCGGTCAACCATCACAAGAATATATTTACAGCAACAAGGAATATATTGAAGGCTGAATAGAGAATTTTGGGCACACTTCAATATAGGGACAACTTCAAATTTAAAATATACATCTCGGACTAAGTAGAACAACAAGTTATGGGAATTCTGTTTGGGTCACTAAAATGCATTGAAAAATTCGGATTCTCGGATTAGTAAGTGGAGGTTCATACTGTCAACATTAAGGCCTATTTTAAGCCCAGATCTGTGATATTTCACCTTGGATAGTGGAAAATGTATTAACCCGAACCTGTGGTGGTGCCTCAGACTTGAAAACCAGTGATCACACTTCAGAACTATGGATTTGGATCATCATGACAATTCATTAATAGTTTTGGGCATTGATTAAGGGAACTTTTATTTTCGGAAATTATTTTGAAATAGTCTTCAGTGGAGACCTTGCTGTTGCTCATATTACCCTCGGACCTATAGTAATTTTTGAAGTTTGGACTCCTGAAATTCAAACTGTGGTGAAATTAGGACTGCGGTGACTCCTGAAATACAGACTGTGGTTAAATTCGGACTGCAGTGCCTCCTGAAATTCAGACTGTGGTTAAAATTAGACGGCAGTGAATCTTGTGGTGGACCTTGGTTGCTGAATTTATTTGACTGTGTATCATCATTCTTGGCTTGGATTTCCTTGTGGACAGTTACAACACAGTATTACCATTTTCCCGAATTGTGACTGTGGTATAATAGCTTGGTCCCTCTCTTAAAACTATGGATTGGATAGTGAAGATCTCAGGTAAGATACCTCTTGGTGTGGACTGTAAATCATCATGTTGGAACAAATTCTTCTTGGACAGTAGTTCAGACCTTCTATGTTTGGACTACCTGTGGTATGATCAAGTGAAGTGAACAGTGGCTCAGAAGATTCAAATTGTATGAAGCATTGTGTATCTAAATCAACTCTCAAATTGTGGAGATCAAGCCTATATCACACTCCTAGATTCATAATTCATTTGTGTGAATGGTTTTGGAGACTTTGACTGAAGTCTTTGTGGAGTGAACTTGAAGAAGGTTCCAAATTGAAGATATTTTGTTGAGAAGCGTTGAGTGATCTTGGAAGACAATGATGCATTGATGAAGCCATCATGAGGTGACCTTGGAGATCATTTGGGTGACATGAAGAGTAGTGGATACACCTTCATGAGAGATCAAGGTTGTCATTTATGATGTGATGGATAGACTACAATGAAGAGTAAGCTGAAGATTGTTAGGGCTCGTTGAAGAATACATTGGGAGTCGTGAAGTATAACCAAATATATCTTGACGAAATTAAGCAGGAGGTTGGAGCCTCATAGAGACAAGTTCAGTGCCTTGGAAGATAGGGTTGGATCCCTAGAAGACTGGAGTCCTCACGAAACCAGGTCGGAGCCTGTACTAGATATAGGGTTGGAGCCCTAGAGGATTGGAGTCCTCAAGAAACCAGGTTGGAGCCTGTACCAAAGATAGGGTTGTAGCCCTAGAGGTTCGTGCATCAAATTGATAAGGTTGGAGCCTTGGAAAGACCAAGTCGGAGCTTGGCACAATACAGGTTGGAGCCTGGAAGATTTGAGTCTTCATCTAGGGTTGGAGCCCTATATCATTATTGTACTTTACTTATTGTAAAGAAGAAATTAATTGAAGTATCTTTTCCATCATTGTTCATTTTGTGTTCTAAATATAAGTGATATAACTGGTGAAATTAACAATTGAAAGGAAATACTGATTCATCCACCTCTCACTATTTCCAATGTACGTTTTAACCCTGAACAGAAATTATCTACACACGAATCTTATAACAGAAAATAAACAATAGCGAGAGAATAAAACATAAAACAGATAAACACAGAGATTTTCCCCTGGATCCCAAATCGGGACGACTAGCTTGATTTTTCGTTATATTCCTTTCAGTGTTACAACACATATATATACATGCCGAAGCATACATAAACCCTAATCCATTAACCCTGGATTAGAACATAACCGTAGTTCCCTTGACTGGATATACAAAATACCAGGGGCCAAAAACCATCGTACCCCAAAACCATGTGCAAACTCATGCACAAAACATGGGTGGGTCTGCCTATGAGTGGGTCCGCACACCAAAAAAATTTTCGTTGGGGCGCTGCCACGGACCCCAATAGTGGGGGCTGCCTCCCCCCTTGTGACCCCCCCTGCTGCGCTCGGCGCAACGTACAGTGCGTGGGGCTAGTTGTGGAAAGAATATAACACATACCTAACATTCTCCCACTTGTTGTTTTCTTTCCACAGGGGGCCACAGGAGAGCTTAGTCATTGGGCCAATTCTTCAACACCCATTGTTTCTCTACACCAAGAGAACTTCTGAGTGCTCACAGAATTCATCCGTGCATCTGCAACATTCTTCAAAGTGTCCACCTTTACCAGCAACACCCTTTTAGCACATTGAACATCAATGTGCTCTGTCTTTGAATGGTAAGCAGGGTTCTTAGCCAAGAAAATTTCACTTTGGCTATCATAGTCTATCCTTATAGATTGCTGTACCAACCCCATACTTGAACACAATCTCTGCAACCAAATTGCTTCCTTGCTTGCATGAGTGGCTGCTATGTATTCTGCCTCTGTAGTTGAAAGAGCCACTACAAACTGTCTTTTACTCATACAACTGATTGTGCCTCCAAATAGGCTAAACACATACCCACTTGTAGATCTTCTTTTGTCCAGATCTCCAGCCCAATCTGCATCAACAAAACCATGAATGTCCAACATTTTTTCCAATCCTGGTCTTCCCTGGTAGCACAAGCCACAATCACTAGTGCCACGTAAATATCTGAAAACCCGCTTCACTGCTGTCCAATGCTCCTTCCCTAGGTTTGAAATAAACCTGCTCAATACTCCCACTACATGTGCAATGTCTGGTCTAGTACAGACCATTGCATACATCAGGCTACCCATTGCACTTGCATATGGAAAACTGGACATATCCTTCGCTTCTTCTTGTGTCTTGGGACACTGTTCAGCAGATAGCTTTACACCTACAGGAATAGGAACATTCAGCAGTTTACTATCCTGCATATTGAACCTCTACAATATAGTCTCGACATACTTCCTCTGGTTTAACCAGAGCTTCCTCTTTGCCCAATCTCTCTTAATTTCCATGCCCAAAATATAGTTTGCAGCACCAATATCCTTCATGTCGAATTTGGAGAACAGCTGGGTCTTCAAATCTTGGATAATTTCTTTGTCATTTCCAATCAACAACATATCATCCACGTACAAGACCAAATAAATAACACGGTCACCAATTAATTTAAAATAAACACAGTGATCTTCCTTGCTTCTAGTGAAGCCAAGTCCCCGTATATAGGTATCAAATTTTTGATACCACATCCTTGGTGACTGTTTTAACCCATACAGAGACTTCTTCGATCTGCACACCAGTTCTTTCTTACCCTTCACCATAAAGCCTTCAGGTTGCTTCATGTAGTCTCCTCTTCTAGATCCTCGTGAAGAAATGCTGTCTTCACATCCATCTGTTCTATCTCAAAATCAAATGCAGCCGCAACAGATAAAAGTAATCTAATAGAAGTAACTTTGGCAACATGAGAAAAAATATCACCAAAATCAATTCCCGGCACCTGGGAATAACCTTTTGCTACCAACTGAGCTTTGTATTTCTCCACCTTGCCTTCTACATTCATCTTCTTCTTAAACACCCATTTTCTCCCTATGGGCTTCCTTCCAGCTGGCAACTCCACCAAATCCCATGCCTCATTTTTGTGCAAGGATGCCATTTCATCAACCATGGCCTCCTTCCAGATTTTTCCATCCTATGAATCTACTGCCTCCTTGAAAGTTCTAGGATCATCATCAGTTATAGTTAAGGAAAAACCTGAACATAAAGTAGATGGACTATACCTTTCTGGTTGCCTTCTTTCTCGAGCTGATCTTCTCAAAGCCGGAGTTTGTGGCTCTTCTTCTTCTGAGTCTTCTTCTGTTGTAGAGTCTGATTCATCCTTTAGCTCAAACTCTATCTTCTCAGGTTCCTTTGGTAGGAATTAATGTGTAACAACATCTTTCACCTCTCTAAACACCACATCTGGGCTGTACACAACCTTCCTTGTTTCTAGGTTCCAAATCTTGTAACCCTTTAAACCATCCTTATACCCAATAAAGATGCACCTTTCAGATTTATTATCCAACTTGGTCCTTTTCTCCTTTGGAACATGTACATATGCATCACATCCAAATACCCTTACATGTGAAAGAGAGGGTTTCTTACCGGTCCATACCTCATGTGGAGTCTTATCCTCCAACACTGATGAAGGTGATCTGTTAACCAGATAGCATGCAGTCTCCACTGCCTCTGCCCAGAATTCTTGTCCTAACCCGGTACCACTGAGCATGCTTCTTGCCTTTTCCATCAGTGTTCTGTTCATTCTTTCTGCAACTCCATTTTGCTGAGTTGTGTATGGAGTAGTCTTCTGCCGTGCTATACCACACTTCTTACAGAACTCTTCAAATTCCTTCTTGCATAACTCCCCACCATTATCTGTCCTCAGTGCCTTTATCTTCTTCTCTGTTTGGTTTTCCACCAGAGCCTTAAATTCTTTAAATTTGTCAAAGACTTTAGATTTCTTCCTCAAGAAATATATCCATGTATTCCTTGAGAAGTCATCTATGAATGAAACATAGTACATAGACTTTCCTAGTGATGGAACTGACACAGGTCCAAACACATCACTGTGCACAAGTTCTAATATCTTGTTCGCCCTCTTAGCACCAGAAGGAAAACTCACCCGATTCTGCTTCCCATATACACAATGTTCACAGAAATCGAAATCCAGAGAGAAATTAGTCATACCTTCTACCATACCATTTCTATGCAGTATCCGAAGGCCCTTCTCTCCAATATGTCCAAGCCTTTGATGCCATAACATGGTATTTTCTCCAGAGACAGCTAGGCTTTCCGCTCCACTTTCAGGAACCACATAACTGTTACACCCATCAATAACAGTGCTACCTTGTAGCTTGTACAGAGTTCCAGTCCGAACTCCCCGCATTAATACCAGTGCTCCCCGAACCATCTTGCAGGCATCTTTCTCGAACACTGTTTTTACACCTGCATCGTCCATCTTGCTTACAGAAATCAGATTTCTGGCCAATGTAGGAATATGCAGAACACCAGGAAGTGTTCTAATCCTTCCACCTTGCAGCTTCAGCTTGACCTTTCCACGTCCGACGACTCTGGCCTTCCTATCATCCCCTAGGAAGACATCACCACCATCATATTTCTCATACTCGCAGAACCACTCCCTATGGGGAGTGAAGTGAAAGGATGCACCTGAGTCAATCAACCATGACTCATGATCTACATGTGCATTTGAAGAAGAAGCCAAATACACATCCCCACCTTCATCCGAGGTGGTTTTTGCCTCTGCAGAAGGACCTTCATCAGATCCCTTTCCTTTCTCAGGAGCTTTAGATCTGCATTCTTTTTTGTAGTGCCCTTCCTTTCCACATTTCCAGCACACCTTTACAAACTTTCCAGGAGATTTAGATCTCCCACTCGAAACCTTATTCTTGTTTCTGTTTTGGGACCTTCCTCGTACAGATAAGGCATCTCCATTCTGACCCTCCATATTTCTCTGTCTCATTTCCTCCGACAGCAAGGCTGAGACAATGTCATCAAAATTCAAGGTAGTTGTATTGTTACCTATTGCAATAACCAGACTGTCCCACGAGTCTGGTAGAGATCACAACAAACTGATGCACTTATCTTCATCTGAAATTTTAATATCAACAGATAACAGCTGACTTACCACAGTATTGAAGGCGTTCAGATGCTCCGTCACCGAGTCTCCATCCTTCATCCTCAGGTTATACAACTTTTTCCGTAGGAACAATTTATTCACTAGAGACTTAGATTGGTACAAAGTCCCTAGCTTTTCCCACAAGTTCTTCGCCATAGCTTCCCCAGATACATTCAACACCGACCCAAGACACACAAATCAGAGCCAGGCTAGCAGCCTTCCAACTAGCTTCTTTCTGCCTTTCATCTCATTACTGCCGTTGTTTAGTACTCCGGATTCATCGCGATCCACTCCGATATTTATCCACCAGTTGTGATCCTGAACATCTTGAGCTTCCACAACTCAAAACTCTTACCATTAAATTTCTCGATCTCTATCTTTCCGTTGCTCGCCATCTTCTTTCACTGCAAGAATCGATCCTGCAGATCTCCCATTGAACAGGGTTTACCTCAGTCCCGAGCGAAAAACCCTCAGCAGCAAAGGCGTCCCCTTGAAGCCGAAATAGCTCCGATACAAAATGTAGGTTTTAACCCTGAACAGAAATTATCTACACACGAATCTTATAACAGAAAATAAACAATAGCGAGAGCATAAAACATAAAACAGATAAACACAAATATTTTCCCCTGGATCCCAAATCGGGACGACCAACTTGATTTTTCGTTATATTCCTTTTAGTGTTACAATACATATATATACATGCCGAAGCATACATAAACTCCAATCCATTAACCCTGGATTAGAACATAACCGTAGTTCCCTTGACCGGATCTACAAAATACCGGGGGCTGAAAACCATCGTACCCCAAAACCATGTGCAAACTCATGCACAAAACATGGGTGGGTCCGCCTATGAGTGGGTCCGCACACCAAAACAATTTTCGTCGGGGCGCTGCCCCAGACCCCAACAGTGGGGGCTGCCTCCCCCCTTGTGACCCCCCCTGCTGCGCCTGACGCAACGTACAACGCGTGGGGCTAGTCGTGGAAAGAATATAACACATACCCAACATCCAACAGGCCCTTGAAGCTTGGAATTTTGGAGTTGGCCACCGATTGAAAAACTACCTGCTTAATTGAGGTAAAGAGGCATTCCTCCAGCATTTTTTCATTCCTAAAAGTTATGGAATTTCACTCTTCCCAAACAGTCCAACAAATAGTACCAGGTATAATATTCCAAGCCCTGTCAACCATCGGGTGGAGGGAAATTGTAGGTCATTAGTTATCCAGAGTGCTAAGAATGCAAGCCATGTCCCTGTCAGAGGTTTTGAAAACTTCTGTGGCCCATTCCCATAAATTCTTTGTGTAGTCACGAGTTTTCAATAAATGGTTATTTTTTTCCTTGTTCGAGTCACAAAGAGGGCACCTTGAGGGACCCATAAAGCCTCTTCTCCACAAATTATCCCAGGTGATAATTTTCCCCTGCATGGTAAGCCAGAGAAACAGAGTGATTATGGGCCATAACTATCTTTCCCATAAGATTTTCCATTTTTTTTGAGGCTGAACATGGTCATGATTTGCTATATATCCATAGTCCTCTTTAATATTGAAGAGCTCGACTGAGTTTTTACCCCATCGAAGCTTGCCATCCCCCTTATTTAGTTGAATCAGTCTTTCTTGAATAATACATGCAAAGGTATTCCAGTTGAAATCGTTAGGCAGAGGTTCCTATTATTTGGCATCCATCCAATCTCTCCACCTATCGTTCTTAGCGTTGGGCTTCCAATAGTGAGCAACCTGAAGTTTACCTCTTGCTTGCATGGACGTGCGAAGCGAGGCGAACTGATCCTTGTCCAAGACTGGTAATTATTGCTAGTCATCTTCCCAGAAGAGGGCCTTTTCCCCATTACATATCTCCTAGAAACTGTGCTTTTGAATGATGGATTTATTCTTCCATGCTTGGTTCCATAGTGCAGAACCCTTAATGTTTCATGTAAGCCTGATAAGATCTCCATTTGAGTAGTTAGGCGCATATTTCACCCTCCAAATAAGACTTCAAGGTGTGAGTGGGTTGTCTATCCATCTCCACCAGGTTTTAGCCCTTAGGGCCTTCCCAAGAATTTCCGGGTCTCTCAAACCTAGCCCTCCAGCTATCTTGGGCTTGAAAAATTGTTCCCAGGGTATGAGAGCCCATTTTTTCTTGATATTAGAGCCCCTCCATAAAAAATTTCATTGAATTCTCATAATGGTGTTGGTCACCGAATTAGGGGCAGCCAAAGCAGAGAAGAGATACAGGGGCCTGCAGGATCGATTTGATGAGGACTATTCTGATCACTAGATTAAGAGAATGACAGGTCCAGTTGGAGAGTATTTTGCACAGGTTTTTGAGGAGGTCCTCCCAATTGGATTTCCTATAAAATTTATCAATGAGAGGAACACCTAGGTATTTTGAGGGGAGAGAGAAACTTTGGAAGCTAATAATTCTGGTGATGTTTCTTTGAATGCTAGGGGGGAGTTAAGAAGAATATTTTAAATTTCTCAAGGTTGATGGAGGTGCTAAAGTCTTCCGAAAACAATTGGGAATGCATTTGAAGGTGGCCGCTTTCTTAACCGTGGCGAGACACGTCACGTCAAGGGAGTGTAATCCACAAATTGTTGATGGGTTGAGGAAGGGGCAGGGTTATGGAGCTTGAGGCCACTGAGTGAGTTTTTATGGTGGAAACCTTGAGGGATCTGCTCAGGTCTTTTGCCATAATGACAAAAAGGAAGTGGGACAAAGGGTATCCCTATCTGATGCTTCTAGAGGGACAAAAAGACTTGGAGGGAGAGCCATTAATTAGAATAGAGAAGAAGGCTCCTGAGACCAGAGCCATGATCTAGTTTATGTAGTCCTGTTGGAACCAAATTTCACTTCTTGCATGTAGTTCCAACTAAGTTTTTCGAAGGCTTTCAACATATCAAGTTGCATCATCATGCCAAACTTATTTTGGGTTTTAAGAGAGTGAATAATTTCATGCGATAATATAATACTGCTCATAATCTGTCTGCCTTTGACATATCATGCTTGGTTGGAAGAGATGAATAGGGGGATAACCATTTTGATTATGTTGGCTAAAACCTTGGATATGATTTTGTAGATCATGTTACATAGGGCAATCAATCAGAAGCGATTCGGAGAATCAACTCCTTCCTCCTTCTGAATAAGAGCGAGGAAGGTGTCATTCAATGCTTTGAGAATATTTTTGTTGATCCTTGAATCCTCCACTAGGGTATGGAATTCCTATTTTATGAAAGGCCAATAGGTTTTGAAAAAATAAGTGGTGAATTCATCAGGTCCGAGGGCTTTCCCATTAGGAATAGACATAATGACCTCCTCCACTTCTTGCATGGAGACCTCCCTTAGAAGCTTTTTGTTGTGGTCTTGGTTGAGGATGGAAGGGATGTTGTTGGTGATTTTCCTGATAGCATGGGATTTGCCAACCCTAGGCTCCTCCAATAGTTTACTATAGAATTAATTTAGCTCGATCAATATGTCCTCATGGGTGTGAAAAGTACTCCCATATCTATATTTTAGGTTGAGAATTTTTTTGTTTCTCCTGTGCTAAATCATTGAGCGATGGAAGAAAGAGGAGTCACATTCACCACACCTGTGCCAGTAGATTCAAGACTTTTGTTGTCATAGTTTCTCATCCTGCAGAGGTCTGTCTTCCCACCTCTTATAAAGGCTCATTTCCTCCTCTCTCATTTGATCTGTGCCACCATTGTGGATGACTCGTTGCTGAAGGTCTTCCATGTTTTTCTCCAACTCCTTCTTATATTTGAAAATGTTTCCAAATACTTCTTTGTTCCAAATTTTGATTTTATTCTTTATGTGCCTTAATTTTTGCTAGAATTGGTACATTCTAGTGCCAAATTGAGGTGGAGAGCCTTACCACCAATTCCTCAGGTTGTCAAGGAAATCTGGGTGCTCAAGCCATAATTCCTTAAAGCGAAAGGGCCTATTTTTGGGGGCAGAGGTGATGTGCACCCTTAGGGCGATAGGCTAGTAGTCCGAGCCCATTTAGGCTAGAATACGACCTTTAGTTTCCCAGGAGGTCAGATAGATAGCTTCAAAGAGCATAAAGTGATCAAGCCTTCAAACAATCTATCTGTATCCGCCTCTTCTATTGTTCCAAGTGTAAGTGCCATTCACTGTCGGAATGTCAATCAATCTGAGCTTGTCACTGGTTTCTTGGAAGAATTTTGAGTCTTTGTCTAGAATGCGAATCCCTCCTTTCTTTTCCGTCAAATTGAGGACTGTATTAAAGTCCATTCCTATAATTTTGTAGGGATGAGGCATGGTACCAAAGATTATCATAACCATGTTCAACATTTGTATCCTCTCATTAGACTTGTGGGGAGCGTAGATATTGGTTACACATATGGTATATTGGTACCTATGATGTTGAGGATAGTTGTGATGGGACTTCGAGTCACAACAAAGGAAGTTAACTCATATAGAGAGCTTTTACAGAGAATCAGTTGCCCACCCGCAGAGCCAAGAGATGCATTGGCAAGGTAGTTATAGTTCTTGAAGTAATACTTTTACAAAGTCTGTAGGTTCTCTATGGAAATATTTGTCTCATAGAGGAGAACTATGTCTGGTTTGTCTGCTAGGAGTATGTGTTATAGGATTCTTCTTTTTCCCAGATTGTTTAGGCCTATAATGTTCCAAAAGATGAAATTCATTGATAAAGATGGGGGGTTAGAGTGAGAGCTCTTACCTTTCCCTCGTTGAGTAATCTTGCTCCAAGCTCCTGAAGGAGATGGCCTATGGGTTTCCTCCCTCTCTTCCAGCGGGACCTTTGGGGTTGTACTGATCTGTTGTAATGGTTGCTAGGATTCCTTTATGAGCCAAGTCCTCTGGGAGCTTCCTGATCGTGCCTTGTTTTAGTTCCTCTTGTAATAGATATGCTCCTTCTATTTTCTGTATGTGATCCTCAGGTATGGCGACCAAGATACCCTTTTCCCATTCCTATGCTATTGAGTTGAGGTCTACTCCTTCGAGGGATTCTTCTATGGAATGGTCTTCAAATGAGTTTTCAGTCATCACTGTTTGCATTTCAGTGTCTTCTGGAATATGTTCCTCCTCATATTTGTAGTACTCATAGTTATCCGCTGGAAATTGGTTCTGAATTGTTAAGTTTTGGATTGTCCTTTGGTTTCCATCCTCAGTTTGATCACCTGAGATTGGTTCCTTTTGCTCTTCTTGTAAGGCTTAAAACTTTTTTTTGTTGGTTGCTTGATATTGTCCTTCTTTGCTACGAGTATTGCTGTTGTGCATGTTTTTGGGTCCCACTTTGGTAAAACCTTATTATCTGACTTCTTTTGAGCTTGAGTGTTGCTTTGTGGTGTTTTTTTCTTTTTTCTGGGGGAATCTCTGAATAAGTGCCCGTGCTCGTGGAATTTCTTGTAGGAAAAGGGTATATGCTCATAGTCTATGTTCTGGAGCCAAGGTTCATCCTGGAAGAATAACTTGATTGCTTCCGGTATAGCCCCTAAAACATCCATGTAAACACAAATTCTTGCGTAAGATACATAGTAACCATTTCTGGTGCCCTCTGACTTTTTAATATATTCCCCTAGCTCGTCTCCTATTCCTTTTAGCACTAATGGAAATCCATAGTCTGTGGGTAGCGAGTAAACCTTGACCCAAACAGGGACTCTTGTGAAGTCCTCCTTTTTAGGAGTGAAATTTTCCTTCTAGTATTACATGTAGAGACCAGTAGAGTTGAAGAAATATGGGCCTCCTTCGAATATGCGATCCCTGTCTTCCAGGAGGTTGAATATAACAATGAAGAATCCTTTAGATCCTAACTACAATCAAATATCTCCTTTAGGGCACCATTTATTATGAATCTATCAGTTCAACGCTTTTTCTGTGGGCCATATCCCCATGAACTTGCAGATGACGACACACTCCTGCATGAAATCTCTGTAAGCTGCAACATCCAGGTCCTAGATATCCAACACTGGAATATTTTTTGCCTTGGGTTTGCAGTTATTGTTGGTTTTTGTTTGAATCCCTTGGGATATTTTTGCATTTTCTTGGTCGGATCTCGCCTTTGTTCCTTCTTGCAAAGTCGAGGCTCCCTTTTCTACATTTTCATTTTCTTTCCTACTCGCTCCTGCATTTCCATTTTCTTGTTTGCTTGTTCCTTCATCTTTAGATTTCCTGGAGGAGTTGAATGCATTGTAAGTAGTGAGGCTTGTGAAAAATGATGTTTTAGGCTCCCTATTATTTCCCGTAACAACGCTCCAAAAGGAGGGGGATTCAGAGCCCCCCTGCTTCTGTCATGACCTAAACCGAGCCAAAGATCAGGAACCCTAGCGGTAGAGAGGTCACAACCTAGCGACAACCTGAAATCAATAAAAAAAATCTACAATATGAAAATTAGAGTACATCATTAATAAATTGAGTAAAATATTTAATTTTGGAAACTCAACATGTGAAAATGTGAAAGAAAATGAGGATCACACCTTACTCATTTATTCTCAGATTAAAATGCAAAGGCAAAGAAATATTCTTTCACTATGAAGTACAAAATACACTATGGTTAATGACTGTATGCTATAGGGGTCTTGTCCCTAGGTTATACTTTGATATCCCACTCTTTTGATCTACTCAACTATGAAAGAGTAAATCATTACAATATAAATGAAAACCGTACTTTCTACATCTTTTCTATGGCATAAATATTTGCCTTGATAGTTGTCTAGGTCCAAGGTTAAAAATTATAAATGCCCTAATTCCTAATTAGGGTTAAGGTTTTGGACCTTCTAGAATCTTCTTGAAATTCCACACGTGACTATAGTAACTCCACACATGTAAGTAATGAGAGTTGAAATGAATTCTACCTAGTAATATGGTGCTCAAAGAACAATTCAAATTACCAAAGGAAATAGTACATTGTATGGACTCCAATTGAGGTGTTCTTTGTAGAATTGGAAAGCACTTGACAAATAGAAGAAAATTAAGAATTGAGAAATTTATTTACAAAGTTTTGACCTAAAAAATGACCACTTCAATTTTAATACTAGGTTCAAAAGTTTTTATACTCCACCAAGTCTCCAAATCAAGATCTACCCCTATGATGGGATTGACAAGGTCATGAATATGATTTCCACTCTAGAAAGTATTGGAATGAATGCAAAATTATATATCAAATCATTTCAAATTAGATGAAAATTTCCATCTATTAACATCCTAAAATAAGGTTTTAATTTTTAATGTTACTTTTTAGGACAATATTAATATTTCCCTTTAGGAAAAGAGAAGTCCACTATTAATGTATTAATTATGCCGTGACATATTATGTATAACTAGTATACACCTTATGTGGGTGAATGAGAATGCCAAAGTAACATGAGGGAAGCTTCATATTTATGTTGTTAATTGGAATTATAGAGGTATTACAATTAAAATGATTCCATTTGAAGTTTGTTCATTGTTTCCATGACAAGCTTTCAGAATAACTCAAAAATTTAAAGAAAGCAAAAAAAAGGAGTGTAAATCCTTGTAATCTCAAGAACTTGATATATTTGGTAGGTTAATTTTTATAATTAAATGTATTATATAAGATTTAATTTAATTTTAAATATGATATTGAAAATGTCGATGATAATGAAATTAAAAAATAATATATTCTAGTTTTATATCTTTTGATGAATGGAAAATTTAGTAATAATATGTGCATTGATGGAGTAAACGATTGAATCATTATTTAGATACTATTAACAATTTTTAGCTTTTAAAATATTTGATGCACATAAATCATGAAACACATATCATTATATAAGAAACATTTATACAATTTATCTTTGTAGACTTGTACAAAGTAAGCATCGATTGACAAATTTTGTAGGCACCAACCTACAAGAGATTTCAATCCCCTACCTGAGAACCAACTCAACAAATTTGTAGGCACCAACATATAGGAGACTTAAATCCCCTAGTTGAGTAACAACTCAGTAAATTAGTAGGCATAAACCTAATTATTCAATTTCTTCTTTAGATTTGTTCATAAAAATTACTGATCCAACCACCTATCTTTCCTATACTTGTTAATTTCTACGCTCTTCAACATAAAATCAAGGCTTCCAAATATCAAATGTTAGTTAGCTATTTTTATCCTTCCTCAGAGTATAATACTGTCAAAGTGCCACAAATAGAATATCTCCACAAAAGTTAAGATTCTTGTAGAAGGTTCAACAATTGTATATCATGTTCTTTCTTATAGGACCATCAAGTCTCAACTTACATTGGGACATAGTAACAACACCAAAAATAAATCATTTTTAATATTCATGGTATCCTTCCTAACGATCACCACATCCACCCTTAACGCATTGGTCACTCAAATGAAAAGTATTGAAATGGACATCAACACAACTTTTCTCATTGATTTCCAACTTCACCAAATCAATAACCCATTCCTTTAATTCACTCTTAGCATTTTGCTGTTCATTGTTTTGGTGTCAATGTTTAGACTTCAAAAAGCTAGACTTTCCCACCTAGTAGCTTGTACCCAATGTTGTCTAGACTCAATCTTCCCAAAATTTTTGTCACGTCTTTGTAGGATATATTACAAACTTGTTGTCTGCTGACAAGATTAAAAACACAACTTGGAATTGTGTATTTGATAAGCTAGGTCTTGATCTCCATTAAAAATAACAAGAGAGAAACACCAATCTTTGAGCTGCTACTTAGATAAACTAGGGCACACACCCCTCCAAAAACAACATAGATTTCAACCGTTCACAAAGTAACACCATAAAGAATAAACAACAACCTATCACAAAGTAACACCATAAAGAATATTCAACAAAAATTACCTCAACTTATCTTGGCATCTTTTTTTTCCTCAACTCGACCTTCTTCTACCTCAAATTAGATTTTTTTGTGGTCTATTTTAGACCTTATTCCAAACAGCGAATTGGTTCATGAAGTATGAACCTCAGACTTGCTTTTAGGACGAATTTAAACTGAAAACCGTTTGAAATAACCCCATAATCGTGCTAAAAAGAGCATCGTACAACTTGGATAGGGGAAACAAATATGTCACGGAAGACTTCTCCAACTCGACTTCACATCAAACTTGCTCCTACGTTTCCCTATAACAAAACTGGCTTGAGTCGAGTGCTAAACTCATCCACATAACTCTTATTTATATTTTTTTTGACATCTAGGTTGGGTTTGACTTGTGTAATTGGTAGGATGTATGATTTGTACATGAATACATTCAAAAATTCATATCTCCTCAACCATGAGGAGTTAGGAGGCGTGCCACCTATTGTCAAAAATGTTTTGAAATATGCTATTTGAATATATAACTTTCCCTTTTACTTAGACTACCTTTGACACCAATAATAACAATTTTCAACAATCTCCCCCTTTTTTTTGATGGAAATACTTTGATATCTACTTTTTTTGGCAGTTTCTCCCTCTGTCTGCATTCTCTCCATACTTCTTGTCATTTTCTCCCCCTATCTAATTTTTCTCTATTAAATTTGGAAACTAGGGCCAAAATCCATGTTGCACTGCTCATATGATGGAGATGATATTTTTGTTGGATTCCTATTTCATAGAGGTGCAAGATTGATTTAAAGATCATCTTGTTTGGATGAGCAGAAGTTGTATTTTGAATTTATTTTCCTCACATGTGCAATTTGTCAAGGTCGGCCAGATTTGTAATGTAGGCTCACAAGCCCCAAAAGACGTGTCACACACCCTCACTGATGGATATAAAAAGGAGAGACTCAAACCTCATTTGTACCTCATCTCATCACAAATATCTCTCTCCATCTGATTGGTTTGTCCAATCCTAAGAGGATTTCTCTCTCCTCCGAATGCGTGGAACAACAATTGGAAATTTCAAATTGTTTTAGGGTTTTTCTGGACAACATTGACCAACATTGACTTTGGGTCAACCCTTGCTGTTTGACTTCGTTTTTGGGTTTGAATTTTGATTTTAAGAGGCCGCAGCTGGAAGCACATAAACAAAGGAGAAACCTTGGCATTGAATATTGTCGACTGCAATGTTGACCGCAGATTTAACTACTGATTTGACCGCAGACTTTGGCTAGTGTGTTGACTGAATTTTAGGACTGTTTTGGGTTGATTTTGACTATGATTGGAGGCCGAGTTTGACTGGGTTTGACCACGCTTCATTGGAGGCTGATTTGCTAGTTTGATCAGCGTTGACTTTAATGGCTAGGGCATCCTATTGATTGCTGTAAATTGTACTTTCTCTCTCTACTGAATTTGAAGAATAATAAGAAGATTTGATCAAAGGGTTTTCCCCACATTGGGGTTTTTCCTTGGTATCCGCCAAATTATTGTGTCTCTTGTCTTGGCTTGTCTTCTGTCGATTTAATTAGTTTATATCAACATTTACCATCAATGTTAATGTGATTTCATAACACAAAATTGCATTGGGTTTAATAAGAAAGATTGAAGTAAATTTCTATAAGCATAGAACATACCATGGTTAACTAAAATTAACATGGTATCAGAGCCGAGGTGAAGACAAAACCCAAGAAAGAGTGAGAAGATAAATTAGTGTAAGTTTGAATAAACAAGGACCAGGGTCAATGGCTTCCTCATCATACTTCAAATCTGATGACAAGTTGAATGATAAGTCTGATTATCATGCTTGGAAAATGTCCTTGGATTTTACATTGGAGGAACAAGATGTTATGGATTATGTGTAGGGAAATATCACTGAGCCTCCATCAAATGCACTGGCTGCCACTAAAACAAAGTACAAGAAAGGGGAAAACAAGGATAAGAATATCCTCAGGGATTCTATTCACAAGCACTTGGTTGCTTATATCTCCGAGTTGGGCACATCTAAGGAGATGTATGATAAGTTGGTTAGCATGTTCAGGGCTAGCAATGCTAATCAAATTCTCTTTTTGAAGAAAAAGTTGAAGGACGTCAAGATGGACACGGGAGAGTCCATCCAATACTACTTCATGAGGATCACCAAAATCAAGAATGATCTCTTATCAATTGGAGAGGTCATAGCTGACCGAGAAATCATTCTCGTTTCTATTGGAGGACTTCCCTGGCCATTGTATGCATTTAATGTAATTCCTGATTTTGATGAATTGTTGATGAGATGCACTCAAGAGGAGACAAGGATGATGGAGAGATACCATCCCTAAAATGGGAATGGAATTGACCCTATTGCCTTCACTGCTCATGCAAAGAAGATGAATAATGCCGATCTGAGAAATCAAAATAATGGAAGAGCGGGTCTCAAGGGAAGGAAGGGAAGATGTTACAATTGTAACAAGTTTGATCACTATGATAGAGAGTGCCCTAATAAAAGGGACCCTCCCCAAGATGATGACAACAACAACAACAACTCCAGGGGGAATGGAAATCAAAGGAAAAACATGTTCAAAGGAAAGAGAAAGGCTCTCTTTGATCGAAATGAAAATGGAAATGGTCAAACTTTCAAGAGGTCAAGGAACTCCATGTATGATGAATATAATGTTGTTGATAATAAGAGAAATGAATATATTCTTATATCTGCCCTCTCTGCACACATCTCCTCCCGACACCCTGGATAATTGGTTGATTGATAGTGGCGCCTCAAGGCACTTCACTCGATATAAAGAGGCCCTCTCTGATAATTTGGAAATTATCCTTGGAGACAATTCCACCTATCTTGTGAAAGGGACATGGACTGTGAACCTCCATATAAATCAACGTCAAGTCCTCCATTTGCAAGACATGTTGTATGCACCTGACTTAAAGAAGAATCTAGTGTCTATCTCATTAATGAAAGACAAATGATTCAAGGTGGAATTAATCGATGGGAAGGTACACATTTGTAAGAGGAACTTCAAAGAAGCATTCACTCTTGGATTTAGGGTGGATACACTCTATCAGGTTGGAGGAAGTATGCTGGGAGCCATGACATGTAACACAATTATTTAATCTGATCTATGGCACCGAAGGTTTTCACACTTTCATTATAAATCCCTTCCCGAAGCAAGGAAGGTGGTCACAGGTATACACGATTTCAAAGATGATCATGAAGGTGTATGTAAGGGTTGTGCCAAAGGAAAGCATACAAGGGGACCATTCCCCTCAAGTGTCACTAAGACATCTGATATTTTACAACTGATTCATTCTGATCTATCTAGTATGTTACCTGTAACCTCCTTGGGAGGATGCTTATACTATGTCACTTTTATAGAATACTTCTCCCACAAGACTTGGATATACTTCTCCTAAAGGACGTAACATTCAAATGGTTTCGCACCTTCAAGGTCTTGGTTGAAAATCAAACAGGGAAGAAGATCAAAATTTTGAGGACTGATAATGGAACCGAATATAACTCAAATTAATTCAATGACTATTGCAGGGAAGTTGGAATTAAGAGGGAGACCACTACTGTATATACTCCCAAACAAAATGGTGTTGCTAAAAGGAAGAATATAACCATTTTGGAAGTTGCCCATGATATGATTTATGAACAAGGTCTTTCGAAGTTCCTATGGGGAGAAGCTTCAGACATCGCTGTGTATGTTCAAAATAAATGCCCACATTCTGCAGTGGACTCCAAAACTCCCGAAGAAGTATTCTCTGTTAAGAAGCCTGATGTTTCTCATTTTAAAGTTTTTGAAAGTCCCATATATTTTCATGTGCCGAAAGAAAAGAGAAGAAAATTGGATTCTTTTGGAAAGAAGGGAACGCTTGTGGGCTACAGTGAAACCTCGAAGGCATATAGAATCTATGTGCCTAGGCAAAGAGAAGTGGAGATATGTCATGATGTCACCTTTGACGAAGACACTGCCCTCATGAAGGTTAGAGATCTTTCTATCTCAAAGGAAGACAAAGAAGAAGAAGAAGCAGGAAGGCAGGAAGAACCGAAGGATGAAACAACGCCCGATGTTGAAGGACTGATGGATCCTATAGGTCCACCTTATTCAAATAAAAGAAGGCCCTCGTGGCTTAGAGACACTCTAGAAGATGTTGAGAGACATGTTGCTCCAAAGGGAAAATTCTGTGAAAGTAAGAAGCTGAATAGGTACCAAGGGTACCTAGCAGCCATGAAAATTATTGTATAGTCTGAGCCTAGAATGTTTGAAGAAGCCGTGAAGCATCAAGTTTGGAAGGATGATATGAACGAAGAATATGAGTCGATCATGAAAAATGATGTTTGGGATGTGGTCCCTAGACTAAAGGACAAATATGTTGTCACCTAGAAATGGCTCTACAAGATCAATCTGAAAAATTCAAGGCAAGTTTTGTTTCCCGAGGCTTCTCTCAAAAGGAAGGCATATATTATGATGAAATATTTTCACATGTTGCCCGCTACACCACCATCCGTTCGATCATAGCCCTTGATGCATCGCAAGGATGGAGTCTACATCAGATGGATGTCAAGACTGCCTTATTACATGGCTCAATAAAGGAAGAGGTCTACGTGGAACAACCTTTGGGGTTCAAAGTTCGAGATAGAGATACATATGTATGCAAGTTGAAGAAATCCCTCTATGGGTTGAAGCGAGCCCCTAGGGATTGGTATGAGAGGATCGATAGCTACTTGATAAAGCTGGGATTTACATGAAATGATGTTGATCCAAACATTTATTTTAAGGTTGATAATGACAAGCATCTCATTCTGGTTCTCTATGTGGACGATCTCTTCCTGACAGGTGTTGACCCTCTTATTCATAAATGTAAGAGGGGGCTAACTTATGAGTTTGAGATGAAGGACCTAGGTCTGATGCACTATTTCCTAGGCTTGAAGGTCTAGAAAAAGACAGATGAGATTTTCCTTTCTCAAGGAAAATATATTGTCAAGCCGTTGGAGAGATTTGGGATGGTGGACTGCAAGTCCATGACTACTCCGATGGAGCTCAACTTTAAGAAGTTGTGTGGAAGTGCTGCTGGGCCCGATTTGGGAAATCCTACCGAGTATCGTCAATTAGTGGGGGCTCTGATGTTCTTAGTGAACTCATGTCCAGACATATGTTTTGAAGTGAACACATTAAGTCAATATATGGTTGAGCCTAATCACATTCACTAGATTGGTGCCAAGAATCTCTTGAGATATCTCCGAGGCATAATCAACCATGGGATGAGATACATTGTTGGGAGTATGAGGCTCCATGGATATATCGAGATGATTGGGCAGGTAGTGTGGTGGATCATAAGAGCACATCTGGATGTTCCTTCACCTTAGGTTCTGCTTCGATTTCCTGGATGAGTAGGAAGTAGAAATCAGTTACTTTGAGCACCACCAAGGCCGAATACATTGCAACAAGTATGGAATGTTGTGAATATATTTGGTTCAAAAAGCTCTTCAGTGATATTTTTCGGCATGTGCTAGATACCATCGTGATCCTTTGTGACAACCAAAGTGGGATTTGTCTTTATGAGAATCCCATGTTCCACGACTGATCCAAGCATATTGATATCAGGTACCACTTTGTCTGGGACATGGTACAACGAAGCACCATAAGGCTCCATCACATTGGGATTGATGAGAAGGTCACAGATATTCTCACGAAGCCCCTGGGGAAGGTCAAATTATTAACCTTTCGTGAGAAGCTTGGTATCGTGGATAGACCCTATTATGAGGGTCTCGCTTGAGTTGGACTATGAGCTCTGGAAGCTCCAGGGGACTTGGGGATAAATACTTGGAGCTATAAGAAACCACAGGGCTAGGTTCGCCTTACCTTTTTGGTGTGCTATTTCCCCATTGTTATGATATTTAGCTAGTTCACCATCTCTTTGATCTATACCCCACATACAACCTACCCATGTAGTTCGAGACTCATGGGAAGTACCTCTCATCTGGTTAATGAGTTGGGAAATGAGGATAGAGACCATAACATTACTGATGGACGCATTGTGTATTTTCGCACTATTTATGTCTAGGATGTGATGTGTCCAACAAATTGATATAGCATCAAGTCTAGTTGAGGTTTTTACCTCTAAACTGACTTCAGGTGAGTGGAGAGTAGCAAGGTATTTGTGACTAACTATCGATCATATATTTTTCATTATTTATTCTACAACAAAGTACAACCGACAAAGTATAGAGACATCATGATGACACAATGTTGTAGGATGATATCTGATAGTACATGATGGTACTGGATGACAATATTGCATAGGTTGATAGATGGATGGACATGTGGAGTTCTCCCTAGTTGAGAGGGAGTGTCAAATTTGGAAACTAGGGCCAAAATCCATGTTTCACTGCTAATATGATGGAGATGATATTTTTGTTGGATTCCTCTTTCTGAGAGGTGCAAGATTGATCTAAAGATCATCTTGTTTGGATGAGCATAATTTGTATTTTGAATTTATTATCCTCACATGTGCAATTTGTCAAGGTCAGCCAGATTTGTAATGTAGGCTCACAAGCCCCAAAAGATGTGTCACACACCCTCACTGATGGATATAAAACAGAGAGACTCAAACCTCATTTGGACATCATCTCATCACACATCCCTCTCTCCATTTGGTTGTTTCATACAAGCCCAAGAGGCTTTCCCTCTCCTCCGCACGTGTGGAACAATAGCGGGAAATTTCATACTGTTTTAGGGCTTTTCTGGACAACGTTGATTTTGGGTCAACCCTTGTTGTTTGACTTCGTTTTTGGGCCAGAATTTCGATTTTAAGAGGCCGAAACTAGAGACACAAAAACTGAGGAGAAACATTGACTTTGACTATTGTTGACCGCATTGTTGACCGTTTGACTGCGGACTTTGACCAATGCATTGACTGAATTTCAGGACTGTTTTGGGCTGATTTTGACTGTGATTGGAGGTCGAGTTTGATTGGGTTTGACTGAGATTCATTGGAGGCTGATTTGATAGTTTTATTAGCGTTGAATTTGCTAGCTAGGGCATCCTATTGACTATTGTAAATTGTACTTTCTCTCTTTGCTAAATTTGAAGAATAATAAGAATATTTGATCAAAGGGTTCCCCCCACATTAGGGTTTTTCCTTGGCGTTTGCCAAATTATTGTGTCTCTTGTCTTGGCTTGTCTTTTTTCGATTTATTTATGTTCTATCAACGTTTACTATCAATGTTAATGTGATTGCATAACATGAAATTGAATTGGGCTTAATAAGAAATATTGAAGTAAATTTCTCTAAGCATAGAATATACCATGGTTAACTAAAATTAACATTGTCCCCCTTTGACATTAATAGTAAAGGGTGCTCCCCTTGTTTGCATCTTTTCAACATTCCTCGACAACTGTTCGTCTTTTTCTATCACTGAGGATTTCTCCCCGTGACTTTGTGCTTGCGAAGGACATTTGAATCATACAACCTATTATATGTTTCAAGTGTATCGTTTAAGGTAGTAGGAACTTTTAGGTACTCATGCTCTCATCATGGTTTGGGAGGTCTACACTAGCCAAGTGTTATATTCAATTTGTCATCTTACCCAATTAGCAAGGTTCAACTTTCAAAGGTTTAATTCTTACATAATAACTCAATGTGCTTGTGGGTAGTGACCTTTGTTCTCAATTCTAAATTCAATTTCGATCAAGTTCAATTGAAAAACAAAATTGGAGGTCCTAAAGGTGGTTTCATCATAGAACTATTGTTTAGGTAGGTGCAAATAACTACTTTCATGGTCTGTCAAGGAGTTAATTGACAAATAAATGCCATGTTCTATATTAGTTTTAGTTCAATTTATATCAACAACAATGCCTTCAAAATATGATCTTCTATTTATCAATATTATTTCATCTAAATGAGAAGAGGATGGTTATGCAATGAAGTGTTCACACATCCAATGACGAATTGACGAAAGAGTATTGACATCCCTAGGCCTCCACAAATAATTGTGCATTTCAGTGTCTGCTGTATCAATCATTCGTTTCTTTGGCACCAAAACTAGATCCTTTGTTGTTTCACCTTGTTCACTTGTAGTTTGATCTTATTATTTTTTTCTTCAAACTTGCACTAGTAGTATTTCCATGGCCCAACTTTCCTTCTAAAATATATTGAAACAATTCTACATTTTCATCAAGGACCTTCACTATTTCATATAGTAACTTTATAACTTGTACTCGTATCATGCATCTCCCATCGGGCTCGTCTTCTCCACAAAAACAATATTTGTTAATCCATTCTTAAACTGTCCACAAAAGTTACACCTTCTGCTTCTATAGTTTCCTGACAAGAAATGATTGGGGGAGACACTTATAGATCTACAAAAACAAACCTCTCTTAAATCCTTAATATATCTCTATAAATGAATCTCCTCAACAACTGTAATAACTTGTTCACCTTTGCTAGACACACTGACTTCAACAAAAGGATCTGTTATGTTCGAACGCTGCAAACCTTTCTTAAGAGTTGTCATGTCAATTGTCTTTGAGGGTTCAATAGCTACTCTCAAGGTGGGCCCAACTTGGTAGGTCATACTTGCAAAGGTCCAACAATAAGGTACTCATGAAAGAGTAGAATTTTTCAAAATATGTTGTTTGAGGCCTCTAATTGGAACAACGTTATCGGTTGAAGAAATAGAAATTTGCTGTAAAGCTCTAACCATAGTTAGATACAAGGTTTGCACCTTTGCTTCTTGCACATGTTTCGGTAAGGATCCATCTTCAAAGGGTTGTAGCCTGAAGAAAGTACAAGCAATTTATGACCAGTAGAGATCACACCACTGAAAACTAAGAAAACACTCTTGATGCCTCACATCTGTCTCACCCAATCCAAATTTTTCCACCACATTTCTTAGAATTTATCACTAGGACCTTTGTGGGGAAGCATATGTAGTAAAAAAAAGAATTATATTGTGTAGTCCGCCTGTCAACCTTTGAACAAGCTTTCATCAACAATTTAGACCTGTGTCTTGAGCATACAGATCCATCTTTGGCTATTCATGTTTTCTTCTCCACACCTTTGTGAATTTTTTTATTTATGCATGGTAGGAATATCTTCTTTCCTTGATTTTTTTAGGAGACCATCTCATGTTGCTTTTGTAGTCACGTGCTATATGCCCAAAATTGTGGCATTTGTAGCATTATGCATTGTATTTGAATGAGGGCGCGAATGAATTATGATTTCTGCTGCTATAACCATTCAGACCTCTGATTTGGATGCTTGCAATTTTTCTTCTATAGATCTGATAAGGGCCTCTATTTATCATAGGATCTACAATCCCCTGCTTTATATCCAAAGTTCGTACATGAAAAGTAATGACCACAAAATATAGTTTGATACATTGCTAAGAAGAATTGTCTTGATGAAGTAGTTCTTCTGAATTTTTGTTTTGAAGAAGATTCAAATCTTTGCTGATCCTTGCCTCTTATTTCACTGTTGCTTGTATTGTGTAGGGACCCCTTGAGGACATCAACATAGCTTCTTGGTGAAATAGCTCATCCAAAGTCATCCTAGTTTATTTCCTTGTTTCCACTGTGGTTGGGGATTTGAAGAATATTATTTTCTGGTGACTTAAGGCTTGCATCTTCTTTGTATGAAGTCTCACCCACATAACCTATATCTATTTTGTTGTAAGGTGATATTTGACTATTGAGAATATTATCCAACATTTGAGAAATTTTCAGGTTCTTGTTGAGATTGTCTACTTCATTACATAATGAAACAATCTTTGCTTCAAAGTTATCACAATTTTCTTCTTCTTCTTTCAACTGGGTTTTCATCACTTCTTTTGTTCTCTTTTCTACTTCTAGCTGAACTTTCAAGGAGACGACTTCTTCAAATTTTTTCTCTTGCTCTTTTTGTTTTTGATAAAATTCTACTTCTAGTTTCTTATAATTTTCAACCTTTTCCTTCACTTGAGTTTAAAAAATTTCTTCTCTTTTATGCTTCCTTTTCTTGAAATCTGAGGAGGACAACTTTTGTTTCATCAATGTTATGAATTTTCTCTTCAAGGATTTGAAATTTCTCTTTAAGCCTCATATTTTCTTCTCTAAGCATGATGATTTGTTCTTGAGCAACCACAAATTATACTTCAAAATCCATTTCAATGGTGGAACCTTCTTATAGATCTGATTGTCTTCATCTTATTTAAAATGTTCCCTATTTATGAAGGTGACTTCTTTTGAGGGTTTGGAGTCTTGCCTTCTTGAACTTTCCATTTATGTTTCTAAGGTATACTTTCCAGCTGTCAAGTTGTGTCTAAAGGAATCTGATCTGATATTAATTGTTGGAAATACTGAGATGAGGGGTGAATCAATATTTCATTACTATTAACAATTTTTAGCCTTTAAAACATCTGATGCACATAAATCATGATATATATATATATATATATATATATATATATATATATTTGTGTGTGTGTGAAACACTTTTAAATTTTATCTTTGTAAATCTTTTGTAGATTTCCTTATACAATTTAAACACCAAATTACAACTTTTGCAGGCACCAAGCTACAAGAGACTTCACTCCCCTACTTGAACACCAACTCAACAAATTTGTAGACACAAACCTACAATGGACTTCAATCCCCTAACTGAGCACCAACTCAACAAATTAGTAGGCACCTGCCTACTTCTATTTGTTCTTTAGATTTGTCATCAACAATTCTTGATCCAACCATATGCCCTTCCTATAGTTATTAACTTTATTATTAACTTAGCTTGAATCTTCAACTTGGTTTGTCTCTTCAACAAAAAATGAAATCTCCCATATATCTGATGTTATTTAGTTGTTTTCATTCTTCCTCAGAGTATAATATTACTAGAGTACTACAAATAAAATATATCCACAAAAGTTAAGATTCTTGCACAAGGTTCAACAACTTTTTATTATGTTCTCTCTTACAAGACCATCAGGTCTCGACTTCCATTGGGACATAGTAACAACACCAAAAATAAATCACTGTCAATATTCTTGGTGTCCTTCTTGAGGATCACCACATCCACCCTTCCTTAACACATGTGTCATTCAAATTAAAAGTCTGAGATGGAAATCAACACCACCTTCCTGATTGACCTCTAACATCACCAAAGCAGTAACCCATTCCTTTAATTCACTCTTGTTCTAGTGTCGATGTTTAGACTTGAAAAAGGTAGATATGCCCACCTAGAAGCTTGTACCCAATGCTATGCAGACTTAGTCTACACAACACTTGATCACTTATGTATAGGATATATTACAAACTTGTAGTCTAAGATTGGCCTCCTTCAAAGCCAACAAGAGTAAACGCAATTTGTACATGTAGATGAGATAATCTAGGGTTCAATCTCCATTAAAAACAATAATAGAGAAACACCAATCATTGAACAAATGCCTAGATAAACTAGGGCTTGACCCCCTCCAAAAACAACATAGATTTTGTCATGTCATAGAGTAACACCATAAATAATAAGAAACAAAACTACCCCAACTCAACTTAGACTCCTTTTCTTTTTTAGCTCGGTTATTCTACTCTTTGGTCCTCAACTTGACATTGTTCTAACTCATTTCGGATTTTCAGTGGTCTATTTCAGACCTTATTCCAAACAGTGGGTTGGTTCATGGAGTATGAACCTCAAACCTGTTACTAGGGCTAATTTAAACTCATAACCGTCTAAAATATCCCTAGAACTGTGCTAAAAGAGCCTCCTATAGCTCAAGCAGAGGTAGAGAATATATCACCTAAGACATGTCCAACTCAACTTCACCTCATACCTGCTCCTTCACTACCCTAAAGTAGAACCGAAAATGATGCTTGAGTCTAGTGCAAAATTCCTCCACATAACTCTTATTTATAGTTTTTGGGCATCTAGGTTGGGGCTTAATTGTGAAACTGGTAGGATGTATAATACATGCATGAATATATTCAAAATTCAATTTCTTCTCAACTATGAGGAGTTAGGAGGCATGCCACCTATCATCGAAAGGTCTCAAAATATGCTATTTGACTATATAACTTTCCCTTTAATTTGGACTGCCGTTGACATCAATAACAACCATTTTCAACATTGATGATGAAATCATTTTTTTGTTTGTCATAAGATAAAATGATAATTTTAATTTTTTGATTTTTTATATATTAAAAAACTTTAAAATAAATGTTTCTAGATGACACTATATATATATATATATATATATATAATCTAGTTAACAATTTTTGTTTTGTTTTGTCTTTTTATCCAAAGTCTGTAATTTCATTAAAAATTAATAAAATTACATGAGAAAGATGTTGATGCATTCAAGGAAGGCATACATGCACACTATTTTTACTGAAAATAAAACATAACCCTTAGCATTGGCTATAAGCCATCAACTAAAACCAAGATAAGATAAGATAATTATATTAATGTCCAATGAATGACCACAAAAAGGTCAATGGGACTGCAGAGTACAATGATGTCGATACAAGGAGTACCAAAAGGTCTCCTATATAAAGAGAAAGAAATAAGAAATAAAGAAAGAAAAACATAATGCCTAAAAACCAGAATGAGGAAAGTCCTAGACTCTAACGGCACAAGATAATGGTCCACTAAATCCCTGTCCTAACACTCGAGGTCGAATGCAAAAAACTCAAGATGGAGTGTTGTCCCGAGGGAGGGCTAAGGGAGGATCTAGAGCCTCTGTTATGTCGCTGTCGAGAAGAAGTGATATGTTACTGATGACTGGGCGATCTCAACTGCCTGCTAGTAAGAGATCTGGTCCAGTAATGACTCAGGGGTCCCTGTGCTAGGGGGATGGCCCCTCTAGCTCGCACTGATCTAGAGTCTGAGGAAACAATGTTATTAACTTGTCGCTTCATGCCTCTTGCTGACAAGAGCACTGTAAAAAATGACGTAATCCACTGCACATGATCTGCTCTAGGAGGAGGCTGGAGAATCTGTACACGAAGTCTCGTGGCCTCCTGTGTTTACAAGGCTATACATCTCTGGTCTGGGTATTGAAAGAAGCTAGATAAGGTTTGTATCCTTCTGAACAAGCAATGGAATATCCCACGAATATCATAGTAAATGGGGCAATGAAAGATGAAGTGCTCCTTCGACTCAGTCTCTCGAAGGTGGCACAAATGACAAATCCTATCTAACCGTCCAATCTGATGGTCAGTCTCAATTTGCAGTTTATGAGAAGTGCGTGCATCCAATGGCAAAGCATGTAATGGGGCCGAACAATGAGTCCATCTCTCAACAACATGAAGTGCTTAGCATACAAAGCCATCTTCGGACGTAACCCATCTCGAGGATTTATCCAAGTAACCTGTACATATTTCCTGTAAATATCCTCTCGATGATTTTATTCATCTCTTGTTTGGTTGGTAGGAGGTGGCCCGGTGCACACAAAGAATACTTGAATGGAGGGAGTTGGTCTATCTTGATACCAACTGAAGCAAGGAGATCTGAGACTCCATCATACCAACATCATGAACGAGCTGAAGGAATCACCACTGCATTGGACTCTGATGAAAGGTAGGCCATGTATGGATATCGGTCCCGCCCCGTCGTTGTATCTGCAAAACCCCCACGAAAGGGGTGAGCTCCAAACTATGCAATAATGATGGGCTGATGAACTGTCTTCTTGCATTGAATGATGCAGCGAATAAGGGTGATTTGCACTCTCTCTGCAGAAGACCAATCAGACTTTAGTAAGCTAGGACCCCAAACCTCTAAACCATATAGAACTGTGGGTCAAACAAGACTGTCCATCAGTGACATCTTGGCTGATATGTCCTGAAAATGATTATGAAAACATCTTGGATCCATAGCCCTTGTTGATTCAAGGCTAGAGTGCAGGCCGCAAGCTAAAGCGAGGTCCTGTGAATAATACCCCCATATAGGTGTATGAGCTAGTGATCTCAATCTCCTCTCCTCTGAAAAAGAAATGGAGGTCACAGAGGAACTTCTTCGATGTGTTGAAGATCATAACCTTGGTTTTACCTAGGTTAACCGTCAACTATCGAAGATCACTGAAAAGGGCCAGGACATCCAGCTGCCTTTGCAATCCGTCAGGATATGGGGCTAGAAGGACCACATCATCTGCAAACAACAAGATAGAAATCACGACATGATGTAGAAGGCAACCATCACCGTCTTGGATGTGTTCACGCAAGAAGGACTCCAGCTTGTCAATATAGATCCCAAATAGTGTGGGGGACAAGGGACAACCTTGTTTTACCCCAATAGTGCTTCGGATAATATCTGATAGCCCATGTACTATGCGCAGACGACCAAGGACCGAATCATATAAGCGCATGATGGCTCACAAGAGGGTATCTGAGATGCCAATATCTCCGAGTCTCTAGAATAATGCTTCTCTAGGGACCGAGTCAAAAGATTTTCGAAAGTCTACAAAACAACAATAGAATTTCAAAGAGCGATGTCGTGCCTCCTCAATGATGGCCCTAAGTGTAAGGATGTGGTTGATAGTCTGGTGCTCAGGTCGAAATCCAGCCTATCCTCTTGCTCTAAGTTGTTTCCGCTCAAGCTCCTTGGAGATTTGGAGGTGGAGGGATGTAGCATATAGTTTGGAGAATGTGTGGCCCACCATGATAGTCCTATAATTGTTGGGATCTGAGCTGGGCCCTGATTTGTGTATCGGGTGAATGATGTGTTGAGACCATGTCGATGGGAAACCTGTACAGACCATATGGTTGAATAGATCAACCAAGTAGGGAACTAGAGCACGAAGATCGTGTTTAGAGAACTCTGCCTGGAAACCATCCTCATCTGCTGCTTTGCTGCTGTTCATCACCCAAATGGCCTCTCTGATGTCACTATCATAGATGAAAGAGCGTTAGGGAACCAAAGCACGAAGACCGAGTTTAGAAAACTCTGCCTGGAAACCATCCTTATTTGCTACTTTGCTGCTGTTCATCACCCAAATGGCCTCTTTGATGTCACTATCATAGATGAAAGAGCGTTGTGCAAACTAAGAATGATAATAGTAAGTTAATTTCTCTTTTTTCCCCTTTTTGTCTTTGGATCATCTGCCAATCTTTTGTAGATGAAGAGATAGGAATCATTGCCATCTCATCCCCCCACCATCGGGGGTATTTTTGATTTGAATCAATAATTTCTTGCGAATAGACTCTCTTTGAGCCCACTAAAATATCCTCCTTGTGGGTATGTATTCAGTAAGTGCCTGTTTAGGGGTTGAGATTTGTTCTTTAATATTTTGCATGGGATGTCCTGGATTCTCAAGATTTGGGAAACTCCTATCCTCCTGCTTGGGAGGCTCATCTCAGGTTTCCACATTTTCAGTTGCCATAGAAGTAGGATTGAAGGGTTGCCAACGCTTGGCCTTACGATCCTGTGCTCTTTTTTTTTTTTTCGAGACTGCTTGATCTGTGGAAAAAAATCCCATGAATGATTTGTTTGGAAACAAATACGACCAACGAGACCTTCTCTTAGATCCATGAGAAAAAGTAAATAGAACATTCACCATTCTATCTATATCTATTTTTTTGAAATATCCTAGGGTGTTTCCAATGTCCATTAGTACCTTTTAGTGCCAAAAGGTAGAGGAAGACTTGGTAACCTGACCCGTACAAATATTTTGGTTACTACCATTGTTGAAGCATTGAAATATAGAAATCAAGAGTCCGAAATTACTCCAAAACCACAACCCCTCCCTAAACACATTTTCTACAACTTCATGAAACGCAAATGGTGCCACAAAGAATCCTTTTGAGCAAACATATATGACATAGTTTTTGGTCCAAGTTGAAAAGACCCCTTTGTGTAGCTCTCTTTTGATTTGGGCATTTGGGCCAGAAACCAATGCCCAAAAACCATTAAATCTATATAATAGCTGAGAGAGTTGTCTTTAGTGCAACTTTTTGAAGTTTCAGGTGCCGGAATCCGATGAAATTTTTTGAGGTAAAATCTTGGTTTTTGTTATTCACACTGGTTTTTTGACTCTATATATGGATTGTGCAAAGTTAGCAATCAAACTTCTCTTTTCAATAAATTCCTGCAGGAATTCAGAGAAATTACACCGTAAAAAGTCGCACTAAGTCACCGTAGAAGCCTTCAAAAAGTCGCACTAAAAATTGGAGGTTGAGGAATCGAAATTTTACCTCTTCATTATTAATATCCAGTGCTGACGTCTGATCCGACTTCTCAACAATTTAGGGGCCCGGAAGGGAGGAAGTTTGTTGATCTGACTTCTCAACAATTTAGGGGTCCGTAAGGAAGTTGTTCTACTACATTAGATCTTCCTCATGCCGCGCTCTTGTATGAGACAGACGACGCTGGCTTTCCAGAGTCTTTAGCACCCTCATGCGATCTCGAAAGCAAAACTATATTTGAGTTTCTAAAGATCCAATAATCAGACAAGTCTGATAGATATTGCAATTGTTTACCAATAATCAAACAAATCTTATAGATATTGCAATTGTTTACCTCCATAGATCAAAAATTGAACAACTGAAGGGATTCCCAGGTAGTTCTCCAAGTTTTTCTTTAAAGACTGTATCAGAAACCCCTACCTAGATCAGGATCAAATTTCCTAGTAGTGTTTGATGAAGACCTGAAAAATTTCCAAGGGGCAAGATCTTCCAACCTCTTTTCTGATCTCGAAGGTGTTATGGGGTCTTTCTTCTCAATCTGCGGCGGTAGCGTAATCCTTAGAAACGGTAGCATATAAACCTCGATCACCACCAATATTACCGACATCTTGCCAATATATGCCGCTGAAACCCTTCGCTATGTGTCCACCAGAAATATCGAGCATGGCCTAGCGACCATGGGTGAGCTCACATTCGCTAAACCTCTGCGAGGTTTTCAAATCAGGATCTCCATTGAAGTTGTCATGGAGGTCACCAGGGCGGTTTTGCTCAAGGTTCTAGTTCTCTAAATATTCAGTGGGCTTGCCACATGCATGCTCCAGAGAATCGCCCAACCATTTGGGGGTCTTGGCGTCTTGCAGCCGCAAGGGATTCCTCTTTGTTGCCCTAGCCTTTGTCTTGGTTTTTTTTTTAAACTTAATTTTTTCTAAGCTTTCAATTGCTAACCACACATGAAGGAAGGGGATGCAAAATCAAGGGATGAGGAAACAGTAGCAGTTTCAATGCCATTTCCCCACCACCAGATCTAGAGTTCCTAGTTAATAAGAAAATATTTATGTAATTTAATTATTAATTATTTTGCATAAAAAAATCAAATTAATTAATATATATATATATATATATATATATCTTAACGTAACTTTAAAATTATTAAATCACACACATATATATGATATGAAATGAAATTTTAATGTTTGCTAGACTAGAAATATTAGAAATAGTTTTTGGGAACGAGTCTCTCGTTTTTGCCTTTTGCATTTCAGTTCTTTTCTTATTCAAATTGATGATGCGCTGGTCCAACTTTCCAACAAAATAGTTTTTGGGAATGAGTCTCTCATTTTTGCCTTTTGCATTTCAATCCTTTTCTTATTCAAATTGATGATGAGCTGGCCCAACCTTCCAACAATCTCATCGCTGAAAACACAATGCCAAGAAACCGATGCTAGCATATTCCCATAAATTTCTCTAATGTCTTTGAACGCATCACATTCCAAAATGAAATGTTTTTCCGATTCCACTGCCCTAGAGGTGCAAAATGTACACGTGTAAAATGTACACACTTGTTCTTCCCAAGCTTCTTTAGGCCTTTTCCACCATCCTGTTTCACACCGAAGATGATGCGAGTTGGTTTTTAATTGAGCAATAAGAACCTTTGCCCTCTAGGGAATGTTGGCTCCAATGCACTCTTTTTGTTGGAGATCATACGTAGGGTTGAATTCTTCAATGTAGTACTTCTTCTTTCTACCCAACTCTTTTCCCCATACATGTTTATGAAACTTCTCCATAAAAAAATTCTTTAGCTCTTTGTTATTTGTGGGATAA
The DNA here is from genome assembly GCA_034641835.2 of Pinus albicaulis. Taxonomy (NCBI): domain Eukaryota; kingdom Viridiplantae; phylum Streptophyta; class Pinopsida; order Pinales; family Pinaceae; genus Pinus; species Pinus albicaulis. The sequence continues at coordinate 609,077,674 of CM076584.1, read as the reverse complement.
GAATTGAGGTAGATATTCCATTTTTGCTATGTAGTTTTGTCTCATCCATGTTTTCTTTCTTTCACTCATGCCTTCCTTGAAGATAACATTAGGCCATCTACCTCCTCCCATTTGCTCAATTCTTTTTAGATATTTTATGAGCCGAACCTTAGCAATTGCTTCGATGGGAGTTGCTCCTATTTCACTCAAAATTATCTCATAAGGTACCAAAATTTTTATTTTGAACTTGCTCATGATCAAGCGTTTTTGGATTTTCTCAATTTGCTTCCATTTTGAGACAGGGGTGCTGCTAGCCCACAATTCACACCCATATAGCATCACTGGACAAAATAGGAGCCCAAAAAGCACTTTAATCATTTTCCAATCCCATAACTCAGCCTCTCTACATATGTTTTGAAAAACATATAATGCTTTCCACCCTCCTAAGATTCTATTCTTTTTGCAGTCCTCCTAATTAAGTTTGTTGTTGAAATCGATCCCGAGGTATTTGTACTCATTTACTTCTTCAAGAATGTTGCCTTCAAAGAAGAACATATGCTGACTCTGCTTCCTTTTATTAGAGAAAATCATTATCTTGGTCTTGCTAATATTGACTTGCATCCCCACTCCTCTACAAAAATGCTCAAGGGCATATAGGTGCATTTGCAATCCATGGGTCGATTTAGAAATCAATACAAGATCATCAACATATTAAAGAAACTTTATCACAAACTCCCCCAATTTACTGGAAAACAATTTGTTTTCGATTTCCTATTTTTTGCTAAGTTTGCACTTCCCAAACACCCTTTGAATTATATTTGTTAACTCATTTTTGTTGAAGCTTTGGAAACCAATTTTCTCTTTTTGAATTAATCTCTCCAACATTGTCTTGAAGATAGTACAATTTTCTTGTGTTAGAAGAATTTTTCCCCTTGGTAGTGATTTCCGAGAGCATTGGGTTTTTCTCTGATGCTGCCTTTCTTCTACCCATGATAACTTCATATAAATTGGGTTATGGTCTGATTTTAAGTCCCAATTATGCTCTCGAATCTTAACTTCATCTATCTTTTCTATCAAGCTTTGTGAACAACTCACATAATCAACGAGACTTGCCCCATTGTATGCGTTGCAAGTGAAGTTCCCAGACCTTTTCCATATTTCCATACCATTGTAAATAATTAAGTTGAAAGCCCCACACAGTGTAAGCAATTCTTCTCCAAAATGATTGCTAAATTTGTCATCTTCTAAACATCTCACCCATTGGGGATTCTCCTCTTTAGTGAGACAAATAGGATTATGATCCTCTTTGCAACAAAGAATACTAGCTTGCTGGTTTTTTGTTCTAGAATTAAAGTCACCCACTAAAAACACTTCTCCCTGCTGATAGTACACAGAAATATCTTGCTTTAAAGCTGCATACAGATCTTTGTTGTCTAGCCCCTTATTTTTGTAAGTTTTTGAGACTTGAGGGGCAAAATAGCATGTTGCAATTCTTATTTGATTCTCATTCTTTGATATTTTGAACCATAAATATTGTTTATTTTCATCTTCTTTCATCAATTGAATGTGACGACCTTCCTTTTCTTTCACTAAAACTAGTATCCCCATACCCTTTGCCATTTTCTGCTACTTTGTTCCAAACTGCTAACTTCAAATAACCGTCAAACACAAGAGTTTTGCAACCATCATGTTCATGAGTTTCCATGAGACAAATTATGTCTCTACCTTCTGCAATAGGCCCTAACCCAGGTCCCCTCCTCCAAGGTAGCCATGACTTGCAACCCTTTTTATAAAGTTTTTATCCCATTTGTTATTTATTTTTTAAGATAATTGATTTTTTTGTGTATTAAAAATATGCGTAAGGCATGCAAAAATACCTCATGTGTATATCAAAGAGGATATTGAGTGATATAGGAATAGGGTTATGGTCTCGAAGAGACCCTAAGAATCAAATTTGAGAATGTTCTTCTCTATACAATTCATAATTATCTAGTGATCTATAAGTATAAAGCTTACAGTGGCTCCCTAACAAAAAAAATTACATTCCATTGGTATCAGTTTGATTTTTGGGTTTTCTTAGTGATATATCCTTCTTTTCCTCTTGGCCATTCTCCTCCTTTGTTAACATTTTGATATTTGGGAGCTTAAAGGACCTCCACATAGCCAACCGATTACTCCACCTGTTTTCATTATTTGAAAGGCCACTTGCACTTTTGGGCATGAGAATATACCTCCGCGTTAAGGAGTGAAACACTTATTTTTATTGATATTAATCACCAAGTCAACCCCTGTTTTGTTATGTTTTAGAATATGAAAGACTTCATATTGTACAAATTTATAAATCAAACCTCTTATTGTTGCAAGGAGATTCTTTCAAATTATTAGGAGAGCATGGGGGCTTCACTCAATGAACCTCTGAGATATCACCTGTGTTTGTGGCATACTAAACAATATCCCTAATTTGACTACATATGGGAAAATACCTCTAAAAATCGCATTATTTAACCCCCTACCAATACGATCCCAATAGACCTACCCAATTTTAAAACCCCTACTCACTAGATATTGTAAGTATCAATTTTTTCATTAACATTTTTTATACCCTTATATTTTTTCATTAACTTTGAGCTCTATTTTTTATACCTTCCAATATAAAAACCATTTACCCCCTAATATATGCTCAATATATTTGTCATTTTTCCTCAATATATATTCCCCAATATGAACACACGTGGTATGGTATTGTTCCCCTAGTGAAGCCTTTGTGTAGGAGAGGAGCTCTTTCGTAAATAAGGAATGAGGAGAGAAGAGTTCATTAGTATAGTTAACTTGGTGACTTTCAATTGTAGTGCTTGGAGTAGGCCTTGATAAAGGCTATAAGATTTTGCTTGATTGTTTGAGGCTAAACTTAGAATCCAAGAATACAATTTTTTTTTTCATCTGGGGTAATATATTAACCCCTACTCCCGTGACCCTTGGATTATATTTTAAGGCCCCATTAAATGATAGAACTAGTTGAGTTTGTCCTTAAAACGATTCAACAAATTCCTCCTTTGATAATCTAAGCTTTCTGACATTTTTTTCTTTTTCGACTCTTGATTTGATTTGTTCTTGTAGATTAAAGCGTTGAATCCATTTTTCTTCCATCTTATCCACTTCTTTGGAGGAAGATGAGAAGGATCTATGAGAATTTAATGCTCCATTTAGAAGGAAGGAGGCTCTAATCTCAACCTTTGGAGGGGATGAGAGTTTACTTTTAAAAATAGCTCTGTTTCTAGCTAGCTAAATTTTCTAGCATATAAACTTAGGAAGAACCCATCAAATCCTTTCTAAAAGTGTTTTTCCTTGCAATTAACTTGCATAATACTTGGCCCAAGAATCAAAGAAATGGATGATATTTGATGGCCATACAATTTGGTGGGTGATGTTTTTTTAAGACACATTCACATACTTGGTTAGAAAAATTGCAAACTAGAATAAGTGGGATATGGTTTCTTGTTCTTCTTTGCAGAAAACACACCTTGAAGGCCCTATTATTCCTCTTTTCTACATATTTTTGGCTATCAGGGTATTTTTGTGGGATAAAATCCAAAAAAATATTATTTTTTGGGAGATAATTTAAATTCCATAAGCAAGACCACATTGCTGATTTCGGTGGCATTACATCTAGAAAGAGGAGTGCACTATGCCCAAACTTTATTGTGTATAGGGAATGACCCCAACCTTTATGATATTTTGCTAATAAGGATATGGGAGTGCAACAAGACAACTCAAGTTCTAATCAAGTTACATATTCCACACTAGATGAGACAAAGGAGGGACCATTGTCCAATACCAAGCATTACAACCTCTGCTTTTTGACCACATTGATATAACAAACATTGTGAATTTGCATTATTTTGAAAGCCATTTTTTGAGAGGATTCAATTGATAAAATTCGCGGGGAGAATTCCCTAGAATGGAGGCGGTCTAGATGTTCATATCATGTCCATTTCTAGTAGTTGAAGTGAGCTTCGATTTGATTAATGTATAGTAGCATAAATTAGTCCCCAAATATAAGAACCTCTCTTGATATAATTTGGAAATTCTAGGCAAATTATCCTTTGATCGGAGAAATATTTATTCATTAAGAATCTATTCCACTAATCACTTTTTTTTTCTTATGAAATAAGCCTCTAAAAGAACTTTCCACCCTTTGATAAATTCACAAGGGAGATGTAATTGATTCCTAGGCCCACATGGGTTTTTGTAGTGTGTACTAGAACCCATTTAATTAAATGAAATCTTCTGGAGTTTCATTTCCCGCCTTGCCTAAGGAATTTCCTTATTTATATGAGAAGGGAATATCTAACTCCTTTAGGATTCAACATAACGGTGAATTGATAAAGTGGAAGAGCAGAAAGGATAAATTAGATTAAGACAATTATTCTAGCTAGATTCAACCATTGTGCTCCCCATGGAGAGAAAAAATGATTTAAAATTTTCAAGTAACAGAGCCTAGGAAGGATGAGGGAAGGGATTTTGTGAAATGGGGATCTCCAAGTAAGAGAATGAGGACCAAAACCATAGAACCATAAATCCCAACGCATGAGTCAAGTGTGTTTTTACATTAGGATTGATATTCCATGTGTAAATAAAGCTTTTAGTTCCATTAATTAGCCGCCTCTGAAGTTTCAACAAAACTTTCCAGTACCAATTTGAAATGTTTTTAATGACCCTTGAGGCTCTCCCAAACAACAAAGCGTCATTAACAAACTGAGAGTGACTTAAACTCTTTATCCCTTTGGTGAATCTGATCCCTAGTAAGCTTCCTAGTCTCCTTTCTTTTTTTAGATTTTACTCAAAGAATACATCATAATAATATACAACAAAGGAGATAGGGGGCATCCTTGTCTTATTCCACAAGTGGTCCCAAAGAATCCCACTGATCTACCATTGACTAATGGGATATCCAAGGGCCCTTGATGCAATTTTCTATCCAGCTAATAATTTTTTGTCAAAACCAAATTTCTTTAGAACAACAAATATTAAGGAGTGTCTTACTCTATTGAAGACATCAACCATGTCTAACTTGAATAAGTTCTTGCACCACAATCATGTTATCCACTATTTGTCTTTTACATACAAAACCTCCTTGATTTTCTGAAATTAGCTTAGGCAATAACATCTCAAGGCAAGATGAAATATTTTTTGACACAATTTTATAAAAAACATTACAAAGAGAAATAGGTCGAAACTTGAAAAAATAAAAGGGCTTGACCTCTTTTGAACCAATGCAAGGAAGATCAAGTCGATCCATCCCATATTGGAGTAGTGGAGTATGTAATTGATCATCCTACATAAGTCAACTTTGATAATATACCAGTAGTGCTAGTATAAAGTGAGTTGAAATCGATCTGGACTAAGAGCTTTATCTACACTGAAATGTGTTAAAACTATCCAGATTTCCTCTTATGTAATTGGCTTCAGTAATAACTCATTATTATATTAAATGGAAGGGGTATATTTTCCAAATTTTCTTCCTCAACTTGAGGAAGAGGGGGACTTTGTTCAGAGTGCAATTTTTTGTAGTGTCGGTAAGCTTCCTCCTTTATACTATTAAGGGAGGAAATTTCTTCCCCTTCCACCAAAATTGATTTAACATTATTTTTCCATAGCCTCATGATTTTTGCTTGGTTACAAAAAAAATTTGTATTTTTTTGACCTTCCTTGAGCCATAGACTCCTAGATTTAAGGCTCCACATTTCTTCCTCTATTTTTCAAGGCAAAATGGTAGATTCAAATATCTTTTTTCCTCCATTTGGATCTCCATAGAGAGAGGGTTTATAGTATGCTTGACCTGCAGAAAATATTAGATGTGAGAAATATGCCAAAGAAACCACATAAAATAACACAATGAGATGATATGAAATGGAAATATTATATTAAGATATGCACCAATATTGTTCACTTGCATCTTCGAGGGGGAAACCTAGAGTAGAGCAAAGCTCAATTATACAACACAAGAAAAGACTTCCCTTACTATCTTCGACAATATATAGTTTCATGAGACATAAAACCATAACTACTCGCAGTCCCTTGTATAATGCCGGTTAACCACTTTATTTATTAGCTATGGCCCGTTATAAATAATTGTGGTCCCTTTTTTATAATGCGGGTCAACCATTTACAATCCTCATAAGATTTATATATTAAACTAACTAATCGTGAATCCGATGGGGGCCCTTGGGTTTATTACATTAATAAAGGGGTTAGGGTCGGACCCTAACATTCCATCCCCCTTCAGAAGTAACCTTGTACTCAAGGCTGAAGCTGCAGAAATTTCTAGAGAACAGTTGCTGGTTCCCATGTTGCATCTTCTGGTAAGGTGTATTTCCATTGGATGAGCACTTCCTTGATAGTGCGACGACAAATATGTCGTTATGGTATGTACCTTGTAATTGTGCCCCACGACTTTCTTGAGGCAAGAGACATGGAATACAAGGTTGATTTTGAAGTGGCTGGTAAGGATAGTTTGTAGCCAATAAAGCTGATACGCTGAATCACTTGGTAAGGCCCATAAAATTTTGAAGCCCTTTTCTTTGAGAGACATCTAATTATAAGGTTGGAGTCAAAGAAACACTTGGTAACCCACTTGAAAATAATTTTTTGAGCAATGTTGGTTATGATTCCCGTTGCTTCATTTGTTTTTGCGCTTGATGGAGATTATCCTTCAGAAGAGCGAGAGTGGCAGATCGATTTTGAAGCAACTTATCAACTGTCGAGAATTTGGAAGATCCTGGAAGATAAGAAGTTGGCAAAGGTAGGAGTTGGATATACACAAAATCATATGGTGTCATCTTGGTTGCTTCATGATAATTAGTATTATACCATCATTCTGCTAAACGTAACCACTGTACCCAGTGATGTTTTCTATCCGAATCAAAGCACTGTAGGTAGGTCTCCAAACATTTGTTTACTGCTTCTGTTTGACCATTCGGTTGGGGGTGATATGCTGTAGTCATTTGGATTTACATGCCATGTAGCTTGAACAACTCCTGCAAAAAAATTCTAGTGAAGGTAGGATTATGATAAAACACAATAGAAGTAGGCATGCCATGAAATTTGAAAATTTGATCCATGAAGACTTGAGCCATCAAAGCTAGAGTGAACGAGTTCGGTAAGGCACAAAAAAGGGCATATTTAGAGAATCGATCCACTACCACCATGATGACTGACTTGTTGCCTGATTTAGGGAGACCTGTAATGAAATCCATGGAGACATATGTCCATATAGAAGCAGGTAGTGACAAGGGTTTTAAGGTTCCTGGTGTCTTCACTGTTTCCCCTTTGTTGCACTGGAAGACGTCAAATTCAACTACAAATCTAAGAATGTATCGTTTCATCCCTTCCAAAAACAAAGAGCGGTGTGCACGAGCATAAGTCTTATAAAATCCCGAATGTCTTATGATAGGTGAGGAGTGTATCTCTGCTAGGATTTGTGGTTTGAGAGTGGATTTAGGGGAGAGAAACACATGATCCTTATATTGAAGAATATATTTATGCCAAGTGTAACCCACTGGGGGGTTAGGATCCCCTTGTAACCTTTGGATTTTTTTGGAAAGAGATGGATGGGAAAACCATTCGTTGCATGCCTCCTCAATCCAAGATGGTATGGGAAAGGATAATGATAAGACGGTGCCATCCTCCTCAAATTTATGTGACAAGACATCGACCACAACATTGTCTCGACCCTTCTTATAGACTATCTCATAGTTGTAGCCCAAATTTTGGTAAGCCATTTATTTTGTTGCAGAGAGGATAATCATGTTGGGAAATCCATAGGTTTGGCAGTTAAATGATTTCCCTTATTAATAAAATTATCTTGTGATGTTTTGTTATTATTATGTGTCCTTTCAATTTATCTTTTCTTATCATCAAGATTAATGCCAAGCAACAGATAGAAGATGACACAAGAAGTAGGCACTCTGCCAGGGAAAAGACCCACTCTTTGGGGAAAAACCAGTCAAATTCTTCCTTCAGTAGATTCAAGATGAGACGACCAAGAGACTCCCTCCATCAAGTCATCCTTCTTCCTTTTACTATGTTATCATCGAATACTTTCCATTGAATTTTCACTGAGACATCATCACTGCAATACTTATGATATCTTATCATTGTAATAACAATGAGAGAATTCATTTATGTGATGGCATCGAGGTCTTCCCACTGTGATAACACTAATCCCTTCTCACTGTAATGGTATTGAACCTTTCATACTGTCATAGCACCAAACCTTTCATAATATGGTTACACCAAGATAGTATTTGCATTGAGACTGTAGTATAGTAGAAGCATCAAGGTATGGGAGCACTGAACTATAATATAAACAAGATCATAATGGCACCGAAACTGTAATAGCCCAAAAATGTGGTCACTGTAATTTCTGCACATGTCCAAAGTTATCTCTGTGATTTGACCTGAGCATCTGAAGTTATACTAAAACTTATCCTTTGAAATTCTTGTCCGAACTTGTCTGTTGAGCGAAGGGCTTAGGTTGGTATATGTAGTAGTTTTTCTATCATATATAAGCCGACATGAGAATATGAATAGTTGTGTCACTATATAAAGCCAGCATGACCATATTGAATGAAGCCAAATTGATGCTGATTGATGACTATTCTCTTGAGTCTTGAAGATGATGATGCTTATTTGATGAAGACTTGATGACTTTGAAGAGGATAACTTGATGGAGTAGTCTCAAACAATATGCAACCTAATTACATTATTCAAAAGGCCATATTGGGTCAATATAAATATGTAATGACTAACTTAGAAGTCCACAATGGGGGCCTTACTCTAAATATGACCCAAGCATGAAACCCATGCTTTGATAAGTAATTTAATAATAATAAATTATTTTTGACAAATGTATTAATAATGAAGACCGAACCTAGTTACATTCTTCAACACTCCCTCTTAACTAGGGTGGTATTCATATATAATTAAAGAGGTACATGGAAGATCTCACTTTATCAATGAAGATGTTTAGGCACCACAATGCCATGGACTAGATTCTTGACCAGGTCAATCTATCAGGGTGGGACTAAGATGGACTCAAGATTTTAGAATCTCTAGGTGCAATCATGCTTACTTTATAACTGTCAACCCAAGGACCTAGGTGCGTGTCAGAGCTCAATGACCAACACCACCCTTCCAACTTTGGGACCTAAACATCAGCACAAATTTCTGGCCAGATGTCCTCCCAGGGAATGCTTCACTCACAAAGCGTCAACACCCCTTGATCCAACAGATCAAGGACCAAAAATCTCTCCCGATAAAACTAATCGATAACCAACATGCTATCAAAAATATTCGATAGATTCACCTATACAAACACATTCCAATCAATAACATACTTTCACATGTTTATAAACAAACAAAAACCTCCGTGGTCTTTCAAGCAACTTGGTGTTGCTTCTCAACACAGTAGGACTATTAACCGAATCTTTGATAGAATATTCCTCAATTTTACACTTTCCTTTCCTACTTTACATGCAAAAACATATTCTTCAACAAAAATTCAACAAAGCATTCTCAAATTATGACTATGATTCTTACTCATGGTCTTCACTAAGACTTACAGTTGTTAGTCCTGTTCTAGTGCATGAAACATGAAGTAGAGAACCATAACCATCACTTCTTATTTCATCCAGGATCCTTCTTAATCTAGGGAGATTAAATTCTTCCTTTGGTGTTGGAGAATATTTCGTGGCTTCCATCCTTCTTAAACATATTTACCACTTGAATGTGATGTACCTGCATAGCTTAGAAAACAAGTACAACTAGATTTACAAAAGCATGAAATTAGTCATAACGAAATATTATATTAGCGAAAGCATCAAACATAATAATCAAGAGACTCTACTTCAATACTTCAAATTTTGGCCTAGGTTTGTTAGAAACCCTAAACCACATCAATAACTCAATCAAGATGACATATGATTAGTTATGTCATATAACGATCCTTAGAAATAAGTCAAAAGTGTAATGACCCATTCCCAAGTTGTACCCAAAACGATATTAGCATGTGAACGATATAGGCATTTGATAGCTACACCTGCCTATACCGCCCACATCGCACTAGTACACCCACCTACTAATATCAAGATTACATAGATTGGGGACTTAATATTCAGATTTCAGATCTATATATATTAAGATCATCTAAGTATAGATTTTATGAAAAGAGGTAATAAAAGAAGTGTTATAATAAAGTTAATCCTTAAGTTAAAATGAGTATGCAATATAAAAAAAAAAAAAAATTTAATATTAAAGGAACTTAAAATAAAGCCCCAAGCTCTATAAATAAAATAGTGATATAATCCCACCTTCATAATTATATAGTCGTACTCATCTTAATGTGGATCACCCACCATGAAAAGAAACATTTAATATGAACTTAGGGATGGATAAGGCCTCGGGAGGTTTGAGGCAGTGGGGAGGATTGTTTAATTTATATTCCTATCTCAATTTAATGAAAAGTACAACATCATAAATACAGGAAATATCCCAATTAATAAGGGGAAAAGACCTCGGAAGTAGGAGGCGGTGGATGGAACTTATTTAAGGGAGGTGAGATGGAGATTTTGGGGGGGGAAAAGAAACGGAATTCTGCTGAAATATTGTGAGCTTGAATTGCTGGGAGTCTCTGTTCTTCTTGGTTATCTGGGCACGGGGGCAGAGGAGACATCCTCTGGGTCTGGGATTGTTCCCGGATTGGCTGGGAGGACTTGGTTGTTTCGGTAAACTGTTTACCTATCCACAGCATCTGCATCACGGAAGGAGAGCCATCATCAAACCATCACCTGTGTACCAGGTATTTCTCTTATGTATTTGATTGTTTCTCAATTAAAATTTCACTGCTGATTTCATTACATACATTACTACTGTATAAAATTTACTGCAATTAATTCTCTATGTATGGAAATTTACATTTCATGGAAATACATCACTGTTTCTGAATAATTGTCTGCGAATTAAAAGTCTGTGTTAGGAGCATTACATATGGTATCAGAGGAGTAGTTCAAACCCTCTTACGACCTTATAGGCCCTGTAAAACAAATTTTTTTTTTTTTTTTTCTGCTTCACATGAAACAGAGATGATCTCCACAATCTGGACTCGTCTACTAATGTAAGGTCTTCCCACAACAAAAATATGTCAGTTGGAAAGTTGTAATGGAAAATACAACTAAAATCTGTTTCCTTGAAGATTCAGATGTACAATAAGCCCCGGCAATGATCCCTAGTGCCTTTCGTCGTGCTAAATCTAAAACTGTGTAATAAATTCTGAGGATCCCAAAAATATTTTGAAGCATAGGTGCAACTGCATCCTCTCCTCCATCATTAGAAGTTAATATTCTATCCTTGCCATTTTTTTTTTCCCTTGCACTTTCTATCTGAGGTAATATGACTTTAGATGGTCCTCGCAAATCCTCAAACAACAGACCAAATCTAATTATAATCTCATATGTGGCCATCGACATTGCCACTGCTTTGGCTAAAAATTGCTGAGATTTTTTTTTTTTTTTTGCCTCTTTAAACTGCAGTTAGGGCAGTTTGGGATTTAGCGAGTGATCTAGCTTTCCATGCGACCGAGAGCCGAGGGACCCAGTTTCTTGGCGATAGGGCTCATCAAGGACTGAAATCAAAGTTGAAACAGAAAACCAGCATATTAATATGGAACAAATCTGATCATACACTCAATGTGACAGTCTAGTTTTAGCTAGCAAATAAGAATATTATGTGCAATAACTATAAGTTAAAGATAACACAACGAAACTGCTGGCGCTGTCACGAGACTAAATGATGCGATATTGGAGGAATATTAACTTGGAAGGTATTTCTGTAAGGATCTTTTAGTATGGATATTCTTAAATTAAATATATATATTTTAATTTTCTCAATCATACCAATGATCTTTCCGAATTTCTTGATCAACTTCCTTGTATTGCAAAAACACCCCCAGCAACTGAAATAAAAAATGCTGACAATAGAATAGCTGTGGCGATACCTAGCACCAGAGCACCAGATTTGTGCCTATCTGTTTTCCATATCCACTTTCTCAATTGCTGAAGTCGAAGAATCAAGATGTGGACAAGCATCAAGCCACCTCCAATGACAATTAACCAGAATATGTTCCTCTTAAAACTCCTTCCATCAGTCAAAATTGTTTGCCTTCAAGGCAAAGTCTGCCACAGGTTTTATCCCCTGACTTTATACTCCATTGGACGCAGTGGTTGCCCAAACATGGAAGCAATTTATTCCCAGTTTACATTCTATTCTCTGCCTGCCTTCTGAAAACAAGTCTTTGCCGAAGTTGCCTAAAAATCATTGATTTGAGTCTTGCTGGAGCATAACCTGTAATCTAGTTCGTTGTATTGTAACGTGGTGTAACCAGAATGCTTGAATCTACCAAATGTGAATGCACGTATGGCCTCTCCCATGGCAAATCTAGATGAGGGATAATCCACTGCAATCCCTTTAAACTTTCATGAAATTTAATTGGAAATTTCACACTCAACCATTTACACAGTGCATAGACTTGAAGATGGCATACCATACGCAACAGATTTCTAGATGGATCAGAGATAATCAAACTTGCTGATTGGCTTGATAGTACGCCTGCATCTTCTACGCTTGCAGTGGAGTATCAGCTTCTAAACTCACATTTTCTGAGTCTTATTCTAAGTCGCTGTTAGCCTCAGACTCTGCCACAAAAAATATCGATCCTGCAAACAAACACTTGCGTTCACCAAAAACTTCCAACCCATATCGAACTGATAGCGTGGCAATCCAAAGTTTCATAAATGGAGAGTGAATTGGATAGTTGGCGGTGGAGCAGGTGAATGGCGTGGCACCAACCTGAGGCGGTGGAATTCTTCGTTCGAATGGCGATTGTGGAATGGGACGTGTTATGAAATGCCACGGACAGGATTTGAAATCCAGTCGGGCTCCGCCGGTCAGCTCGAACGGTTTAAAAGGTTTTAAAAAAAAAAAAAACATTGCAAAAATCCAAAGTTTCGGTGGCAGGTTATCAAATGGTATGGTTTTGTATTTAAATTTTGGGCGCATATATATGTAATATATATCAAACCAACGCATATATAATAACATTAATATGCAGATTTATTTCCGCATATAAACAAACTATAGGATATACCATATCCAAAGTTTGTTGACCGCACATATTTAATTATCGACAGAATCGAGAATTATAAACCGCCGCATATATGCAATGCATACCGTAATTATCCACCGCTGAGACCTTTGATAAGGTTTAATGCGATATGTTAATTTATATAACATAACAAACCACGGATATGCTATATGTTGTTTGTAATCGCCAGATGTATCAACATGACCGCTGGGATCTATATTTAATGCCACCGCGTTGTCAACGAAACCATCGATATATATGTTACCAGATGTATGGTATCGAACCTTCGGATAAAAATTATCCAAGGTTCTAAAGGCGTATCATTAATGTTTGCCTACAGGGCCAGAATCATATGTATTAACATGGTAAATACAATGGATATAATTTATTACCACCAGGAATCGAACCTTATCATATATTAAAGACCGCCATATATTGTAATATATGGTTTGCCAATTATGTAATGTATTGTGCGGAGATTCATATCCGAAGGTTTAAAAAAAAAAAAAAACATATAATAAATGTATTTCAAATATGCCGAGATTCAACGGAGGGGTCAGGCGGAGGTTTTGAACCGCCGACCCTCCAAAAGTAACATAAACAATGACTTCGAAACTTTCGAAATTATATATGCCATGAATCTGCCTTTTTCCATATATAATATATGTATTCGGAACTATATGTTAAACGTGTGGATTTGTAAATGGTTTAATGAAATTCGAACTTGGATTATAATAAATATTAAGTTTGAAATTGTATTAGTAAATTATTTAAATATAAATTAATATAATATGTGAAAATATATATATATATATATATATATATATATATATATATATATATATATATATATATATATATATATATATATGACAATCACACCATTTTAATTATATCATCGTAACATGGTTACGGATAAGTTAAATTACGATTATATTTCATTTATTATATAAACTGGATTAAATTGTAGGCCATATAATTTTAAATTAAGATTAAACAAAAGTGGGGTGAATTAGAGTTTGAAACAGATGTTTTATAGGCATCTAAACTAAGGTGACAAAATCTTATGATATGATATTAAGTTAAGTTAAGTTAAAAGGGGAGAATCACAAGAGTAGAGAAAATCAATATTCAAGTGTTTGTTAATCATAAGTAGCTGAAATCAATAAATTCCTTCTATCACTGCATATAGGAATAAAACATTCTAGACAAGTTTATAAACTAACACTTGATCGATGAAAACCTTGCATTCCACTCTAAATTTAGTAAGCATACTTTATCCTGCATAGGACAAGGAGGTCGCGTTGCCTCCCTCCTTGACCTCGGTACCAGTAAGACCTGCCAGCAGGTAAAATAGCAAAAGAACTATACCCGTATGCCAGCTCAAATCTTACGAAAATTATATTTTTTTCAGTCTGGAAATTTACCCTCTCCTCATGAATCTATTATTATGCATTTCAGGAAAATTACCATGTTGAACACGTACCAAAGGCGGCAGCGCCAGCGAAATGCAGCGCCGCCACCTCCACCTTCACCATCGCCTTCGCCACCATCAAGATCGCCGTCAGCACCTGTTGCTCCGCCTGATCTCACTACTGTGATGAGCTCGTTAGAGGCCATTATGGAAACCTTGAAAGGGTCACAGTCGACCAGGAACAAGGAGGAGCGACGTCAGTCAAAGGAGAGACATTCAGAAAGGCCGAAGGATTTTGATAACAAACCTCAAAGAGAAGATATTTCACGGGAACTGCAAAAGATTAAACTCCCTGAATTCTCTGGAGGACGGGCTGGAGAGCAGGCCGAAGCATGGTTGGAAGGGATGATCAGGTGTTTCGCATTAAGAGAATATTCTTCAACGTCTAAAACAAGGATCGCTGTTTTCCAACTCAGGGGGAATGCTCTGATTTGGTGGGGGAATATGGAAAAACAGTTGCATCTCACTTCAGACACCGTTACTTGGGAATTGTTTGTGGACCGGTTCCGTGCGAAATACTTGCCACCTTTCTTTCAAGAGTAGCAAGCCGGAGCCTTCCATACTCTAACCCAAGGGGGTAAAACCGTGGAAGAATACGAGACAAGGTTCATGGAACTTGTGAAATATGTTCCTTATCTAGACACGGATGAACGCTAAGCCGAGCGTTTCATATTTGGGTTAAATCCTCGGATCAGAGCCATGGTAAGAATGTGGAAGCCACCAACGGTGGCGGAGGCAGTAGAATGTGCTCTTTATGCAGAAGAGCATTTAGGAATTAAAAGGGATTTCAGGCCAGTTGAATCGATACCGCAGGCATTTACAGGTAAGACTCCCCGAAATTTCTTCCGAGGAAATAACTCGAGACCACCTCTTTATGGTAACAGGTTTACCCCAAGAGGAGCGGGGGCAGGAGCTCCCAGGACCATAAACGCAATAGCTTCCGGGTCTTCAAACAACAGTGTGTGGAGGTCTCAAGGAATTGGTAATCGAGGAAGAAATGGGAGAGGAAGCAGCACTAGGGGAAAGAGTTCTTGGTCGGGGATTTCTCAGTCAAACGAAAGAGGACCAACCCGAGTGGACTGTTGGGGATGTGGAGGACCCCATATTCGACGGGATTTTCCGGAGAACTTGCGGCAAGCAGGAAAAGAACAAGAGAACTCGCGGCGGACAGGAAAAGAACCGTCATCAGATGCTCAAAGCAATCACAGAATCCATGCTGTCGTCAACAACAACCAAGCAGCACATCAATCAACGATAGTGGAATCTTCAAGTACAATCAACGGGATAAAACTCAAAATCGTATTTGACACTGGATCTACTGATAGTTTTATTTCATCTTATGCATTGAACAAATGTGGGTTGGCAGCCTGCAAACAAGACGATTTTAGACAGGTAGAAATGGCTTAAGGAGACCTTCAATCGGTAGAATTATGTGTGGAAGATTTCAAAGTTGATCTAGGAGTCTATTTGACCAAACTAAAAGTTTATGTCACAACCCTAGGTACTTACGACCTGGTGATAGGAATGGATTGGTTAGAATCTCATCGAGCATGGGTAGATTGTTCCGGGAAAACAATACTTTGCGTGAATGATATGGGTGAGACCATCCAAATTCAAGGTATTAAAAGAAAAGTATCCTTGCGTTTCATCTCTGCGATGAAAATGAAACGGTGTTTAAGGAAATGTTGTCAGGTATATGCAGTTCAAGAGGTAAGCAAAGAAAAAGGGCCTTCCTTAGATCAATATCCGATTCTATCAGAATTTCTGGATGTTTTTCCAAAATAACTACCTAGAATACCTCCTAGGAGAGAGCTAGACCTCACCATTGAATTGAAACATGGTACGGAACCTATTTCTAAAGCTCCTTACCGAATGACTGCCCCGGAACTTCAAGAGTTGCAAATACAACTAAAAGAACTGTTAGATGTAGGGCACATTCGACCCAGTGTTTCACCATGGGGTGCTCCTGTAATCTTTGTCAAGAAGAAGGATGGTTAATTACGACTGTGTGTGGAATATCGAGATTTGAACCGGGCCACGGTAAAGAATAGGTATCCAATGCCTCGCATTGACGACCTTTTTGATCAAATGAAAGGAGCTTCGGTATTTTCAAAGATCGATCTGCGATCAGGTTATCATCAACTCAGGATAAGCGAGAGTGATGTTTCTAAGACTGCATTCCGAACTCGTTTCAGGCATTATGAATTCATTGTGGTGCCATTTGGGTTAACCAATGCACCTGCAGTCTTCATGAACCTTATGAATAGCGTTCTCCGCAAATATCTTGACAAATTTGTACAAGTTTTCCTAGACGATATTCTCATTTACTCTAAGAATGAGAAGGAGCATGAAGAGCATCTTCGGATAGTGTTATCTTGTCTCAGAGAGCACAAGTTATATGGAAAATTATCCAAATGCGCTTTCTTTCAGAAGGAAATCCATTACTTAGGTCATATCATTTCTGGCGAAGGAATCTCCGTAGATCCTGAAAAGGTAAATACAATCAGGGAATGGCCGATACCTATGAATGCACATGAAGTGCGTAGTTTTATGGGTTTAGCAGGTTATTACCGAAGGTTTGTGGAAGGATTCTCCAAGATTGCAAAACCCATCACAAACCTTCAGTGCAAGGGCTTAAACGATTATTGACTAGTGCACCGATTTTGCGGGAACCGGATATGGATAAAGATTTTACTGTGTGTACTGACGCATCCAAACAAGGGTTAGGTGCAGTTTTAATGCAGGAAGGAGGCGTAATAGCATATGCTTCGAGAAAATTAAAAACTCATGAAGAACTTTATGCGACGCATGATTTGGAGCTAGCCGCGGTGGTCTTAGCTTTAAAGATGTGGAGACATTACTTGGTGGGGAGAAACTTTGTGCTTAAAAGTGACCACCAAAGTTTGCAGTATTTATTCACCCAGAGAGACTTGAATGCAAGACAAAGACGATGGAGTGAACTCCTAAGAGAATACGATTTTGCAATTTCATATATCAAAGGGAAGGAGAATGTTGTAGCAGATGCATTAAGTAGAAGACCTCGAATATTCTTCCTCATACCTATCAGGGTGAACTTAAGAAATCAAGTGCTTGAACATCTTGTAGGAGATAGTTGGTACTTAAAAGTAACGTCGGGGCTTGAAAGCAACCATTTGAAGGAACCTAAATTTGAAGGTTATGATCTGGAAGAGGACGAAATTCTACGATTTCACGGAAGGATGTATATACCAGATAGTGGGGATCTCCGAAACACCATCTTGAAGGAAGCACACCGAGCAGTATATTGTGCACATCCTGGGGTAAAGAAAATGTATGCTGACACTAAGAGACTCTTCTTCTGGTCAGGCATGAAAAACGACATTGTCCAATTTGTTGTTAGGTGTCTTGAATGTAATCAGGTAAAAGCTGATCATCGTCACCCAGCAGGTCTCTTACAACCTCACGACATCTCTACGACCAAATGGGAGATAATTGCTATGGATTTTATCGTTGGGCTGCCTCTTATGCAACTAAAGGATAATGCCATTCTGGTTGTGGTGGATAGATTAACAAAAAGCGCCCATTTCATCCCAGTAAGAGATACTTATGAAGTAGCTGATGTAGCACGGGTATTCATAAATGAAATCATCAGATTTCATGGAGTACCTAAGAAAATTATATCCGACAGAGATCCACGATTCACATCAAAGTTCTGGAATTGTATGCAGTCGGCCTTGGGAACTTAGTTAAATTTGAGTACTGCCTATCATCCTGAGACCGATGGACAAACAGAAAGGGTAAATCAAGTACTCGAGGATATGCTAAGGATGTATGTTATGGATCGATAATCACGCTGGGAAAAGTACTTACCCTTGGTAGAATTTGCTTACAACAATAGCAATCATAGTTCAATCGGGATGTCGCCATTTGAAGCTTTATACAGAAGACCTTGCAGAACGCCGTTGAGTTGGGACAGGTTAGAAGATCGAATAATCGTCGGACCCGACTTGATCCAAGAGATGGAGGATCAGGTAAAACTGATTAGACAACGGTTAAAAGAGGCTCAGGATAGACAGAAAAGTTATGCGGACACTCGCAGGACAGATAGAAGTTATGTGGTTGGAGATCAGGTTTTCATACGAATTAGACCAAATAAGAGCACCATTCGGTTTGGGAGGGGGACAAAATTATCCCCCCGGTTTATTGGACCGTTTGAAGTCCTGGAAAAAGTTGGACCAGTCGCTTATCGTCTTGCACTGCCACCCCACCTGCACAAAATTCATAATGTATTTCATGTATCTGCCTTACGACATTATATTTCTGATAAATCTCATAACCTTCAATGGAAGGAACTGCAGGTATCGGACGAGGGAATCCTAGCGGTCGAACCATTACGTATTCTGGAACATAGAGTTCGACAGCTCAGGAACCGCCGGATAGACCAAGTGAAAGTCCAATGGGACAAGTATAGTCCTGGATCAGCGACTTGGGAGGATGCTGAGACTTTTTGCCAGAACTACCCCAGCTTATGCTAAATTTGGAGAAACTGAAAACTCTTATGTATATAACTGCTCTATTTTTGATACTGGACATTTTGAAACACTATGAAAAGATGCGTTATTTTCCTTGCTGGTACATGGATACCCATAAGTTTAGAATACTACTTCACTTTACTAATACCAGATATATGCTGTTAGTTTAGAATTTACTGGTGCGTGGACACCGATATGCAAGATGTCATTTAAATTAACATTTGCAAGAATATGAAAAGTGAAATATATTGATATATAAATTGACAGGGGTAAAGCAATGCATCATAAATCGAACATGTGTGAACTAAACCGAAGTAGTGTCTGAAATGAGAAATTTTATGGGACATATTGATACCTATGTAAACAAATTTTCCTTTTTATAAGTTCTAGGATTAATATCATAGATATCAAAGTATTTTGAATATGTAAAGGTTGTTATATGGGTAACAATTGGTTATGAGCAATATAGATGCATATGCTGTAATATGTGTACGAGTGTTTACATTGCAGATTATGTACCGGTGAATACCATGCTGCAGAAAACAGAAAAACAGATTACCGAAACAATCTACGTGATGACAGATATCCAAGAAAGATGAGACTCCCCGAGATCCCACGATAGGGTGTTGACCCTGGTCCTACTGGGAGGAGTGGAGGTGTTGCCCACTATTTATTCCCCAATACCTGGAGTCATGGGAGGACTGTGCGAGTCACGCTCCCCTAGACGTGTGATGATGACTACCGGATGCCTACCAACATGTCAGGTCGACGTAATCGACGCTGATATCATTGAGGTCTATGAATGGATCAGTAAAACTGATGCCATGGCATATTCCTGTAAATGACGGATAGGATGGGAGTGGAAGAGATTAGGAAGGATCGGATGATTTTAGAATAGTTTGGAGATTCGGTGAAGATGGAAAGTAACACTTAAATTACAGATACATACTTATTTAAACGGAAACTCAATCTTAAAATACAAGCATTCTACAATCACCCTAATCTCTAAAAACACAATATTGATCTGAGTATATAGAACCATAAAATTAGGGACTAAGTTTTCTGAAGGGAGGAAGTATGTAATGACCCATTCGCAAGTTGTACCCAAAACGATATTAGCATGTGAACGATATAGGCATTTGATAGCTACACCTGCCTATACCGCCCACATCGCACTAGTACACCCACCTACTAATATCAAGATTTCATAGATTGGGAACGTAATATTAAGATTACAGATCTATATATTAAGATCATCTAAGTATAAATTTTTATAAAAGAAATGAAATAATAAAGTTGACCCTTAAGTTAAAATGAGTATGCAATATTACAACCATTAATATTAAAGGAATTTAAATGAAGCCCCAAGCCCTATAAATAAAAAAATTATATAAACCCACCTTCATAAAATGTATATCCGTACTCACCTTAATGTGGATTACCCACCATGAAAAGAAACATTTAATATGAACATAGGGTTGGATTAGGCCTCGGGAGGTTTGAGGCGGTGGCAGAGAATTGTTTAAAATATATTCCTATCTCAATTAAATGAAAGGTACAGCACCATAAATACAGAAAATATCACAATTAATAGGGGAAAAGACCTCGGAAGTTGGAGGCGGTGGATGGAACTTATTTAAGGGAGGTAATATGGAGGTTTTGGCAGAGGAAAAGAAAGGGAATTCTGCTGAAATGTTGTGAGATTGAACTGCTGGGAGTCTCTGTTCTTCTTGGTTATCTGGGCACGGGGGCAGAGGAGACATCCTCTGGGTCTGAGATTGTTCCCGGATTGGCTGGGAGGACTTGGTTGTTTCGATAAACTGTTTATCTATCTACAACATCTGCATCACGGGAGGAGAGCCATCATCAAACCATCACCTGTGTACCAGGTATTTCTCTTATGTATTTGATTGTTTCTCAATTAAAATTTCACTGCTGATTTCATTACATACATTACCGCTGTATAAAATTTACTGCAATTAATTCTCTATGTATGGAAATTTACATTTCATGGAAATACATCACTGTTTCTCAATAATTGTCTGCGAATTAAAAGTCTGTGTTAGGAGCATTACATATGGTATCAGAGGAGTAGTTCAAACCCTTTTACGACCTTATAGGCCCTGTAAAACAAATTTTTTTTTTCCTGCTTCACATGAAACAGAGATGATCTCCACAATCTGGACTCGTCTACTAATGTAAGGTCTTCCCACAACAAAAATATGTCAGTTGGAAAGTTGTAATGGAAAATACAACTAAAATCTGTTTCCTTGAAGATTCAGATGTACAATAAGCCCCGGCAATGATCCCTAGTGCCTTTCGTCGTGCTAAATCTAAAACTGTGTAATAAATTCTGAGGATCCCAAAAATATTTTGAAGCATAGGTGCAACTGCATCCTCTCCTCCATCATTAGAAGTTAATATTCTATCCTTGCCATTTTTTTTTTCCCTTGCACTTTCTATCTGAGGTAATATGACTTTAGATGGTCCTCGCAAATCCTCAAACAACAGACCAAATCTAATTATAATCTCATATGTGGCCATCGGCATTGCCACTGCTTTGGCTAAAAATTGCTGAGATTTTTTTTTTTTTTTGCCTCTTTAAACTGCAGTTAGGGCAGTTTGGGATTTAGCGGGTGATCTAGCTTTCCATGCGACCGAGAGCCGAGGGACCCAGTTTCTTGGCGATAGGGCTCATCAAGGACTGAAATCAAAGTTGAAACAGAAAACCAGCATATTAATATGGAACAAATTTGATCATACACTCAATGTGACAGTCTAGTTTTAGCTAGCAAATAAGAATATTATGTGCAATAACTATAAGTTAAAGATAACACAACGAAATTGCTGGCGCTGTCACGAGACTAAATGATGCGATATTGGAGGAATATTAACTTGGAAGGTATTTCTGTAAGGATCTTTTAGTATGGATATTCTTAAATTAAATATATATATTTTAATTTTCTCAATCATACCAATGATCTTTCTGAATTTCTTGATCAACTTCCTTGTATTGCAAAACACACCCATAATAATAGCAACTGAAATGAAAACCAATGCTGACAACAGAATAGCTGTGGCGATACCTAGCACCAGAGCACCAGATTTGTGCCTATCTGTTTGCCATATCCACTTTCTCAATTGCTGAAGTAGAAGAATCAAGATGTGGACAAGCATCAAGCCACCTCCAATGACAATTAACCAGAATATGTTCCTCTTAAAACTCCTTCCATCAGTCAAAATTGTTTGCCTTCAAGGCAAAGTCTGCCACAGGTTTTATCCCCTGACTTTATACTCCATTGGACGCAGTGGTTGCCCAAACATGGAAGCAATTTATTCCCAGTTTACATTCTATTCTCTGCCTGCCTTCTGAAAACAAGTCTTTGCCGAAGTTGCCTAAAAATCATTGATTTGAGTCTTGCTGGAGCATAACCTGTAATCTAGTTCGTTGTATTGTAACGTGGTGTAACCAGAATGCTTGAATCTACCAAATGTGAATGCACGTATGGCCTCTCCCATGGCAAATCTAGATGAGGGATAATCCACTGCAATCCCTTTAAACTTTCATGAAATTTAATTGGCAATTTCACACTCAACCATTTACACAGTGCATAGACCTGAAGATGACATACCATACGCAACAGATTTCTAGATGGATTAGAGATAATCAAACTTGCTGATTGGCTTGATAGTACGCCTGCAGCTTCTACGCTTGCAGTGGAGTATCAGCTTCTAAACTCACATTTTCTGAGTCTTATTATAAGTCGCTGTTAGCCTCAGACTGTGCCACAAAAAACATCGATCCTGCAAACAAACACCTGCGTTCACCAAAAACTTCCAACCCATATCGAACTGATAGCGTGGCAATCCAAAGTTTCATAAATGGACAACGAATTGGATAGCTGGCGGTGGAGCAGGTGAATGGCGTGGCACCAACCTGAGGCAGTGGACTTCTTCGTTCGAATGGCGATTGTGGAATGGGACGTGTTATGAAATGCCGCGGACAGGATTTGAAATCCAGTCGGGCTCCGCCGGTCGGCTCGAACGGTTTAAAAGGTTTAAAAAAAAAAAAAAACATTGCAAAAATCCAAAGTTTCGGTGGCAGGTTATCAAATGGTATGGTTTTGTATTTAAATTTTGGGCGCATATATATGTAATATATATCAAACCAACGCATATATAATAACATTAATATGCAGATTTATTTCCGCATATAAACAAACTATAGGATATACCATATCCAAAGTTTGTTGACCGCACATATTTAATTATCGACAGAATCGAGAATTATAAACCGCTGCATATATGCAATGCATACTGTAATTATCCACCGCCGAGACCTTTGATAAGGTTTAATGCGATATGTTAATATATATAACATAACAAACCACGGATATGCTATATGTTGTTTGTAATCGCCAGATGTATCAACATGACCGCTGGGATCTATATTTAATGCCACCGCGTTGTCAACGAAACCATCGATATATATGTTACCAGATGTATGGTATCGAACCTTCGGATAAAAATTATCCAAGGTTCTAAAGGCGTATCATTAATGTTTGCCTACAGGGCCGGAATCATATGTATTAACATGGTAAATACAATGGATATAATTTATTACCACCAGGAATCGAACCTTATCATATATTAAAGACCGCCATATATTGTAATATATAGTTTGCCAATTATGTAATGTATTGTGCGGAGATTCATATCCGAAGGTTTTAAAAAAAAAAAAAAAAACATATAATAAATGTATGCCAAATATGCCGAGATTCAACGGAGGGGTCAGGCGGAGGTTTTGAACCGCTGACCCTCCAAAAGTAACATAAACAATGACTTCGAAACTTTCGAAATTATATATGCCATGAATCTGCCTTTTTCCATATATAATATATGTATTCGGAACTATATGTTAAACGTGTGGATTTGTAAATGGTTTAATGAAATTCGAACTTGGATTATAATAAATATTAAGTTTGAAATTGTATTAGTAAATTATATAAATATAAATTAATATAATATGTGAAAAAAAAATAAAAAAAATTCAATAATAATATATAGCAGTAATCACCATTTTATTTTTATCATCGTAACATGGTTACGGATGAAAGTTAGAATTCTGATTATATTTCATTTATTATATAAACTGGATTAAATTGTAGGCCATATAATTTTAAATTAAGATTAAACAAAAGTGGGGTGAATTAGAGTTTGAAACAGATGTTTTATAGGCATCTAAACTAAGGTGACAAAATCTTATGATATGATATTAAGTTAAGTTAAGTTAAAAGGGGAGAATCACAAGAGTAGAGAAAATCAATATTCAAGTGTTTGTTAATCATAAGTAGCTGAAATCAATAAATTCCTTCTATCACTGCATATAGGAATAAAACATTCTAGACAAGTTTATAAACTAACACTTGATCGATGAAAACCTTGCATTCCACTCTAAATTTAGTAAGCATACTTTATCCTGCATAGGACAAGGAGGCCGCGTTGCCACCCTCCTTGACCTCGGTACCAGTAAGACCTGCCAGCAGGTAAAATAGCAAAAGAACTATACCCGTATGCCAGCTCAAATCTTACGAAAATTATATTTTTTTCAGTCTGGAAATTTACCCTCTCCTCATGAATCTATTATTATGCATTTCAGGAAAATTACCATGTTGAACACGTACCAAAGGCGGCAGCGCCAGCGAAATGCAGCGCCGCCACCTCCACCTTCACCATCGCCTTCGCCACCATCAAGATCGCCGTCAGCACCTGTTGCTCCGCCTGATCTCACTACTGTGATGAGCTCGTTAGAGGCCATTATGGAAACCTTGAAAGGGTCGCAGTCGACCAAGAACAAGGAGGAGCGACATCAGTCAGAGGAAAGACACTCAGAAAGGCCGAGGGATTTTGATGACAAACCTCCCAGAGAAGATATTTCACGGGAACTGCAAAAGATTAAACTCCCTGAATTCTCTGGGGGACGAGCTGGAGAGCAGGCCGAAGCATGGTTGGAAGGGATGATCAGGTGCTTTGCGTTAAGAGAATATTCTTCAACGTCTAAAACAAGGATCGCTGTTTTCCAACTCAGGGGGAATGCTCTGATTTGGTGGGGGAATATGGAAAAACAGTTGCATCTCACTTCAGACACCGTTCCTTGGGAATTGTTTGTGGACCGGTTCCGTGCGAAATACTTGCCACCTTTCTTTCAAGAGCAGCAAGCTGGAGCCTTCCATACTCTAACCCAAGGGGGTAAAACCGTGGAAGAATACGAGACAAGGTTCATGGAACTTGTGAAATATGTTCCTTATCTAGACACGGATGAACGCCAAGCCGAGCATTTCATATTTGGGTTAAATCCTCGGATCAGAGCCATGGTAAGAATGTGGAAGCCACCAACGGTGGCGGAGGCAGTAGAATGTGCTCGTTATGCAGAAGAGCATTTGGGAATTAAAAGGGATTTCAGGCCAGCTGAATCAATACCGCAGGCATTTACAGGAAAGACTCCCCGAAATTTCTTCCGAGGAAATAACTCGAGACCACCTCCTTATGGTAACAGGTTTACCCCAAGAGGAGCGGGGGCAGGAGCTCCCAGGACCATAAACGCAATAACTTCTGGGTCTTCAAACAAAAGTGCGTGGAGGTCTCGAGGAACGGGTAATCGAGGAAGGAATGGGAGAGGAAGCAGCACCAGGGGACAGAGTTCTTGGTCGGGGATTTCTCAGTCAAACGAAAGAGGACCAACCCGAGTGGACTGTTGGGGATGTGGAGGACCCCATCTTCGACGGGATTGTCCGGAGAACTCGCGGCAAGCAGGAAAAGAACCAGAGAACTCGCGGCGGACAGGAAAAGAACCGTCATCAGATGCTCAAAGAAATCATAGAATCCATGCTGTCGTCAACAACAACCAAGCAGCACATCAATCAACGGTAGTGGAATATTCAGGTACAATCAATGGGATAAAACTCAAAATCTTATTTGACACTGGATCTACTGATAGTTTTATTTCATCTTATGCATTGAACAAATGTGGGTTGGCAGCCTGCAAACAAGACGATTTTAGACAGGTAGAAATGGCTTCAGGAGACCTTCAATCGGTAGAATTATGTGTGGAAGATTGCAAAGTTGATCTAGGAGTCTGTTGGACCAAGCTAAAAGTTTATGTCACGGCCCTAGGTACTTACGACCTGGTGATAGGAATGGATTGGTTAGAATCTCATCGAGCATGGGTAGATTGTTCCGGGAAAACAATACTTTGCGTGAATGATATGGGTGAGACCATCCAAATTCAAGGTATTAAGAGAAAAGTATCCTTGCATTTCATCTCTGCGATGCAAATGAAACGGTGTTTAAGGAAAGGTTGTCAGGTATATGCAGTTCAAGAGGTAAGCAAAGAAAAAGGGCCTTCCTTAGATCAATATCCGATTCTATCAGAATTTCCGGATGTTTTTCCAAAAGAACTACCTGGACTACCTCCTAGGAGAGAGCTAGACATTCCCATTGAATTGAAACCTGGTACGGAACCTATTTCTAAAGCTCCTTACCGAATGACTGCCCCGGAACTTCAAGAGTTGCAAATACAGCTAAAAGAACTGTTAGATGTAGGGCACATTCGACCCAGTGTTTCACCATGGGGTGCTCCTGTAATCTTTGTCAAGAAGAAGGATGGTTCATTACGACTGTGTGTGGACTATCGAGATTTGAACCGGGCCACGGTAAAGAATAGGTATCCAATGCCTCGCATTGACGACCTTTTTGATCAAATGAAAGGAGCTTCGGTATTTTCAAAGATCGATCTACGATCAGGTTATCATCAACTCAGGATAAGCAAGAGTGATGTTTCTAAGACTGCATTCCGAACTCGTTTCGGGCATTATGAATTCATTGTGGTGCCATTTGGGTTGACCAATGCACCTGCAGTCTTCATGAACCTTATGAATAGCGTTCTCCGCAAATATCTTGACAAATTTGTACAAGTTTTCCTGGACGATATTCTCATTTACTCTAAGAATGAGAAGGAGCATGAACAACATCTTCGGATAGTGTTATCTTGTCTCAGAGAGCACAAGTTATATGGAAAATTATCCAAATGCGCTTTCTTTCAGAAGGAAATCCATTACTTAGGTCATATCATTTCTGGCGAAGGAATCTCCGTAGATCCTGAAAAGGTAAATACAATCAGGGAGTGGCCGATACCTAAGAATGCACATGAAGTGCGTAGTTTTATGGGTTTAGCAGGTTACTACCGAAGATTTGTGGAGGGATTCTCCAAAATTGCAAAACCAATCACAAACCTTCAGCGTAAGGGCGTCAAGTATGAATGGACTGAGACGTGTGATGAAGCTTTTTCTGAACTTAAACGATTATTGACTAGTGCACCAATTTTACGGGTACCGGATATGGATAAAGATTTTACTGTGTGTACTGACGCATCTAAGCAGGGATTAGGCGCCGTTCTAATGCAGGAAGGAGGCGTAATAGCATACGCTTCGAGAAAATTAAAAACACATGAAGAACTTTATGCTACGCATGACTTGGAGTTAGCTGCGGTGGTCTTAGCCTTAAAGATGTGGAGACATTACTTGGTTGGGAGAAACTTTGTGCTTAAAAGTGACCACCAAAGTTTGCAGTATTTATTCACCCAGAGAGACTTAAATGCAAGACAAAGACGATGGAGTGAACTCCTAAGCGAATATGATTTTGCGATTTCATATATCAAAGAGAAGGAGAATGTGGTAGCAGATGCCTTAAGTAGAAGACCACGAATATTCTCCCTCGTACCTATCAAAGTGAACTTAAGAAATCAAGTGCTTGAGCACCTTGTAAGAGATAGTTGGTACTTAAAAGTAAGGTCAGGACTCGAAAGCAACCATTCGAAGGAACCTAAGTTCGAAGGGTATGATTTGGAGGAAGACGGAATTCTACGATTTCACGGAAGAATGTATATACCAGACAGTGGGGATCTCCGAAACACCATCTTAAAAGAAGCACACCGAGCAGTATATTGTGCACATCCTGGGGTAAAGAAAATGTATGCTGACACCAAGAGACTCTTCTTCTGGTTAGGCATGAAAAACAACATTGTCAAATTTGTTGCTAGATGCCTAGAATGTCAGCAGGTAAAAGCTGATCATCGCCACCCAGCAGGTCTCTTACAACCTCATGACATCCCAATGACCAAATGGGAGATAATTTCTATGGATTTTATCGTTGGGCTGCCTCTTACGCAACAAAAGCATAATGCCATTCTGGTTGTAGTGGATAGGTTAACAAAAAGCGCCCATTTCATCCCAGTAAGAGATACATATGAAGTAGCTGATGTAGCTAAGGTATTCATAAATGAAATCATAAGATTTCATGGAGTACCTAAGAAAATTATATCCGACAGAGATCCTCGATTCACATCAAGGTTCTGGAATTGTATGCAGTCGGCCTTGGGGACTCAATTAAATTTGAGTACTGCCTATCATCCTGAGACTGATGGACAGACAGAAAGGGTAAATCAAGTACTCGAGGATATGCTAAGGATGTATGTTATGGACCAACAGTCACGATGGGAAAAGTACTTACCCTTGGTGGAATTTGCTTACAACAATAGCTACCATAGTTCGATCGAGATGCCGCCATTTGAAGCATTATACGGGAGACCTTGCAGAACGCCGTTAAGTTGGGACAGGTTAGAAGATCGAATAATCGTCGGACCAGACTTGATCCAAGAGATGGAGGATCAGGTAAAACTGATTAGACAACGGTTAAAAGAGACTCAGGATAGACAGAAAAATTATGCGGACACTCACAGGACAGATAGAAGTTATGTGGTAGGAGATCAGGTTTTCGTTCGCATCAGACCAAATAAGAGCACCATCCGGTTTGGGAGGGGGACAAAATTATCCCCCCGGTTTATTGGACCGTTTGAAGTCCTGGAAAAAGTCGGACCAGTCGCTTATCGTCTTGCACTGCCACCCCACCTGCATAAAATTCATAATGTATTTCATGTATCTGCCTTACGACATTATATTGCTGATAAATCTCATGACCTTCAATGGAAGGAACTGCAGGTATCGGACGAGGGAACCCTAACGGTCGAACCATTACGTATTCTGGAACGTAGGGTTCGACAGCTCAGGAACCGCCGGATAGACCAAGTAAAAGTCCAGTGGGACAAGTATAGCCCTGGATCAGCGACTTGGGAGGATGCTGAGACTTTTTGCCAGAATTACCCCAGCATATGCTAAATTTTGAGAACTGAAAACTTTTATGTATATGACTGCTCTATTTGGACACTTGAAATTTAAAAAAAAAACTATGTAAAAGATGAGTTATACTTTACTGGTACATGGATACCCATAAAGCTAGAATGCTACTTCACTTTACTGATACAAGATATATGCTGTTAGTTTAGAATTTACTGGTGCGTGGACACCGATGTGCGAGATGTCATTTAAATTAACATTTGCAAGAATATGAAAAGTGAAATATATTGATATATAAATTGACGGGGGTAAAACAATGCATCATAAATAGAACATGTGTGAACTAAACAGAAGCAGTGTCTGAAATGAGAAATTTTATGGGACATATTGATACCTATGTAAACGAATTTTCTTTTTATAAGTTCTAGGATAAATATCCATAGATATCAAAGTATTTGAATATGTAAAGGTTGTTATATGGGTAACAATTGGTTATGAGCAATATAGATGCATATGCTATAATATGTGTACGAGTGTTTACATTGCAGATTATGTACCGGTGAATACCATGCTGCAGAAAACAGAAAACATATTACCGAAACAATCTACATGATGACAGATTTCTAAGAAAGACGAGACTCCCCGAGATCCCACAATAGGTGTTGACCCTGGTCCTACTGGGAGGAGTGGAGGTGTTGCCCACTATTTATCCTCCAATACCTGGAGTCATGGGAGGACTGTGTGAGTCACGCTCCCCTAGACGTGTGATGATGACTACCGGATGCCTACCAACATGTCAGGTCGACGTAATCAACGTTGATATCATTGAGGTCTATGAATGGATCATTAAAACTGATGCCATGGCATATTCCTGTAGAGGACGGATAGGATGGGAGTGGAAGAGATTAGGAAGGATCAGATGATTTTAGAATAGTTTGGAGATTCGGTGAAGATGGAAAGTAACATTTAAATTACAGATACATACTTATTTAAACGAAAACTCAATATTAAAATACAAGCATTCTACAATCACCCTAATCTTTAAAAACACAATATTGATCTGAGTATATAGAACCATAAACTTCGGGACGAAGTTTTCTGAAGGGAGGAAGTATGTAACGACCCATTCCCAAGTTATACCCAAAACAATATTAGCGTGTGAACGATATAGGCATTTGATAGCTACACCTGCCTATACCGCCCACAATGCACTAGTACACCCACCTAATATCCAGATTACATAGATTGAGAACTTAATATTAAGATTACAGATCTATATATTAAGATCATCTAATTATAGATTTTATGAAAAGAAATAGAAATAATAAAAGTTGACCCTTAAGTTAAAATTAGTATATGCAATATTAAAACCATTAATATTAAAGGAATTTAAATGAAGCCCCAAGCCCTATAAATAAAAAAATTATATAAACCCACCTTCATAAAATGTATATCCGTACTCACCTTAATGTGGATTACCCACCATGAAAAGAAACATTTAATATGAACATAGGGTTGGATAAGGCCTCGGGAGGTTTGAGGCGGTGGCGGAGAATTGTTTAAAATATATTCCTATCTCAATTAAATGAAAGGTAAGACACCATAAATACAGAAAATATCACAATTAATAGGGGAAAAGACCTCGGAAGTTGGAGGCGGTGGATGGAACTTATTTAAGGGAGGTAATATGGAGGTTTTGGCAGAGGAAAAGAAAGGGAATTCTATTGAAATATTGTGAGATTGAACTGCTGGGAGTCTCTGTTCTTCTTGGTTATCTAGGCACGGGGGCAGAGGAGACATCCTCTGGGTCTGGGATTGTTCCCGGATTGGCTGGGAGGACTTGGTTGTTTCGATAAACTGTTTATCTATCTACAACATCTGCATCACGGGAGGAGAGCCATCATCAAACCATCACCTGTGTACCAGGTATTTCTCTTATGTATTTGATTGTTTCTCAATTAAAATTTCACTGCTGATTTCATTACATACATTACTGCTGTATAAAATTTACTGCAATTAATTCTCTATGTATGGAACTTTACATTTCATGGAAATACATCACTGTTTCTGAATAATTGTCTGCAAATTAAAAGTCTGTGTTAGGAGCATTACAAAAAGAAAAATAAAGATATCTAATAACTTTTAGAACTCATATGATAGACTTTCCACTAGGGTTTTATGTAAACCCTAGATTTCACTCAATGAAAACGACCATAGCATGAATCCCATCTACTAGGGTTCGATGTAAACCCTATATTTTTCAATCATCCTAGAAGCTCACACTTTGACTATGGCTTGTTTCCAAACCCTAAGACTTATGATTATTTGGTCAACACAAATATATAGGAGATACCCATAAGCATATATGTCAGAAAATATTAATACATTAGACATATACCGACCTAGACTAAGCTAGGGTTACATACCTAGGGTTCCATTCCTAGTACTTTAAGTACACATCAATGATTTCTCTTATAGTCCTAACCAAAACCTGGGGTTTTGGTTCATGTCAAAGCAAACCCTTATTATATAAAAATTTCAAAGGTTCAAGATTTCGAACAACATCATTTAAACCCTCATAAGTTAGAGCTTCCATGATCATATCAAAACCCCAAACATGAATTCATGAATATATCAACTAGAATAGCGATTTCTTCATTAATAACCCTAAGATGGTTTGGGGTTTCACACATTATATCATACCCTTAGGTTACAGTTTTCTAGAGAACCTGTCTTAGGTTATTTCATATAGGCAATCAGGGATATAAGATGGGTAGATTTATCAGATGATGAATCACCCTAATTAAGAATATGTGAGATTCAAGAGAGATCGACATAACGATGTTAGTAACACAAATTTCAAAATAAGATGAAGATAATTTTATAAGATGTATGTTCTAAGCTATACCTGGAAATGGTTCTTGAAAAACCTTCTAGGATTTTATTGAAGTGTAAGCCATGGTATTCTATACATGTAATACATACTTTCAAGTAAAACATGTGATACCAAGAGCATAATTTAATTTCTTAAGATAGATCTCCTATGTAAGTTGTTGGGCGCTACCCAAATTGGTCCAATTTTGGTGAAAAACTCTGCATTTTGAGGAATGAAGTGCACAGTACCACAAATTCATGATGCAGGAGCATCTAGACCTAGCCAGCAATGTGATGGAATGGTCACATGTTGTGGCAAATACAAGTTTGGAGGAAGACTTGGGTGTTAATTTTGTATTAATTAAATGTAAGTAGTTAAGAGTGGCCTAATTCAAAACAGAAATTGGGAATAAATGGCAAGTGATCCTCCCTACATGGAGATCAAGCCAAGTAGTCTAGTTTGTTTATATTAGGATAAAGTGTGAATTAATTTATTCCTCCAAATATGGAGGAGATGGTTAACTTAGATACATGTAATCTCCTTTGTTTTAAAAAAGGAGAGAGCGAGAGAACGAGGTAGGAGAGATTAGAATAGTTTTTGTGTGGAAGCCTACTGGTAGATTTGTTAGAATTAGTGTGTGGTTTGGAGTGGAGTGAAAGCTCGAATGGATGTCTGTGGATTTTTTTTGACAGAAGTCAATTTCTTTGTATAATTGGGCCGAAGGCCGAAATCCTGTTTGTTTTTCTGAGTATTATACATAAAATAAATATCGTGTGTCTTTTTGTATGATGCACCGTGGAATTTCGAATACTGGTCTATTGTGAAATTGTTAAATTAATGGAGGCCTGTGTATATTTTGTTTAATTCCCATGATTAATGAAAATATGACATAAACAGAATTTGTGAGTTGAAAAAACTTTTAACACGGAAAATGGGTATAACTCGACTTCATAGAACTTTGAATGAAGTCGAACTGATATACATATCAGTTTTGGGATTAGTTGGGTTCGTATAATATCGCATCGGGATCGAAGAGTTCACATATCATAAAGGAGCGCGACTGGCGATCGCCGATTGGCATCGTAATCAGAGTATTGAAGGGCTACAGGTAGTGATGTTGAACCTCGCGATCTCCGATCGCCGATCGATGTTAAAATGCCGATCTCCGATTTCCGATTGAATCGGATCGGAGCAACAGAGATGGATCATCGCATCGGATCCAAATCAGACACGAAGTATAATAAACAGGGTTGATAATGGAATCGGGCCCGGGTGACATCGCGAAAGTTGAGGGGAGGTGACATTGAATGTGCCGATCTCCGATTTCCGATTGAATCGGATCGGAGTTGGGATAGTTAAGTCAGCAATCTCCGATCGCCGATTGGTGTTGAACCAGCAATCTCCGATCGCTAATTAAATTCAGATCGGAGTATAGAGATTGATATTATTTTAGTGCAGATTGAAGTTGGAGTGGCTTAAATCAGTGAAAGTATAATGATATTGCAGTGGGTGTCATATGGAGTTGTTGTGATGAATTTAAACTGGCATAAAGGTGTTGGGTGTCGATACGACAAATAAACCAAGTGTTAACAACGTTAGATGGAGGGGAAACATGAAGCTGTGTGCGACAGGTAGAATAAAATGGATGTGTGGTAAGTTAAAAGGGAACCCTGCGTTATTTATTTGTGAACCGATTGCATAATGGTTGCACAATCACAATTTAATTGAGGATAAAATATGATTTCAATGTATGTTGAATCATTTTGATGAAGATTTATTTACAAGCTTCCACAACGATAGTACAGGAATTTTCCAGCAATCTGAAGTTTTTATTTGGGCAGATTTGAGATGTATTCGTTTATGAATGAGAAGAGGGTGATTCTGGGTATCGCAGGGGTTTGCCCTGCGTCATTTTTTGGTATCAGAGCTTGGCTCTGTTGAAATTGAAGACTGCAACAATATAGACCAAGAGAAGTTGTGAGAGAAGAATCAGATGTGTTCTTAAAAGCAGAATAGGGAAAGCCCTTAAAAGTGGCAGTGATCCTGAAGAATCCAACAAGAGATTGGACAGAGGACAATTGAAGTGTTCTCGAAAGTGAGGGTGAGAGATTGCAGAAGCCTAGAGGGAGCAAAGGTGTTGCTCAAAGAGAAGGTTCCAGATAGGGAATCGTGCTTACCAAAAGATTGAGTGAGGAGAGCTTAGTGAGGTAAGATTGCAGTAAGGAGGACTTGCTGTTGCAGAGGCTTGTTGCAGAAGAGTGAGGAGCTCATGGAAAGAGAGGAGAAGAAAATGACTACATATAGTCATAACAGAAGTTCACAAAGAAGCCACAGCAGAAGGGAAGATGCCAAAGAAAATGACATGAGGATGAGTCAAGAAGAATTTGACAAAGAGAAAGCTGAGATAGACTTCCAGATCGGAATATTGATGAAGATGCTGTAGAGAAATGTTAAAGACCAGAAGAATGGTTGGACCATGAGGAAAAGAGAAAAGTGGAAAAGGCTACGAGAAAAGAGAAATCAACAAGTGAAGTTAGAGATAGTAGAAGAATTGAGAAAGATTGAGCAGATATTGAGTGCTCAAGAGGAATCAGAGAAACTCAGAGAAGCAGAAGTAGAAATTGAAGTTTCCATTTGTAGACCAGAACAAGGAGAAATGTTGGGGGAAGAGGATAACGAGAGGTCAGCTGAAGATCTCATGGACTATTGGCAGAGTTCAAAACAATTCGAAGATATGTTGACAAAGGAAGCAGATGAGGCAATGAAGCCTTGTGATTTTGATTCTTATAGTTTGTGTATGTTTGCAGGATATGCAGAGGATGATGGAAAGTTGGATGAAATTTTCACAAACACGAATGAAGCTCTTGGGGTGAAGTATGATGAAGAATTTCTTTTAGAGGAAGAAGGCGTTGATCTATTGCAACAGAAGAAGTTCATAGATGAAATCCTGTTTGGTGTGAAACAATCAGATGAGGTTGATATAGGCAAGAAGTCTAATGATAATTCCATAGTGGGACTACAAAAAGATAAACCAATGAATTTTTTTAATGGAATTGATGAAAGATGCTTGCAATATGATAATGTAGAAAACAGGTCAACTCAGGACGATTGCCAGGAAAAGAATGAAGCTGAGAATGGAAATTGTGATGAACTGCTGGAGAGATTTCACAAGGAGATAGAATTCTTGGAGAGATTACTCAAAGAACCTAAAGGAGAAACAAAGCTTACAGAACCTGATGGAGGAAAGGGTGTGGAAGACAACATTAATAATTATGATGCTGAAATCAGAGAATTTGAGCAGCAATTATTTGAAGGTGAGATGAAAGATCAGGAGCAACAAGGAAGTTATGTCCTCAGAGGCATGAAGGAGACAGAAATATTAACTCAGAAAGATGAATATGAAAGTAACCAAAAATTTGGAAGGAATGATCAGCTACATGAGAGTGAATTTGAGGAAGGCATTAAATTGCAGAAGTATAGAAACTGGCAGCAGAATGAAGAACCAGAAATTGGTCTGGCAGTACAAAAAAAGACAAGCAAAGATCGAAGATACAGATGGAGACTGAAGAAAAGGGTGAAATGGAAGCTATTGCAACAGAGGTGGAATGGCAAGCTGATGAACGAGTTCAAGGAACTTGAACAAATTTATATTGATTTGTTAAATAAGGAAAGACTCAGAGAAATGGAGTCACAGCAAGAAGGATCCGCTGAAATCCAAAAGATCTATGATGGAGGATTGGTGCTTGAAGCATCAAAAGAAAATGGAAGGTATTGTATTTTGAAAACTGAAGGTTGTTGTGTGTTTGCAGGTCATATCGACTTGAGGAAAGACAAACAGTTATTGAAGACTGTTGTATTAACAGATGAAGAGATGACTACTCATAGTCATATGAAAAATAAGGAGGGAAGTTATAACCAAGTGCAGGAAGATGTCCAATCAGATGACATTCAAAGAATAAGTCAAAAGGAGGATGGCAAAAGAATTAGTGAAATCAAAGGATACACTGAGGTAAGGCAACTGTTTAGTGCTGTCATAAGTAAAGGAAATTCACATAATTATGTGATGCAGAGGGAAAAGCAGCTGTTAAACATAACTGTAGTAAATTATGTAGATATTGGACAACTGTTTAAAACTACAGCTAAAAGAGGACAACTATTGAAGATTGAGCAGTCATTGAAGATCATTGGCCTTGGAGAAAGCCAGAGTGAAGAAGGATTAAAGACAGATATTGCGGACAATGCAGTTAGTAAAGATGGTGCAGAACTTTTGAGAGAACTTCCAGATGAAATGGCAGATTTGTGGTATAAGTTGAATCTTTTGATGAGGAAGCCAGGTAAAGCATTTGTGTTTATTGAATTGATTAATTTTGATGAAGATTTACATGCAGGAAAAAGGCAATGTGAAGTCAATCTGAAACAAGAAGTTAATTCGGAAGAACAGATCGGATTAATGGAGAGTGAAATCAGAAAGCCTCAGAATGAGGAAATGGTGGTGAATTTATGGTATGAAACTGCTCAACTAGAGTTGAGTTTTCAAGAAATTTGTGGAGATACAGGTATGCTGGAATTTGAAGTGAGGAATGATGAAGTCATAAATGAGAAACCAGAAAAAGAATCTGGGAGAAGGCATTTGTACATTTCAGAAATGTATATGGAAGATTATTGGCACAAAGATTATGATGTTCTAAATCAAGAATACAATCAGTTGCAAGGAAATAGTATTCAACACATGAGAAGTGAATTGGACAAAGAATTGGATGAGTTATGGAAACTCATACTACAGCATTCCAGTAAAACAAATACAGGACAAAAGAAGAAAGGAAAATTGGCTGGAAGAAATGGTACAGGTGAAGGGAATGGAAAATTGCAAATTAAAGTGAGCAAAGCAGCAACAAAATATGTGAAAAGGACAGCAGCAGATAGTGAGGCATTACAACACAAAGGCGGGAGACTTGAGGGACAAACAACAACAGCAGTAACCAAGGACAAACTATCAAACCAAGTATGGGATCCAGGAGGACGCAGACCAGAAGTGCATGATCAGGAGATCATGATTAATTTAAACTTTGGGAGTCTGATGCAGGAGCATCTAGACCTAGCCAGCAATGTGATGGAATGGTCACATGTTGTGGAAAATACAAGTTTGGAGGAAGACTTGGGTGTTAATTTTGTATTAATTAAATGTAAGTAGTTAAGAGTGGCCTAATTCAAAACAGAAATCGGGAATAAATGGCAAGTGATCCTCCCTGCATGGAGATCAAGCCAAGTAGTCTAGTTTGTTTAGATTAGGATAAAGTGTGAATTAATTTATTCCTCCAAATATGGAGGAGATGGTTAACTTAGATACATGTAATCTCCTTTGTTTTAAAAAAGGAGAGAGCGAGAAAGCGAGGTAGGATAGATTAGAATAGTTTTTGTGTGGAAGCCTACTGGTAGATTTGTTAGAATTAGTGTGTGGTTTGGAGTGGAGCGAAAGCTCGAATGGATGTGTGTGGATTGTTTTTGACAG
Source organism: Pinus albicaulis (assembly GCA_034641835.2). Classification (NCBI taxonomy): domain Eukaryota; kingdom Viridiplantae; phylum Streptophyta; class Pinopsida; order Pinales; family Pinaceae; genus Pinus; species Pinus albicaulis. The sequence continues at coordinate 609,039,938 of CM076584.1, read as the reverse complement.
AATTCAATTTCTTTGTATAATTGGGCCGAAGGCCGAAATCCTGTTTGTTTTTCTGAGTATTATACATAAAATAAATATCGTGTGTCTTTTTGTATGATGCGCCATGGAATTTGAATACTGGTATGGTGTGAAATTGTTAAATTAATGGAGGCCTGTGTATATTTTGTTTAATTCCTGTGATTAATGAAAATATGACATAAACGGAATTTGTGAGTTGAAAAAGCTTTTAACACAGAAAATGGGTATAACCCAACTTCACAGAACTTTGAATGGAGTCGAACTGATATACATATCAGTTTTGGGATTAGTTGGGTCCATATAATATCGCATCGGGATCGAAGAGTTCACATATCATAAAGGAGCACGACTGGCGATCGCCGATTGGCATCGCAATCGGAGTATTGAAGGGCTACAGGTAGTGATGTTGAACCTCGCGATCTCCGATCGCCGGTCGATGTTAAAATGCCGATCTCCGATTTCTGATTGAATTAGATTGGAGCAACAGAGATGGATCATTGCATCGGATCCAAATCAGATGCGAAGTATAATAAACAGGGTTGATAATGGAATCGGGTCCGGGTGACATCGCGAAAGTTGAGGGGAGGTGACATTGAATGTGCCGATCTCCGATTTTCGATTGAATTGGATCAGAGTTGGGATAGTTAAGTCAGTGATCTCCGATCGCCGATTGGTGTTGAACCAGCAATCTCCGATCGCTGATTAAATTCAGATCGGAGTATAGAGATTGATATTATTTTAGTGCAGATTGAAGTTGGAGCGGCTTAAATAAGTGAAAGTATAGTGATATTGCAGTGGGTGTCATATGGAGTTGTTGTGATGAATTTAAACTGGCATAAAGGTGTTGGGTGTTGATACGGAAAATAAACCAAGTGTTAACAGCGTTAGATGGAGGGGAAACATGAAGCTGTGTGCGACAGATAGAATAAAATGGATGTGTGGTAAGTTAAAAGGGAACCCTGCGTTATTTATTTGTGAACCGATTGCACAATGGTTGCACAATCACAATTTAATTGAGGATAAAATATGATTTCAATGTATGTTGAATCATTTTGATGAAGATTTATTTATAAGCTTCCGCAACGATAGTACAGGAATTTGCCAGCAATCTAAAGTTTTATTTGGGCAGATTTGAGATGTATTCGTTTATGAATGAGAAGAGGGTGATTCTGGATATCGCAGGGGTTTGCCTTGCGTCGATTCATATCTACTACGTGGAGTCTAGGGGCTTCGGGGTGGGTCAAAGCCCCTCATTTTGTAATGGGTTTCATGATTTTAGTTGATTATTTTGTCGAAGCCCATGGTATGTGGACCATGGTTTTGTGTTTATGTAATGTATATAAAGCGATGTAAATATTTGTTGAAGAGATCATGAAGTAAGTCTATGGTCAAGGGTTAATTGTATCTATATTTCTGTGTTTTTGGCCTTAAGGAAAGGCTCTGTAGCTGAGTGTGCGGAGACCTTAGAAGAGTCTGCAACTTAGTGCGCACATCACCTGTAGCTATGCTCAAGTCGGAGAAGCTGAATGTATTGAACATATCCATATTAATAAAGAAGAATAGTTTTTGGGCATATTTTGTGTTTATATGTGTTATGTTGCTCTTTATCTATTTATGCGAACTAATGATTGCAAGTATATGTTGTGATAACACAATTTACATTGTTCTCTGATATGTTTATGTTAAACTGATGTGATGAAGTAAATGGTTAAGTTATACAACACAATAGTTATATGTATGCTAGAAGCCTAAGTTAATACAGGAAAGCAAAGTATAAGCCACATCACATAGTCCCTCAAGGTTGCAGAATCCTGGTTCTGCAACCACCCATAGTCACCTTGGGTGAGACTGTGATCTGCTTGCAGGTCGTTGTTGAAAAAGCCAGTGTCTGAGGATTTTGTTGGTGTGAAGTCCAAGCCAAACCTGGGTCAAGTCCAAACAAGCAAAAAAATGGTTCCATTTCCATGACCAATATTTGTTTGAGGGACATGTGGATGTGACATCCATTAAAGAACAAAATACAAGATTGGGTAGATTGGAAATAACGAGAGTTCACAACTCAGGAAAATAAAAATCCATGATTGACGACTGAAGCCTGGTTGCAGAGGTATATTTTCATAGACAACACGATGTTTTCTTCGCATCATTTTATAATGAACTACATGAGTGGTTGTTGATGTTCAATGAGAACAAGACTTGCTTTAAAAATGACCACCCTACTATGTGGAGCCCTAAATTGGTACAACGAATCAAGGATACTAGCAACAATATATCAAGAGTTGTTGATTTTTGGATTGACAGTATCCTGGGAGGATTTATCACTAAGTTTTCCATAGACACGTCTGTATCCTACAATGAAGCTGTGTGAAGATTTTTCAAGGGACCGCGAGGTAAGTATATAAATTATTTGAATCTGTGGATTAAAATTCTTTTATGTTAAAATGGCGTACTAAAAATGCAGTCAGATTAATGTTTGGGTGAAAAGGGAATAAGTCTAGAGTCAGATATATGCAAAGTGGGAAGCGGTACATAGTAGATCACGAGAAATTTATTGATACTGACTATAGTCACTTGTTAGGTGAATATGAAAGTGAAGATGAAATAAGTAACCCCGCAACCCCTAGTGGTGCATCACAGCTAGGAGTTGGGAATAATCAGGGAACCTATGGGATTTCCCATCCATATACCTCCCTTACCCCTCATCCCCATCCCCCTAATTCCCCCACAACCCATCCCCCTAATTCACATAATTCCCTACCCCTCCCCCTAACCCGTCGCGAAGGAACATGGCCGATGACATTAAGTTTCCTATTTTTAGAGGACTCAGATCAGAGGACCCTGAGCAGTTATAGTTTTTTGATGATGTAATATGGAAAGCAAGACAAGTTATTGATGAATATGTAAATAGGGCATGACTCATCACGGCACTGCGCGAAAGAGTGCCGACTTGGTATATGAAGTATTCTATGACTAATAAATCTACTTCATTGGATGATGTTAAGAAAGCATTGGTATCAAAATTGAAGAAGCCAAAATCGTAGTCACAATGTATTACTGAACTGAAGGAGATCAAACAAATGGAAAATGAATATGTTTTGGAGTTGGATCAAAGGTTAAAAATGTTAATGGGACAAGTAAGCTTTCACATCCCCGAAAAATAACATAAGGAGTGGTTTATAGATGCATTGCTGCCACATATCAGGTTTCCCTTGACACAACAGAAAATGGAAACTCAAAGAGAAACTCTGGAAATTGCAATGAAGTTGGAAGCTTAGCTGGTGGGAGATACTCATGCAGGAGTACAACAGATTCAAAGTCAACTAGTGAATTTGACCTTGGAATTGCAAGATCTCAATGAAGGTAAAGAATTTAGACATGAAGTGTGGTGTATAAAGTGAAAATATGAAGGCCATTCTAAGGAGAAATGCCCCGTGTTCAGAGATTAATTGGCTAGTGGAGAACCTAATCCATTAAATATAGGATCAAGCCTGTGGTGTGAGATATTCATAACTTTAGGACAACACCGACCATAACAATGTTATTTATTGTAGAAGTATGTGAAAACCCCTATGAAACTATTTTGGAACTTCTGTAAGTCAGTGAGACATGATGAGAATAACTGTCAAAGTTATGACTTGATGATGGAACACACTACTAATGCTTATAGAATGCAAGCTGAAGGATATGCGCACGAGGATCAAGGAAAACATGATAGTCAAGGAGATTTCCAAGGACGAGGATGAGGACGCGGAGGAGGAGCTGGTCGAGGGTGCGACCAGACTATCTATTATAACTGTGGACATACAAGACACTACGCAACCTGTAAGTATTGCAAATATTTTGATCATGTGATAGAAGAATTTCTGGTCCTTATGGAAAATATGTAGGAGAAAAGGAACCAGTAGCCAACACAAAATCTGCAAATGATGACCGCTAAACAAAGGGAGGATGAATTGCGCATAAATATTGTAACAAGGAATGGATTCACGACTGTAGATGATAAAGCAGAAGGTAAGAAGCCGATGGAAGATACATGGGTGAGAAAAAATGTAGAAAAATCCCCTGGGTTCAGTATTCAGCAGGAAAAATAAACGTTCATGGAGGCGAAGTAAAGGTTCATGGATCCTGGAGCTTGAATGTCTAAAGTGAAACCAATACCGAATTTAATGCCAATACTAAAGAGGGACAATGCTAAAGTAATTACTCAGACAAAATAATTCGATCCGAGTATCTTGAGGTCATTTTTACAAACTTGCATGAAGTTGTTGAGGAATGAGAAGGCTATCGAATGAATTCAAGATTTTCTAGACTCCTGTGATGATAAAGAAGTGCCACAAAGTGATCAATGTGTAGTAAACAATTTACATCAACATAAGAAGAGAATAGGGAAGGAAATGAGACTAACCGCATAGATCGAAGAATATCATATGGAGCAGGTAATCCTAGATTTAGGATTCGATGCCAACGTGTTGCCTAAGAAAAATTTGGAATTAATAGGAAGTCCAAAGTTGTAGTGGTCTCCGATCCAGTTGAGGATGGACAACCAATAGAAGATCCTGCCTATGGGAAGGTTACCTAGAGTCGTGGTAGATATTGAAGGAGTGGGCGCTATTTCAGATTTCGAAGTGAATGAAATTGTAGATGATAACAACACATATCCCACGTTTCTTGGATTGGATTGGTATTTCGATACTATGGAGATAATCAATTTGAAGAAAATAGAAATGGTGTTCGAAAAGGACAATATGAGGTTCATTGTTCCTCTAGACCCATTAGAAGGAGTGCACTATATAGAGCCTGTTTGGGATGAGTATTGCGACATATATTTCGACAACATTTACAAGATGAAAACTAAGGAGGAAGATTGGATTAATCCCACTGCAGAAGGTAAACTAAGCCGGGAACAAGACAACTCCTATACTTCAGATTCTGACAAAGAACTTGAAAATTGGTAGAACTGGATACATGACGTATCTACAAGATGATGTGCCAAAATCACAAGATCACTCCGCTGCATAAATTCAGAGGTATGTAGTTTTAATTATTATGATGGGATAATATATGTAAGTCTTTTTCTTGATAAATTTGAAAGAAAAATATTGGAAGAACATAGGTTCCAAGATTTGGATGTAGCCTTTAGGTCTACACCTGCTAGATGGTGGGGTGATCATAAAGAGAATATAGGGAGTTGGAAAGAGTATGGAAGGCTGATGAGGGTCATATTTCGGCTAGTAGATACTAGAATTGAAGTACAATATGATGGTAAGGTTAACCCCCATGAGCATATTTATTGTTGCACTTCAGTTTGGGGAGAATTTGTAGAACAAGAGTGGGTACATACGTTTTTTCACACATTGGAAACGATACCTATGAATTGGTACCTTGAGATAGAACTACAACATGGAACTGCAAATTGGACAGATTTGGTTGAAGGGTTCATACTAAATTTTAGTTTTGAAGGTGTCTGTCTGTGCATAGATGAAGCCCTTCAAAAATTCAGAGAAAAGGTTTTTAATATCACAACTTCACTCATATGGAGGTAGCAGGATTAGACTACGTAGTTGGAGAACATACTGGAATGCTATAACGTGTCTGCGGAAGAGGATGATGAGGATATGCATAATATTGATGTATTGTAATCAGAAGGACATCACGAAGTTGCTGGACCAAAACTTGAAGTACTTGATATAGAGAAGCCTGCAAAAACGAAGAAGGTGAATATCATATCAGAAGAATATCATCCCCAAGCGAATGGGACAGTCAAAGCCTTCAATAAGATTATGGATAATTTCAATGTGAAAAAAAATTGACTGGGACCTAAGGATTCTAGCGGTGTTATGGGCATATAGGACAACATGCAAGAAACTGACATTCCATACACCTTTTAGGTTGGTATATGAACAAGAATCAGTCATGACTATAGAGTACAATGTGCCAAGTTTAATCATTACAGCATTCAAAAATACGACAGACTCCGATATAATGGAGGAAAGGATGGCACAATTACTTGCTCTGGAAGAAGACAGGTTCATCGCAAGTTTTCATCAGCAAGTGAAAAAAGCAAAGGAGAAATCCTAGCATGACATGCACATCAAGCAGAAGACATTCCGGGAAGGAGATATCATACTTTTATATGATATAAAATTCGCAAAAATCCCATGAAAATTTAAAACACATTGGTTGGGTCCATATATCATCAAGCACGTCTCTAATGGTGGCGCAATTCAGCTCGCGAAGTTAGATGGTAAGCTAATTCCAGGATGAGTGAATGGAAGAAGATTGAAGGTATACAGGGATGAATCTGTCCTTGGAGCTTTGCACTAAAAGATAAAAGGAGAAAAGTCTTAGTGCCACCTACAATGAAAGTGGGCACTTGATTATAAAATACTTATAGAACGAGACTTCATTGAAGGAAGATTACTGCGCGATAGTCAGGAGTATGTCAAAGTCCGAAAGAACCGTGTTGAAGGAATATTACTGTACGATATTCAGGCGTACGACGAAGTCTGAAAGAACCACGACGAAGGAAGCATTACTGCGACACTGAAGGGGACACGTTGAAGATAACTGGAAATATGACCGTTGGAAAGAAAAGTTGCCATTAAATAAAGTTTCCGTTAAGACGCATGGGAGAATCACATTTATGAAGCACAACTGGTTGTATCTAGTGCCATATCTGCATTAAATGAACACGATCTAAGATATCATGAGTTTTGAAATTAAAATTCGCTATAAAACCTATATCCTGCTCCACATTTTACACTACGCTCTGGAAAATTCAAATTGTGAATTTGCAACCAAGTGAGAACCGAGCATCTTGTTGTATGTCTAGGAGGAGTTTTGAAGATATTTCCAGAGCGTTTATGAAGAAAGGGATAGTAGGCATCATGGAAGCTACAAAACAAAATGCACTTGTGTCCACAACGCGTGTGAGGTCACTGTGAAAACAAACAACCATAGAAGAAGGACTGAAGAAAATATAGGAAAAGAGGCTAACTGAAGCCTCTGGAGTAAGGCAATCCCCAAGGAAGAAGGTAGTGAAAGAACATCAGACAAAGAAAAAATAGGATAAGGAGCCTTTAGCGAAGGCAAAGAAACCACTGAAGCAGAAATAACCAGAAAAAATCCACGACAGTGAAGAGGAAATTGAGATGCAACAGATGGAGACAGAGGGCACATAAATCCCCTTAGTGCTGCCACCATATTTTCCACCAAGGAAGTTGGGTGATAATTTTGTTAAGGACCCCGAAAATGTGAAGTTCGACAACTTCACACCGTTGGTTCCAGAGACGGTCTCGTTTGAAGGAGAAGTATTGGGGAAAATCCCGCAGCTGAAAATGGAAGATTGGGATTTCAACGATTGCAGCAAGTACCCAAAATTTGGGCCGAGCAGGTACCTCCATCAAGTTTATTATCCAAAGAGCGATGTTACAAGGTTGGAGCCACACCAGTGGGCTGAAGGATTGTAGGGTGCAAGATTTCTAAACATATTCAATGTGCCACACCTCGGTAGAAGTGCCATCAACATGGTCTGCGTTAAACTGCTTGTTTTAGTGCATGATGGGTACCGATAGCTAGGTGGGAGGATCTTGATTAACAAGATGTTGATCAGAAGGATCACCACACTGCCATACTAGGGAAAGGACCCTGCCAAAGAGTTCATTGGCAAAAGTCAAGATAAGGCAGTCGCAGACAATATGAAAAATAAGTATGGGTTAATAAAGAAGTCAAGAGGTTATGATAAAATATATCAGCGACCAAGGGGTGCGCTTTTCCGCACACATTCTAGCAGGGAAGATCATGAATAAATGTAGAGAAAACGAAGTCCCCACAACTGTAGTTTCCATAGCCGCACAATGCAGAAAAGAGATTCAGTTTAGCTGGGACGAATATTTATGCAAAGAGTTTTTGGAGGATTGCCGAGAAGCAGAGGAAGAGGGCAGGACCTTTCACTACGCATGGTTTCTCTTCATCATCACGTTATTGTCATGAAAGGAACTGAAAAATTCCCAATTTCCCACAGTTGAACTAGATGTGTGGGAAGCTGCGTGATGACCATATTTTTCGTTTACCAAGGAGCCAACACGTGCACAAGAAATTTTTTTTTTTGGGTATTGATGGAGATGGACTTGCACATGGTGGTGAATCAGCGTCCCAAGTAGTCACCTAGTTTGTTTGAGTAGTATCACAATATAGCAGACTTCAAGGAGGATTTTCACCGGGTATATGTTAAACCAAAAAAGGATTCGATGGCAAAATGGAATCCTCTGCCATATTTGGTCACTGGAGATGACCTTGTCAGCATCATATAGCATTGGTCAATGGAATGGATGACTCCACCCATAGGAGGCACTAAATCAGAGAAAGACACCACACAACATGCATGTACAAGTAGAAAGGATAAAGACGCAAAGTAGACATAGTCAGAGCATGACCAGGGTCGCTAGGACCCTCCCAACGACGTAGAGCTAGAGGATTCACCATTCTTCATCCAGAAGAGGGTCCCTATAGTAAATTTGATGAGCGGAAGGAAGAAGCAGAAGTCAAACAAATCTAAGGGTGCAACACCACTTGTCCTCATTGAGGGGGACATCGATGAAATAGGGGATACATTTCAAGAAGTGACAATAGAGTCGTGGAACATGATCAAGGATTGCTACAACATGCTCCTAATCGGTGTCGAGGAAATAATGGAATAATTGAAGGTACTGGTACAGACAACCATACAACTGGAGCAAAAATCCAGACCACAGGAACATACGAGTCAACAAGCGCAACCAAAGCGCCAACTAGAGACAACATTTGGAGTAATAATTTTGTAGGTACCAGGAGGAGTGCTACAGTTTGAGGATGCTGAAGACAGAGAGCATGCGAAAGAATGGGATCATGTCAACATGAACATTACTGCCCTACCCATTTAGATATTGCAGGATTTCTATGAAAGTATAACAACTAAGCTCAAGGAGCGAGAACAACACACTTCACTAATAAGTATGTAGGTGGAGAAGGAAAGAGCTGCGATGAAAAAGGAGCTCGATCGGATGATCCATGAAAGAATTGAGGCGCACCAAAAAAAACAGTAGTTAGAAGAAATAATTGGGAAGAATTGTAGTGAAGTTATGGATGTCAAAATCTGCACAGAAGAGTCATCAACAGAGAAGGTTGCGAAGCTCGACCTCACAATCAAGGATTCAAAGAATAAGTTCACTGAGATGAAATGTTATGAAACTAGCTCCAAAAATAGAAGAAAAGAGAGATAAATGCCTTAGAATGAACCACTTCGAGGGGGAAACCTCCTTTACATTACATAAATGAACAATTCTTGGATGATACAAATGAAAAAACCTCCTTTCTAGATATAGGAGTCCATGGGGTCACAATATGATCCTAGCCGAACTAACAATAATAATTTAAGGGAACAATAATAACAATATGGGCTTTTATGGGGTACAATAATAAAAATATGGGGGCTAAAGGGGCATAAAAATAACAATAAGGGGGCTACAATAACAACAATAAGGGGATACACTAGTATTATAGGGACCTAACATGCCCCTATCCTTCAAACAAGTGTTGCCCTCAACACTTGATTATTTTTGGATGCTTTTGTATAAAATTATCATCCTCCCATGTGGAATCTTCAACAGGTAAGTTCTTCCACTTGTTGAGATACTCTGAAATTGATCGAATTGGTAGTTGTTGAGTTCTTATTTCTGTGACTGCTTCATAACTTCTTTTGCTGCGATGTTGATCTTCTTGTTGTTTCATTCAATTCTGCACCAAAGTTAGGTTATCCTTTGAGCGTTGGAGAACTTGTTGTTCATGCTCGATGTGATCTTCCACTACTTTAACATCCATATTAGCTTTCATTTGATCTTTCAAACCATCCAAATTAGCCTTCATTTTTTCTTTTAAACCATCTATGTCATCTTTGATTTCTCTTTGTAAGATCGAAATTTGTTGCGCTTGGTACAGTAATTTTGATATCTCATACTGCAATTCTTCCTCTTCATGCGTCATAGTAGAGATTTTTGGGGGCTTAATGGGTGTGGAATTATTTTTGTGAGGCATTATATAACCCAATAATGATAAAAATTCTTCAATATTCCCTTGGAATCAATTCAAACTTATTTTTCAAACAAACATTATGCAATTTTAAAAAACAAATATACACCTTTTTCTTTTCTTTTTAGGAGGTCAATATTAAACCTGAAGTATCTCTGTGATTTCAGATCTTCAATATCTAAAATTTGGCCCTGTAGAAGCCCTCTGAATCTTATTTCGAATGCCACAGGTCTGACCTGATTTGGATGCTTGAAGGAAAATTTATTCCCAATCTCCCACAATGACCTAATTATGGACTAGTTCAGTAGAGCGAACTTGTATGGCGTGCCACGTGTCACTGTTTTTACCCTTCGGCTCTGAAATTGATAAACAAGAAACTGCAATCCATTTAATTTGGACCAAATTTTACATAATTCCAATCTTATTCTCAGAGAGAGAGAGAGTTATGACGATTTTTCCAAGGTCACCTCTTTTAGATGAAATTCGGGAGCCTGAAAAATCCCTAACTTGCACAGATCATATCTCTGAAAATATTTCAAACCAAGATCTCAAATTTTTACATGAAGTTCCTCAGGATTTTGGCTTCACGTGGTAAAAATTTAAGATTTTGAACCTTTGTAGAAATTTTTTTATAGCATAAATGCCACGATGGCATGTTTGGGGCAGCAAAACCCTAGAATCTAAAGCTCTGATACCAAATGTTATGAAATCAACTCCAAAAATAGAGTAAAAGAGATATCAACGCCTTTTAAATCAACCAATTCGAGTGGGAAACCTCCTTTACATTACATAAATGAACAATTCTTGGATGATACAAATGACAAAACCTCCTTTCTATATATAGGAGTCCATGGGGTCACAATATAATCATAGCCGACCTAACAGTAATAATGTAAGGGCACAATAATAACAATATGGGCTTTTATGGGGCACAATAATAACAATATGGGGGCTAAAGGGGTACAAAAATAAAAATAAGGGGGCTACACTAACAACCATAAGGGGATACACTAGTATTATAGGGACCTAACATGAAGTTTGAGTATGATGTGAAGAATTTTGAGCTGAAAATGAGGCCACAACCAGCCACATCACCAGAAATACACGAGTAGATGGAGGTGGAACTAAAATATAAGTGAAAGGCATCTCCGACATTGTGGCATAATGTGGAAAATTTCTAGATGACACTTTGGAGATTTGGACCTCACTACAGGAGGATCCAAACATTTAGAGGATAGAAGAAGAGATACAGACAAAGCAGAAGCAATTGGAAGAAATATGGGCAACTACAAGGACCTTAGCAGTCTCCCAAAGGCTCGCTAGGATCACACAAGGAAAATATATCCTGAAATAGATCGAATACCTTCGGCGTAAGGAGCATATTTTGACAGCGCGAACTGGGCCATGGCAAGATGAGGCCCTCCAGCTTTCGCAGGAAGTAGATGGTAAGCTCAAGGAGCTACGACAAAGGCAGAAATAAGTGTTATAGAAGAAAACTGGACCAAAAACAGAGGCACTATTGGAGGACGTGTGCAAAGAGGAAAATCAAGTAGCATAAATAATTCAATAGTATAATGAAACCTACATGAGCATCACAAATAAGATTCAGGGAACAACAACTGAGTGACTCGGGACGAGTCACATGTGAGTGTTGGGGGCCTGTTGGGCGCAAACCAAATTGGTCTAATTTTGGTCAAAGAATCCGCATTTTGAGGAGCGGAGTGCGTGGTACCACGAAGTCATATCTACAGCGCGGAGTCTAGGGGCTTCAGGGTGGGTTGAATCCCCTATTTTGTAACAGGTTTCGGGCTTTTAGTTGATTGTTTTGTTAAATAACATGGTATGTGACCCATGGTTCTATGTGTATGTAATGTATATAAAGTGATGTAAGGATTTTTTGAATAGATCATGAAGTAATTATATGGTAAACGGTTAATTGTATCTATATTTCTATGTTTTGGGCCTTAAGAAAAGGCTTCGAAGCTGAGTGGATGGATACCTTGGAAGAGTCTGCATCTTAGTGCACATACCATTAGAAGATGTGTGCGTAGGTCGGAGAAGCTGAATGTATAGAATAGATCCATCTTAATAAAGGAGAAGAAGTTTTGTGCATATTCTATGTTTATATGTGTTATGTTGTTGTTTATCTATTTATGTGAAGTAATGATTGCAAGCATATGTTGTGATAATGCAGTTTACATTGTTCTATGATATGTTTATGTTAAACTGATGTGACGAAGTAAATGGTTAATTTATACAACGCAATAGTTATATGTATGCTAGAAGCTTAAGTTAATACAAAAAAGTGAAGTAGAATCCACATCATGCAATTCATCAAGGTTGCATAAACTTGGTTCTGCAACACCCATAGCCACCTTGGGTGAGACTGCGATTTGCTTGCAGGACGTTGCCGAAATGGACAGTGCTGAGGGTTTTTTTGGTGCGAAGTCCAGGCTAAAACTGGGTTAAGCCCAAAAAAGCCAACATAACTATAATGGGATCCTTATAAAATTTTCTCCTTCTTTTTAGGACTTCTACTTGAAATCCCACATTACTTGTAAACCCTAGAAGATAAGGATGCATGTTGTCTAGGAATTATGCTATTTACCTTAGACTAGCTACAAGCAAGAATTATTAGATATATTTCAAATATATAAATTCATGAACATACATACCTTGTAGTTACATACCTCTTATTCGATAACTTATTAGACTTTTTGGTGCATTTTTGAATATAATTTCTTCAATTTTTTTTTGTTTCAAAGCATTGGTTTCTTATGTGGAGATGGCCTTGTCCTTGGTCACGACTAATAATATTGAGTTCCTTTCCTTTGACTGTAGTACTACAGTCTTGACCTTATCTTCAACATTTAGTGCTTCAAAAAATTCTTAAGGCCAAATTAGACTGTGATAGGTATCATCAAAATCACTGTAGTTTTTACCAAGACTTATTCACTGTAATAGGCACCACTATGATAACATTGAACTGAAGTTAGTTTATTGTTGGATTTCCTTTATGAGATCATATCATTGTAATGGTGTCAAGTATGATTTATATTTCATTATGGAGGCATTCATACTTCATTATGTGTTAGCATTGAACTGAGGTTACTTTGATCCCGAAGTGAAGTCACTATAATAACACCTTGATTGTGAGTTAACACTTATATTGAGGGAGATAACCGAGATGAGATTATTGTGGTAGCTTCGAATTGAAATGATACAGAAGTTATGAAGACTTCTTGCTGTGATGAAATAGAACCCATATCACTATGATGAATCCATGTAGTTGTGATAACAATGAACTGTGGTATCTCGAGATCATTGCACTTTAGATAACAATAGGTTGTAGTTCTTGCGGTGACACCAAGATCATCTCCTATTCGAGCATCTTTCCTGAACCATGACACTGAAACATTATCTTTGAAATTTTTATTATATGAACTTGTTTCTAAGTTGTGACATCCAAACTCATTTCAAAAATTTGAGCTTCTGTGGTTTTTTTTGAATCAAATCTGAACTTGATACCTTGAGATATATCTTTTCTTCAACGTGATTTAGAGACTCAACTGGTTCATTGGCATGTTCTTCAAGAACCATTTACCGATAAATACTTTCAAGGATGTATAAGTGGTCTTCAAACTCACTTTGATCATGACCTTAGCTCTGAAACCATGTTGCGAAATCCATAGGTTTGGAAGTTAAATGATTTCCCTTATTAATGACGTTATCTTGTGATGTTTTGTTATTATTATGTGTTCTTTCGATTTATATTTTATTATCATCAAGATTAATTCCAAGAAATAGATAGAACATGACACAATAAGTAGGCACACTGCCAGGGAAAAACTCCACTCTTTGGGGAAAACCTGGTCAAATTATTCCTTCAGTAGATTCAAGATGAGATGACCAAGAGAATCCCTCCATCCAGTCATCCTTCTTCATTTCACTGTGTTATCATCGAATAATTTCCTTTGAATTTTCACAGAGACATCATCACTGCAATATTTCAGATACCTTATCATTGTAATGACAACAAGACACTTCATTTCTGTGGTGGCATCGAGGTATTCCCATTGTGATAACAATGATCCCACTATAGTGATACCGAACCTTTCATACTATGGTAGCACCAAATATTTCATACTGTGGTTACACCAAGATAGTATTTTCACCGAGACTGTAGTATAGTAGAATCATCAATGTATCGGAGCACCGAACTATAATAGCAACAATATCATAATGGCACCAAAACTATATTAGCCCGAAAATGTGGTCACTATAATTTCCGCACCTGTCCAAATTTGTCTATGTGATTTGACCCGAGTTTCTGAAGTTATACCGAAACTTATCCTTTGAAATGGTTGTTTGAAGTTGTTTGTTGAGCGAAAGGCTTAGGTTGGTATATATAGTAGTTTTTCTGTATTATATAAGCCGACATGAGCATATGAATAGTTGTGTCACTATATAAGTTCGACATGACCATATTGAAGGAAGCCGACTTGATGCTGATTGGTGACGATTCTCTTGAGGCTTGTCTTGAAGGTGATAATGTTGATTTGATGAAGACTTGATTAATTGATGGAGTAGTCTCAAACAATAAACAACCTAATTACATGATTTAAAAGCCCAAAATGGGTCAATATAAATATGTAATGACTAACCTAGAAGTCCACAATGGGGACCTTAATCTAAATATGACCCAAGCAAGAAACCCATGGTTTAATAAGTCATTTAAAAATAATAAATTATTTTGACAAATTTATTAATAATGAAGACCAAACCTAGTTACATTCTTCAAAAAAGCACTGCTCCAAAAAATAATTTATACTATGATGGTCAGTTCAGATGTGGAAATGTCGTCCAGGAAAGTATGGTGTTGGGCCTCCAACTTGTCATGATTTTGTTGATGAAACTATATTTTTTTGCATCATTCCATTTACCCATTGTCAACAATTTTAATCACATTTCTCCATAAATGCACCAAATTCCTGCACACATGTTTAAATGGTTTATTATTATTATTTCCATTATTTTTAAAGAATTAAGAAGAAATTTTCATTGTTTTACTAATGACAGTTTGGCCAGTTCAAGATTCTGCAGTTCAAGTCAATTTTCGTAGCTATCTCCATGGTTAAGGTAGTAGCACCACTCTAGAAGGAAATCCGACACATGGAATTGGTTCCTAGAAGCTCCAATATGGTTTTGTGTTGGTCAAAGTCTACCCAACTCTCACGTGTGAACCTCAAACAAGAAATCAAAGGAAAGACACAACAATTTTGACCAGTCAACTTGAAACACATTTTTTGAGAAAATCAAAATGAATTTTGGAAAACTAAAACATGGGTTTTTTTTTAGCACGAGCCCAATTAGATTCCTTTGAATAATTTTCTTCAAATCCGTTACCATTTGAGATATTTTATAGGTTATTTGGAGCCCTATTTTGTAGATTGCGTGAGCTAACGGTTTGGTATTTCACAGTCAATGGCAAATCACCAATTTTTTTCAATGAGATGTTATTTAGAAAAATCGTGGAAAGGTGATAAGTGTGATAAGATTTGGAGTGATATTTGATCCTAAAAACCTTCAAAATATATTTGATTCTATTTTCAAACTGATTTATTGAGATCTCATGGCCAAAATTCATGCAATGAAATTTTGAGTTTCTTGTTGCTTCAAAGCTCTATAAATTTCAATATCTTTGATGAGGGGGGATAAAATGTCAAGGAGGAATATTAATTTGGAATTTTGCTACTGATTGAAGAAGAAAGCTTTGTTTTTTTTAATGAATTCAATCTATGTTATGGCGCAATTTTGAATGTGATTGGCGATTATAGTCTTGTGATCTGAATTTTTATGCATCTCACACTCACTAGGAGCCCCCCCAAGGATATGTGAGAGATATTATATTTTATTATCCTTTTTCAATTTCTTATGCTTGGCAATTAGATCAGAATTTTATTCATTCAATTGTTCAATTTATTTAGATGTTTAGTTTCATTTCAATGTTGTGTTTTTTTAACTGAAATTGCAATCATTTCTCCTTGTTTCATTACATGTCAAGTGTTTGATAATAAACGAAAAACACCAAACGATTTACCTCAAATTTTCTTTTAAGATTAAGTCTCAGATATATGTGTGATAGGATATGTTTGAATCTGGTTTAGAGTGCACACAACAATAATATTTTTGAGGCTTCTATAATTATTATTTCATTGCTCTTTGTTTGCTATACTCTAGAATAGTTTTTTTTATTTCAAATTATTGTAGCATTTAGATCAAATTTACTTTCACTAATAGATAGACATATCTTTCTTTCCAAGTTGATTAGATTAAATATCTCTTAAAAAAAAATTAGAATAATATTTCTTTTCAAGTTCATAGAATAACCTTGTCTTTCAAGTTCACTAGAATATAGATTTCTATTGTTAGAATAGATCTTGAAGTCCTTTCTTTGAATAAATTTGATTTGAATTCCTTTCCAATTCTTGAGTTTGAATTAAAAAAAAGAAAAAACACATGTAATTAGTCATAGATATATTTTCATTACATTTTTACATCTTTTTTTTTTTTTTTCTTTCAATTGAAATTAGATATCCTAGCACATATATTGCATATATAATTTGCAAGTTCATGGAACCCCGGGTTTGAAAATTAATGACAAGAAATTTAACTGTCAATTAAATTACCCAACATTTTGGCACCGTTGTCGGGGAAGTATACATAGGTGTTAGCTTTCAATTGCATCTCATTATTAGTTGCATGCATTTTAGTTACATAAGATTAATCTCATTTTAATACATCATAGAGGTAGATTCATTAAAAAATAAAATAAAAATGCTTCAATCATGTACCACCCCCACTATATCACATAGTGCAGTAAGAGCCACATCACCTTCCACATGATGAATTCATATTTTTGTAGGTACACGAAGAGGTGAAAAAAAAGTGGTTGAAGAGATGGATGGAAATGATGACAATGAGGAAGATCCTTTTGGATTTCCCATTCAAGAAATTGACATAGACATTCATATGAAGAACATCCCTTCATTCGTACTTCCTTACTTCAAAGGTATGAGATCAGAAGACCTGTAAAATTTTATTTTCAAATTTGAAATACTTTGTAGATCATATGGCTACTCATTACACACTCAAAAATTGAATTTTTTTCCAGAAACTTTGAAGGATAAAGCTCTTAAATTGTTCCTGAATTTAAGAACAAATTCCATAAGGAAATGGGATGAAAAGAGTATTTTTGAAAAAAATTAAATATTATTACATACACCATGACCTTAGAAATGAAGTATTTAAGATGAACCAAAAAGAGGATGAAACCCTAGAAGATTTAGTGGAGAGATTTACTTATAATATCAAAATATCTAAATTGCATGATTTAAGATTAGGCACATTAAAAACTCTCCTACTAAAATCTATAAGGGATGAATGGATTGATATTCTTAACCTGATGGGAAAAGGAGATGTCTCTCAATTTTCATTTCAAGAGATTTGTGAATTTTGCAAGAAAATATCAAAAGGAAAAGAAAAGTATGGAATATTCCCTCAAGATCCAGTTATGGCAAGAGTAATTCGACAACAGGATTGGTAAGTCAAAATGAAATTAACAATTTTCTAGACATTCTTGGTAATTTAAATGAACAAATTGATATGCTAAAATGAAAAACAAGAAAAAATTTGAGAATGTTGATTCATTTATATTTTTCCATAAATGTAGACATAAACATGCTTTGCATGAATTTGCACTTGATAACACTAAAATTTGTGAAATATGTGCAAGATATCATACTACTAAAGATTTCCCATCATTACCAGGGTTAAAGGAAGTTTACCAACGAGCAAATCAAACACTAAAATAATCCTGTTATGTAGCTCCAAGAAAACCATGGAAACCTCATCAACCCTATATGATGCAAGATATTAATTCACAATTTCAAGGTTATGCACAACAATCTCAAAGTAATTAGCAAACACCCTTTCCTTGGAAACCTTGGACATTTCAATCCCAACCTCAAAACTAATATTGGCAACAAGGATGACAAGGGCCTTACAAAGGAAATCCACCATATCCTCAATATTTTACTCACAATCCTCAATACCAATATCAATGTTATCCATGCCATTAACCTCCACCACAACATCAGTTTCACTATTAGTTGATCTCAATTCAACCTTTTCCATTACCACCCACACAAGCACCCCAAAGGTCCATTCCCACTCAAATACCTACACAACCATTTTGTATCCCCAATAATAAAACACCTAAATACACTTATAATGATAAGGTATTGCAAAATTATTCTCCAGCTGCCACTGAAGAAAAACAACCAGAAGAAGAAGATTCATATAAGGTCCAAGAATAATGGATGGTCGTTGAAGAAGAACAGTTTTTGGAACCTGGGATTGAAAAGTTTCTTGCATGAATATCACCACATTCTATGAATGGGGATCACATCTCCGAAGACTTGCATGGAATGATAGAAAAAAGCCAAGGAAGACAATATTACATTGAATCTTAGTTCAAGGCAATCATTAGATCCTAGTGCTCAATTCTTCAATATTTTTTGACATCATCTCAATTAAGGTAGTTGGTCTCTCATATACTAGTATATATCAAAGCATATCTTTCAAACATGCATATGAGTTTATCTATCATATTGTTACACACATGGTTCCATTGGAAGTATTTAGATACTTGAACGATATATATATATATATATATATATATATATATATATATATATATATATATATAGATATAGATATTCAAGTAGAATAATATTTAAAAAAAATGGTAAAGAGAAAAATAAGTTCTATTGTGAAAACTAGTTTACTAGCGCAATTGGATATGAGCTTTGATTGAAAACCAGGAAATTAGTGAGAAAAGTTCACAATAAATTCTGCAATTTCATGATGGTTTCAATATTTTATTATGGTTATTCAAATCATTTTTGGTTATATGCTCGAGTTGGCTGATTTGGGATTCCTTAAGGCCCACCTTCCAACGAATCTTGTCCCATTGACTTCAACACCTTATTTGGGACCAAGATTAGATATTATTTAGATTTCCTTGGAACTTGCATAAATCAATGGAAAACCTCTTCGCTGAAAACAATGGGAATACACCGGTGTCTCTTGATTTTTAGATCTTGCAGGTGACTTGACTTCAAAACATTCATCTGTCCCTGTCAAAATGCACTCAGGTACCTTGACAGTCATTTACATTATCGATGAGTTGTCTTGCATTGGTTAAGGATTTTGATCAGTGATTGGTAATCCAATGATTTCTTTCCATGCTCGACTTCAAAACATTCATTCACATAATAAGAATTGTACCATAAATTTTGGTTTTGATGAAGACTACATGGTTTTATGTAATCAACAAAAATTTGCAGCAATATATTTTATTAGTTTCTTGTAGTAGCAACATGTTCATCTTTTTTTCATTCAACAATGACATTATGGCACCACCACAACTCTTCTTTATTCATTTTATTTTTAAGAAAATCAATAAAATTGGGTCTATTTCAGTCAACATGCATCATATTTCATGATTTATACTTCAACATAAATCATATAGTCCAAATTAGCAGATTATATTAAGAGAAAACAACTTTCCAAAGAATTTGAAATTTTCTGCAACAACTACGGAAAGTTGCATTTTCTGCAGCTATTGCTATAGTAGCCTATATTTTGGCTATAGCAGTTTATTCCAAGGCAGTTTTGGTACAATTATTGCAATAGATTGGAGAAGAAATAAAAAATTTTGAGACACGGGGTTTTCTCAGAGTATGATAACTTGAGTAAAACATGGGAAAAATAATTTAAAAAATGCAATTTTGAAGGACATGTCAAGTGGGTTTTATTGACAACTTTTCTTTTTTCACCACTGTGAACACATCAAGACAAAATTTAGTATTTTTTAACAACAATGTTTTTTCTTCATCACAATGGGATTATGAAGGCATGTGGCAATAAAAAAAGGTAAAAATGCCCTGTTTCCCTTTTGATGCACTCAATTTGGCCTTAAAATGAGTTTGTGGCATATTTTTTTGTTGCAACATTGGATAGTGAGAAGGGTGAAACATGGAATAAATTGATTTGATCATAACCTGCAAATAGTGGATCCATTGCTCCTAAATTTTTTAGGATAGATGCATCATGGTAGGGTAAATACATAAATAAAATTTCAAGAAATTCAAGTGTGTATTTTTCAAGAATTTTTCTGCTGTAATATATAAAAATATCTCATTTTTATTGAGATATGTGCACCCATTGAACAAGTTTTTTGTGGTAATATGCATAATATTAATGACAACAACCTCATAAAATTTTAGAATAATCTGATTTACCATTTGAGATAAATTGGAAAAACAAGTCTGCTACATGAAAAAGATACATTCTGTGAAGAAAGGTCAAAGTGATGGTCAATGCATAATGGAGAAGAGTACTTGAGCCAAAAAAACACCAAATCAGCCATCAAATCGTGTTCTATTCTCCAATTCCAAAAGGTAAACTTGAGGTAAAACTAGCTTCATTTTTTTTTTTAATTTGTTAAAATTTTTGGAAATTGTAATAAGAAAACTATTGTAAAACATGTGATCTATATATTTCACCCTATCATATCCTCATTATTCAAATCATTTTATCAATCCTTCATTCCTATTTTAATTTGCATGCATAATTAATCCCACATAACTGTTTCTAGCCCTCATACCTTATTGGATACTCTACAAACCTGGTTATGGTTGAACCCCTTACCATGGTTGCATAATATTTTTTCCTTCATAAGTTCTTATGATTGCCCTGGTAATAATGTTTTCTCCCACCATTATCTTGTTTAAATTTCTCTTCTTGCTGTAATATAAATTGATTCATAATTCCTTGATGAACAATTTGACGCTTTTGGCCTTCGAATGAGACTAATTCAAAAAATGGAGATGCTTCTCTTAATGAACCATCATAGTACATGTTTGTAGCACAAGATCAAAAAGTACATGGAGCACTTAAATTATGTTTCATATTGTTAATCTTCAGATTTTTAGTGGAAGCCAAGAAGTGATGAGTACAAAGCCATAAGAAGAAGAAGGTTTCAACAAGGCTTTTCTCACACACTCTTGAAATCACTTGGAAATATATTTTAGGCTTTGATAAATTGTACAACCCTCACCTACAACTCTTATTTTGTGTTATGTGCAACTCATTTGGTCAAAGGTTCACAGTGGGATGTATGCTTGCATTAAAAAGACAACACTCATGTTTCACATGAATATCATTCATTAGTTGGTGAGTTCTTGAAGAAACTATTTGACAACACTATTGAAGTAGGATTGTCTGCTATGAAAAATATTTCTATGCATGGATGATAAGAAGACAAGCATTGTGGGCTGCAATATATGATCATTTACAACCATTTTAATGTGATGAATTTCACAAGGATGGAAAGCACATTCTATGGATGGAGTAAAAGTATTGATTTGTTCTTCATAATATGTTATTCTACCAAGGATTGAACAATTTAAGCACACTTAAGTAGTGACAAGAAACTTGTAAGTTGTTTCCAAGTTATTGAAAGAGTTATATTTGCAAAGGATTTAAAAATAGTGACAAGTACTTGGATATGCTACTATGTGGGCACTCTTGCCTTTCACACAAGTTGCATATAATAAATAATGAAGGGTTTTTTTTATTAAGAAAAAAACAAATCAACGGACATCCCTTCTACCTCTATAACATCCATGAGAAACCTAGTATGTGAAGACTTCAACTTGTTTGAATTTCAAAGGAGGATGGGTATCTCTTATTTCTTACTCTAATGACACAACAAGGATGTATAGAAACAAACATGTATGCTACCAGATGTGTAATATTGAAAAACAAAGAGAGAAAAGTGCATCTTATTGAGATAGATGCTCAATATTGATCTCTTGGAGATTTGGTCAAGGATTTAGTTGAAATGAAAAAAAAAATTAACACTAGAAACTGGCTGGATAAATATTTATTTGCATGAGGACATGCAAAATATCCAGCGTGGGGGAATGTTGGGCCTCCAACTTGTCATGATTTTGATGATGAAACTATCCTTTTTCGCATCATTCCATTCACCCATTGTCAACATTTTAAACCATATTTCTCCATAAATGTACCAAATTCTCGCATACATGTTTACATGGTTTATTATTATTTCCATTATTTTTAATGAATTAAGAAGAAATTTTCTTGGTTTTACTAATGACAGTTTGGCCAATTCAATATTCTGCAGCTCAATTCAATTTCCGTAGCTATCTCCATGGTTAAGGTAGTAGGACAACTCTAGAAGGAAATCCGACACATGGAATTGGTTCCTAGAAGCTCCAATATGGATTTGTGTTGGTCAAAGTCTACCCAGATTGCATGTGTGAAACTCCGGCAAGAAATCAAAGGAAAAACACAACATTTTTTACCAATCAACTTCGAACTCATTTTTTGAGCAAATAAAAATGAATTTTGGAAAACTAAAACATGGGTATTTTTCAGAACGATCCCAATTAGGCCCCCTTCAAGTATTTTATTCAAATTCATTACTATTTGAGATATTTTCGGGGTTATTTGGAGCCCTATATTGTAGATTGCGTGAACAAATGGTTTGGTAATTTCACAGTCAACACACAATCACCAAAAATATTGGAACGAGATGTTCCTTAGAAAATTCATGGCAAGTAGATAAGTGTGATCAGATTTGGACTGATCTTTGACCCTAAAACCTTCAAAATATATTTGATTTTATTTTCAATCTGATTTACTAAGATCTCATGGCCATAATTCATGTAAATAAATTATGAGTTTCTTATTGCTTCAAAGCTCTATAAATTGCAATATCTTTGATGAGAGGGGGGATCAAATGTCAAGGATGAATATTTATTTGTAATTGTTGCTATTGATTAAAGAAGAAAACTCTTTTTTTTAATGAATGAAAATTCTGTTAGGGCACAATTATTAATGTGATTGGTGATACCAGTCTTGTGATCTGAGTTTTTAAGAATCTCACACTCACTAGGAGGCCCCCATGAGGATGTGTGAGAGATAGTATAGTTGTATTTTATTATATTTTTTCAATTTCTTATGCTTTGCAATTATATCAAGAATTTCTTCATTCAGTTGTTCAATTTATTTAGATGTTCAGTTCATTTCAATGCTATGTTTTTTTAAACTAAAATTGCACTCATTTCTCCTTATTTCATTACAGGTCAAGTGTTTGATAATAAACCAAAAATACCAAATGATTTACCTCAAATTATTTTTTAAGCTTAAGTCTTAGATTTATGCGTGATAGGATATGATTGACTCTGGTTTAGAGCGCACACATCAATAATATTTTTGAGGCTTCCATAATTATTATGTCATTGCTCTTTGTTTGCCATACTCTAGAATAGTTTTGGATTTCAAAGTCTTGAAGTCTTTAGATCAAATTTACTTTCACGAATTGATAGACTTATTTTTCTTTCCAAGTTGATTATATTAAATTTCTCTTCAAAACAAAATAGAAGAATCTTTCTTTTCAAGTTCATAGAATAATATTGTCTTTCAAGTTCACTAGAATATAGATTTCCATTGTTAAAATAGATCTCGAAGTCCTTTCTTTAGAATAAATTTTCTTTGAATTCATTTCAAAGTCTTGATTTTGAATTTAAAAAAAAAAAAAAAAACATGTGTAATTAGTCCTGGATAGATTTTCATTACATTTTTTCATCTTTCTTATTTTCATTTTTTTTCTTTGAATTGAAAGTAGATATCCTAGCACATACAGTGCACGTATACTTTGCAAGTTCATGAATTACCGGGTTTTAAAATTAGTGAAGTAATTTAATAGTCAATTAAATTACCCAACATATGGTCGCCAAGTGTCTACTGCATGCAGGATGGCCATCATTTCTTTCCCATAAGTAGATTGACCTAAATTCTTGCCACTTAATTGTTGGCTTGTGAAGGCTATTGGTCAAACTTCTTGCGTTAAGACTGCTCCAATGCCAGTTCTTGAGGAATCACATTAGATCACAAAGGGTTTTGTAAAATCTAGGAGGGCTGAAACCAGGGTGGAACACATGGTCTGTTTGAGATCCAAGAAGGCATGTTGAGTTTCTTCTATCCATAGGAAATGCATTTTTCTTGAGAATATCCGTAACAGTTCTTGCAATACATCCATAATTTCTGAAAAATTTGCGATAGTATCCTGTAAGGCCCAAAAATCCCTGCAAATTTTTCAAGGTTTGACGTTGTGGCCAATATTGCATTTCCTGAATATTTTTGGATCTACCCGTACTCCTTCGTGGCCCACAATATGTCCCAAGTACTCCATCTCTTCCATTCCAAAAGAGCACTTGGTCAATTTGAATAATAATTTATTATCCTTCAAAAGTTGCAATACCCAGTCAACATGTTGAAGATGTATTTCCCATGTTTTACTGTAGATGAGTATATCATTTAAAAATACCATGAAAAAATTTCTAAGATATGGCTTGAGAAGGTGATTCATGAAACTTTGAAAGGTGGATGAGGCATTATAGAGACCAAAGGGAATAACCAGAAATTATTAGTGACCTTCATGGGTTCTGAAATCTTTCTTGGGAATGTTTGGTACTTTCAGTCCGATTTGGTGATAGCTCGAACGAAGATCCAACTTGGTAAATAATTGTGCACCATGGATTTCATCAAGGAGATAATCGACTATTGGAATATGAAACTTATACTTTATGGTGAGCTTAATGAGGGCCCTGAAGTCGGAACACATGCACCACTACCCATATTTCTTTAAGACTGTGACCACTAGGGACGAATAAGGGTTGGTGCTAGGAAGAGTAAAGCCTAATTATAGTAGATCCCTAATAATATTTTCAATTTAATTTTTTTTGCGAATGGATACCTATAGGGGTAGGCATTTGGCAGCTGGATACTCGAAATCAAAGGGATGCTATGATCATGCTCACCTCGAGAAGGGGGTAGATCCTTGGGTTTTTCAAACACTTGTTGATTGTGACTCAAATTTTTTTGAAGATATAATGAATGTTGGCAGGGCATGATTCAATGGCATGGATTGCATTGAATTGAGCAACTACCCCATGGTGTCCCTTTTTAAAAAATATTTTGCATTCTATGCGCGCTAGTGATAGTAGGAGCACCTTATTGATTCCCTCAGAGCATATGAGTGTTTCCATTCTATTTGAAGCTCATATATAGCTCCTGGAAGTCCATGGTAATTGGGCCTAGTGTTCAAATCCATTATTCTCCAAGGACAATGTCATAACTTCCCATTTCAATGGAAAACATGTGTGTTTTAAGGTGATAGTCCCCCATCTGGAGCTTTATGTTCTCACAATGTTCTTCTCATTTCGTGGTCCCCCCATCAACTATAAGGACCTAAAAATTGGATATTTCCCTCACAAAATAATGCAAAACCTTATCAACCCGTTTATGGACAAAACTATGCATGTTTCCACTGTCACTCAACACCACCATTGGTCAATGCTTAATAAAGCCTCTGATTTTAAGCATTTGTGAAGATGAAATACCTGTTAATGCATGGAGTGAGATATATGACTCATCAAGTGTCGTTTTAGTATCTTGGGGTTCCGTTGTGTCTTCCCCAAACAATTCAATGAGATACCCCTCATCGTTTGGGATATTTTCAATTGCATCGATTTGAAATAAATTTGGTTCCTTGCATTTGTGGCCTGGTGAATATTTTTCATGACAGTAGTAACACTATCCTTGTCTTCTTCTTTTAGACATTTCTGCAGGTGACACCTTTTTCACCTTAAGGGTTTGGGTGGGGCCAATAGTAGGGGTGGGACATGCCTTTGATGTGAATTAAGGACAATTGGATTGGACATTAATAATGATTTCTGCATCTAAAACTTTGTGGCATGCTTCCAACCAATTAGCTAGTTGATGCATTCTAACATGTGCCTTGATGGATTTATTGAGGCCACTAATGAAACATTCCATATAGAATGCATCCCCTAGGCCCTCGGTTTGGATGACCAGTTGTTTAAATGCTTTGATTTAGTCTTTTACTGTACCAATTTGTTTGAGATTTGTGAGGCGACCCAAAAAGTGAGAGTCCTTATGAAAAAGAACACAAATGGATTTAGAGAACATATTCCAAGTTGGCTTTCTTGTGTAGCGTTTCCGATGCCATTGCCACCACTACTAGTGTTCTTGGTCCAAGTAAAGGGATACCACATGTAGTTTGGTTTCATCATCCCATATATTGTTGAGATGAAAATATTGTTTAATTTGCGCCATCCATACTTCCAGGTTAGAACCGTAAAATTTGTGCATGTCAATCTTGGGTGTTTTATTTCTAGAATATTGGCGACCCTTGTGGAAATGATGATACCCCTCATATCGATGGTGGCTATATTCTCCTTCCAGGTGGCCATCTTCATGGTTCCCCTCCCCCATGTGGTCTCTAGCCTTGATGAGCTGATGGATGGGTGTCAGGGCCTTTGAAATTGCCTCTTCAATTTTCGTGGTGATGTTTGCTTCTAGGTCTTGCACTTGTTTCTTGAGGTTTTCCATAGCTTGAGCCATCGTAGTGACCATAAAATTGCCTTGGTAAAAATTTTGGGTTACTTAAAATTAGTACGGCTGCAATGGGTGCAAGACAAGTAGTTTGTTGATGTAGGTCAGTTGAAAGCACTTCGAAAAAAATTGGGACTGTAGGAAATGGACACTTACTGAAAGATGGTATCACTGTGATTTTGTCATGAATCCTATGGGATAGGTATCTCACAAGCGGAATTTTGGGACCACCAATTTTTTTTTATATACTCTAATAAGAGTATTACTCCCAGCTGATCAATACTATGGTGGTCAAAATCCCAAAATATCGATATTGCAAAATGTGTAGCAATTTGGCGGTCCCAACTGATCATTACTGTGATGGTAGAAATCCCAACTGTTGGATACTGCAAAATGTGTAGCAATTTGGTGGTGCCAACTGATCAATACTGTGATGGTAGAAATCCCAACTACTGGATACTGCAAAATGCGTAGCAATTTGGCGGTCCCAACTGATCAATACTGCGACGGTAGAAATCGCAACTGTTGGATACTACAAGATGTGTAGGAATTTGGCTATCCCAATTGATCAATACTACAACGGAAAAAACCAAAACGGAAAAATGTGATGACCAATCAGTGAGAAGTGAGGGAACTATGGCAATCAAGGAGTTTCAGGTGCTACAGATCATGATATATGCCAAAGGTCCAACAATAGTACTCGACCCAATATTTCAGAGTGCTAACTAACTTAGGATCAACCGTGCCCTTATCTGTAATATCTGACTACCCTAAGTATGTGCGAGTAATCTCCCTGAGTGTTGTTCTTGTTGTACTGTAGCAACAATATGGATGATTACTTATCTAAGGTTGCTTTCATGGTAACCTTGGGGGGCTTCCAATACACTAGAGGTATGTGGAAGAGCAGTTTGTGTACATGTGTTGTTTGATGCGCTACTACTCGAAGGGGTACCAACATGGATTACAAGGGAGTCCAATAGACATGACCATCTCTTTTAGTTCCTGCATGTATTCTTTCCCAACCGTAAGTTGATGCACATAATAAAAAATATTTGTAGTTTAAAGATGTCGGAACACATCTTTAGCCTAAATATTTTTTTCTGCTAAAATTGGTGGTATGACTGGCCCGTGAAAGTGCTCTGATACCACTTGTAGTATGCTTGACCTACATAAAACATCAAAAGTGTGAAATATTCTTGAGATACCATAGAAAATAGCACAATTATATGATAGGAAATGGAAATATTCCATTAAGATCTGCAACAATATTGTTCACTCGCCTCTTCGAGGGGGAACCCTACACTAGAGAAAAGCTCAATTACACAACAATATGCAACAATTACCTTACTATCTTTGACAATATATAGTTTCATAAGTAAAAAAAACCTAACTACTCATGGTCCCTTACATAATGTGGGTTAACCACTTTATTTATTAACTATGGTCTGTTATAACTAGTTTTGGTCCCTTTTTTATAATGCAGGTCAACCACTTACAATGCTTATGGGATTTATTTATTAAAATAAATAATCATGACTATTATTGGGACCCTTAGGATTATTATATTAAAAGGGTTTAGGGTTGGACCCTAACAGGGTTTTACTCATTTTTTTTTATGAATTTCTTCCAGACCCAGTTTGAGTGACATTGTCTCCCTTTCTCTAGTTTTATACCTTTCTTATTCGGTGGCTTTTAGGACTAATTTAGTCATTTTAATATTTTTCTCCCAAACATATAAGGGACCTAGCGACCCAAATGCTCAGGGACTTGGAGATAATATCAAATAGGCCTTCTAAAGGGATCCAAAGAGTATTGAACCGAGGGCCATAATATATCAGTTCATGAAGTAATAAAACAATGGGATTATGGTTTTAACTTTCCCAAGCCAATCCTTTGGAGGATAGAGAGAAATGTTAAACCAAAAATTCACTACTTAACAAAAACCTATCCAACCTTGCCATCACATTCCCTAGTGCAACCCTTTGGTTGTTCCATGTGAATTTTCGTTTTGTTAGTTTTATATCTAGCAAGTCCAAATGTGTTATTATATCTTCCATGTCTTCTCTATGTTTATCTTTGAATTATAATCCATCTCTTTTATCCCATGGATGAAAAATGGTATTAAAATCACCACTAGAACTGAGATTTGAGGATTGATTTAGATCACCCATACTATGAATAAAATTCCAACAAATCAATTTATCTTGATAAGAAATTGGTATATAGATATTAATAATAGAACACAGATTTTGTGAAGGAAACTGGAGAAGGTTGATGGAGATTTCCATTTTGGAAGATACTAAAATACTGAAGGGTCCCAAAGAGTGGAGACTTCTCTTGAAGAAACTTTTGGGCTTGTTGTTGAGGCTTCAATGCCTCTCCATACACCTTTTCCTTTAATCAAAATTTCATCCTCTTTCATTATAGTTTATTGGAGTAGAAGAATCAAGGGTTTTTCTTCTCTAATTGGAATTTTAATTTATGTCATTCTTTTTTCATTCCCTAGTCCTATAAAATTCTAGGAGACCACCTTCATCACTTACTTGTGGATCTTGTATACCCCCATTTGGGAATAACTACTCCTATTTTTTTATTTGTACTTCTAGTTACTTTAACCAATGCTTCTTTGATTTATTATTGAGTCCCCAACTCTAAATCCTTATTATCTTGTTTATAAAGAATATCTCTATTTTATTTTCTTCCAGCTTTCTTGTGTGGCATTTCCATAGCAATATCACGAGCAATATCACTTCTAGAGAGCTACTCATATGGTTAAATAAATAAGCGGTGGTTGATGTAGGTCTATGGGGTGAGAAAGGTTTCTCCTTCCTCTAATTCTTATTACTATGGAAATTGCATAAGGATTGGGACATCTTCAAGTTGTGGCATACCTCCTTCCTCTTGATTTCTTGGCGAAGCTTCTTTCTCATGAAGATCTTTATTATTTTTTGTAATTTTCCTCTATATTATCTAGTCCATTTAGGACTTCAAGTTGATTGTTGAGAGAGCTTCTATGACTATCTTGCATATTCGCTAAAGAGCGATCACCTAAAGGATATTGAGGAGCAAGTTGTTGGGTCAATTTACTGTTGTAAACTAACGCAAGTATTTATTATCAATCTGGGTTAGTGGAACTTAGAAGAATCCCCAAAGTATATGGGTTTCGGTTGCGATCAATTCAGAAAATGGTTTATTGATGATTAGGGAAATGCATATTACAAATATAAATCTAACTTAAATAATTTCTAAATTCAGATGTGTAATTAGAAGCAGAAGAATCTCCTAACTTAAGAGATTTGTTTGTCCTTCTCTTAACAAGATTACCATGTGAATTAGAAATCAAACTACTTAACTAAACAATAGATTAAGATACATGAAGTAATAATTGAAGAGGCTCTTCACTGAAGAGGTCCTGGTTTTCCTTCATCATATATTCATTTATCAGTAATGCTATTGTTAAAATAGGAATTCAGAAAAGTAGGAAAGATGAAACTTAGTTTTAATCTCTTAATCAAATACAAGAAGTATTTAACTTTAAATACTGGTTTGTCTCTTCGTATGCAGAATAGAAATAAGATTAAGATCCATCAGCAATCAAAGCATGTAAAGGCATGTAAAGATGAATTCTAACTGAAAATCTTGATTAGATATAAAGAGTGCTTAAATTTAAACACTTGTTTGTCCTTTCATATGCAGGTTAAGAATGATCATTAGATTCATCAATACTTGAAAATAATCAACATAAAAAAATTAAAAATAAACAAACTAATTCAGAAATTACAGCTACCAAATAAACTAGGAAGTGCACTTAGCTCGGTGTGGGGGCCCTCCACCCTTGCCTCGCACACTGAAGATAATTTAAGCTACTTAAGACTTCAATAAATCAACCAGTATGTAACAACATCAAAATATGATAGAAAAGATCTTCAGTTATGTCTCCAAGTCTCAGAAATAATAATAATAAGTCATACAAGTTCCATGTCAAAGCCTTCAAAGTTTGAGGCTTAAATAGATAAAATATCTAACAAAATCATCTAAAATAGTTCAAGTAATCATAAATATCCTTATCCTATCATATCAAGTCGAATTCATCTATCAGATCCATCATAATCGAGAAAATCACACAAAATAAGAGTTTTGACCTAGTTTCTAGGGATCCTCCATAAAGACTGCTCATGTTTGACCACCTTTGACCAGGCCTATTAAAGCTCGGTCTGATTGTGCCAACAGGTGTACTCTTATTATTAGTTCTTGATCCTTCTAGAAATGTATCCATCTCGAGCCCAATTGTCCTGCACATATGCAAATCATAATGCTATTACGGGAATTTCTGCTGCTGTCCAAAAATGCACTTAAATTTCAAATTTTACAAAAACATCTAATAATTGAAAAACATAACTTAAATACATGTATATGCATATTTGGGTCAATATAATGTGGATATGATGGTAAAAATATGGATAATATGGAAAAATAAGGTGTATTTTCTAAACAAAAAGAGATAAAAAACGAGGGCCAACACAAGCTATAAATTAGGATTTATTTTATTCTTAGGGGCCTTAGGGGGAATTTGTGTCCTTGGGTGTTATGGAAGAAAAAATGCTTATGCGGACAAAAGAAATCACCCTAGATTCAATGACTGACTCTAGTAACAAACATACAAACTAGTAAATCTTTCCCTGAGTTTATTCCTATTGAATCATAAGCAAGAATGGTAGAAGATGAAATCCATACCTTTCGAACGAAATTCCTGATGAAGATCCTCGCTATATATTGATGCATCTCCTCAATTCTTAGAGTCCAGACCTGAAAACATAGTAGCAAAAAAATATCAAAGGCATATGATAGATATATGACTCAATAAAACTCATACTAGTGATCAAGGAAACTAGTACCTATTATCATTATAATTTATCAATGGAAAAATTGAAGAAACTACACAATACATCAACTCCATTAACAATACAATGGGAAAGAAAAAATATTTTGTTTTAATCTCAAGAATGAAGGAGTAATACAACCTTAGCCTTGATGATGTATATCTCCTTCTAATGGTCTCCAATATCCTCCTTATATGACAAGCCTTCTAACATTATTATTTCAACAACATAAGTTTACATTCATCAATCCCCCTTAACCCTCTCGTATGTGTTTGATTTATAGTCCAAGAGGAGGAGGTTTGAGATCCTATTCCTAAGGGATGAGATCCTCAAAATGTGGGATTAAGGTTCCAAAAAGAGAGGGAAATAGATCCATGAACAAATGGATCAGGCTTGAGTAAGCATCAACTCAGCGTTTAGTTGGGAAACATTCACCCAAAAAATCTTCTATATTTCAGTTTTTTTTTTTTTACTTTTGTTGAGTCATGTTCACAGCTCTTATTTGAAAATAGAGCACACTTTTGCGCTAGGTAAAGTGGTCAAATCTGCGCATGTACAAAATTTGGCTACAGATACTCAAAAATAGGTTTTTGGACCTTCTAATCTAGAATTCTCATTTTATTTGGGATTTTTTAGCTTCTACCCTTGTAGGGGAATGATTTGGAACACTTTTGTGGATAGCTAAAGATTGAAATTGACGGTAATTTTCTTATTGTTGACAAAATTACGTGTAACATATTTCCCCCTAAAGTGAAAAGTTAGAAAAGATGTTTGAGGATTAATGCGCTTTATCATGCCAAAGTTCGGATTAGAGACCTTGGTTGGAGACGTTAAACAATCAATCAAGGGTTATAATACAATATATAATCATCATTGAGGTAGGCATTTCCATGCTCAGAGTATAAATAACTCAATGAATCAGTAGGGAAATACACAAAGATCTATGTCAACAGTAGACAGAGTATGGAAACAACCATCATATATGGACCTATTTGTACAATCATGAATACATAACTCCACACAGCCTGAATGGATGAAACTAGATCTAAAGTCTTGATTTCCATCTCTATTGATCCATAGTACGGATCTAACCATGCGAGTGAATGTCTCAAAGTCGAACATGGTATAAACCACCTGATTATCGATCAATTATGTGAACCATTAACAAGTGCAAGAGAAACCACCAATAATGAAAATGGTTCTCAAGGTAATTCCAGTAAAATCTATGAAGTGTGAAAATATGTCTTGAATTCGAACACTTATAGAATCATTTTATTGAAGGTCAATGATGTGAACTTGTCATCGAAGGTGAGAAACCTTCCATTGAGGCATGCGGGCTCCAAGGTACTGAAAAATGTTTCTAAATCAACTTCCTAGATAATGAGCTGAATTTGACAGGAATTAACCCATTGTAGGAGGGCCTATGGCACATAAATCATGTCAAGTTTTGAATACAAAATTTTTGAGTGATCCAGGATTGACTCAAGAATGACCGAAGCGATTGAAGGCTACAAATTGCAAGGTAATTTTAACTCATGTTGGACTTCTCTTGAACATATTGACGATATGAAATTTTGACTTGGCAACATTTGAGTAAAAAATAATACCCAAAACCAGCCGAATAATTTCAATGAGGTATTATTAGTTATGAGACAAATGGATTTCCCAACCTAGACACAAAGGTGACAAAGTGTCATGTTCAAGAGTGACATACTGCCTTTTGTGATACAAAAACACACGTTTCTTTCCAAATTCCCTCGCACCATTACTGGAAAGTACCTATTTATTTTTGTGCAATCTTGAGGAGGATAACATATTCTTGTCCTTTAAGCTCATCCTTTGGATGATTCCTTCAGAGTATTTTTAATGAACCCTAGGAAAAAGTGGTTCAGTTTTGTCATGATTGATAAGTCCTGCACTGTTTATATTTTATGAGTCCAACAAAGGAGTAATTAGATGTCATTTTTATATTTAAAGAGTTTGAAAATACATGAAAATAAAACTCATTTAGTTCTTTCAACATAAATTTTAACTAGCATGGAGAAAGTAAAGCTCAATGTTTTTCATTTTTAGGGAGTTAGGAGAAAAACATATGTAAACTACGAAATTTCCTTTTTCATGATTTTAGTCTCTCAAGCCCGAAAAAGGGTAAAATAATGCATGAGAGAACTCTATTGAACTTTATTAGTCAATGTATACCTTTTTCATAACTAGTATACATGATCCATAAAAGAGGTAAACTTATATCAAGTAGACGTTTTTGGTTTTCTTTAACGAGTTCAAAACAAACAAGCATACTTGACAATCTTTTCATATTTTGAGAGTCATAAAAGAGCTTAAAGGTAACTCCATCTGGAGGAACGAGTGGTATATAGGGTAGTAACTGGTTCCGGTCATGATGGAACTGCTCAAAACACGTAAAGGTCAAGAGGCTAGCTAATAAGACCACTCGTTGCAGAGATTCCTCAGGAAAGGGTAAAAGAACCAAGTGAAAGCGTATGATCGACCAATAAAATGGTGACAATGGAATGATAAAATCAAGGATCATATGGTAGAAATATGATGATGAATATGGAAATCACGAAGGATAAAATAAGATTGGTTTCATTTTTACATAGACTTTAAACAAAAGAAAACTATGCTTGAGAATGATTTCATTTTTACACAAGCTCGAAACATGGGAAAAATGTGCTTGAGAGTGGTTCATTTTTACACAAGCTTGACATAGAGAAAATTTGTGCTTGAAATAAGTTTTCATTTTTACACAAGTTTGAAAAAGAGAGGAAAATTTGCTTGAGAGTAGTTTTATTTTTACACAAGCTTGAACAAGAGAAAAAATGTGCTTGAGATACATTTTCATGCCCCCGACATAATGATTGCAAGGGCACATGGCCCCCAAGATTCATTTCATTTACCTAAGTAGACTACTGGTTACTAATAGGTGGATGAAATGAAGGTCCATTTACGATATCAGATGAAAGAATCAACTCAATGTTTACAAGATCTAGTCAAAGAATCAACTCAATTAGGGGAGGATTTGTTTCATTTTTTAACTCGCTTCAGACAAGAAAAAGGACTATGATCATAGGGATCTGTTTCATTTTTTAACGAGGTTGACACAATAAAAGAACCATCCTCATAGGGACTTGTTTCATTTTTTAACGAGGTTTACATAGTAAAAGAACCATCCTCATGGGGACCTGTTTTATTTTTTAACGAGGTTGACACAGTAAAATAACCATCCTCATGAGGACATGTTTCATTTTTTAACGAGGTTGAAATAGTAAAAGAACCATCCTCATGGGGAACTGTTTCATTTTTTAACGAGGTTGACAAAGTAAAAGAACCATCCTCTTGAGGACTTGTTTCATTTTTTAACGAGGTTGACATAGTAATAGAACCATCCTCATGGAGACCTGTTTCATTTTTTAAATACGTTGACATAGTAAAAGAACTATCCTCATGGGGAACTGTTTCATTTTTTAATGATGCTGACACAGTAAAAGAACCATCCTCATGAGGACCTGTTTAATTTTTTAACAAGGTTGAAACAATAAAAGAACCATCCTTATTGGGACGTGTTTCATCTTTTAATGAGGTTGAAACAGTAAAAGAAACATCCTCATGAGGACCTGATTATGGATTCCATTTGGAAGAAACACATGCCAAGGGACACATCTCGATCATGGCTTCCAAGAGGTCTTCATTAGATGGAAGAATAGTTCTATGTAAGGAACACATGTCAAGGGCATCAATAGGGATAATAAAATCAGGTTTAAATTTCCCCATTGAAGTGTTCACCCTGTCAATTACCATATCTAACTCAAAATAAGTTGAGCAAAAAATGAGAAGCTCACTTGCATCAGTAATTGAAAATATGGGACATGTTGCCACATAATTAACTCGTGGTGGGTTAGATACCATTTCCATATAAGGAAAATTTAGGGATGCCAGGTGGTTGGTAGTTTAATCAAGACCAATGGATGAAACCTGGTCAATAGTCACAATGTTTCTATTATGAGGGAAAGAAATCACTCGAAAGAGTGTGGACATGAAAAATTTCATTGGACAGACATAGTCTCGCCTAAGGAGAAAGTTGAAATCAAAGGGGCCTTGGACTACGATAAGATCAATACAAATAATTTTACCTTCCAAGGTTATAGGAAACTTAGGAAGGATCCCTAAAGGTTCACTGATGGTTATGTTAAAAGATAACATATACTATGTAATAAGCACAAGCTGAGGGGAACCCAAAACTTGCAAAGCAGTTGAGGATAAAATATTAACAAAAGCAACTTCATCTACATTTGTGTGACGCAAATTATTACCATAATATTTCATAATGATTTGTAAATGGGTGGAAGAAGGAATATGAGGCTCTGTCAGTCTACTCCAATCAAAGGAAATTACCTCAATACTTGGAGGGGGTTCTGTAGGAATGGGTAAAATTCCCCCTTGTGTAGAAGAATTTGAAGTAACAATAAGAACATGAGTGATATTTACTTCTCTCCAAGGGGAGAGTGGGATTGACCAAAGATGAAATTTATTCAACCACTTGATCAAATAATGGTTCATCAACCTGAGTGATATGTGTTTCACTCTCCATTGGAAGAGTGGGATTCAATGTACTTTGAATTAGATCAATGACTTTGTCAACTGACGATAAGTTGGGAGAAAGCTAACAACAACTAGTTGGAAGTTGTTGTTGCGGAATAGTAAGTTTTTCCAACAATTTTGAGGCTTCATCTATGTGAGGGAAAATGTGAGTTTTATGAATCCTTTCCCATAACCTACAAGGAAACCTAGCTTTACCCTTTTTCCCTGGAACTTGACAATCACTGGTTGATGGATCAATAGTAAGTTGATGAGAAATTTTAGACCATCCTTCCAAGACCTTAGGAATACCAGGGCAATTGATAAGGAAGTGGTCAACCTTATAAAGCCTGCAAGGGTATTTGCGCTTGTGATGCTTGTTGGAGGTTTCCTCAACATTATCAACTGTCACAACCATGGTTGTTTGGTTGACTTATTTCTTATCTTTCTTCTTCTTCTTCTTCTTAGCCACCTAGTTACTAGCATCAAGGATTTTACCAAGCAAAAACAAAGAAAGGGAGGAGGACATATTGGGTGAATAAGGTCAAGGGTCAACATGAGGTTGGTGATGTTGAGATGGATAACTCATTTGAGGTGGAACAATTTGAGTATTTGAGGCCAATAAGATTGAAAAAAACCATACTGGTAAACCTATTGTGAATCCAAGAAGTGACAAAATAGCCATATAAGGAGGACCAACATTTCCAAAATGAGGAAAAGGACTAGGATTATTGTCAAGAGGGGTTCCTTGGTTGGTAAATTATGGAACTTTTTCCATTAATTTCAACTTGAGTGAATTTTAGTTAAAAATTTAACAATATTAACATTCCAATTTCACAATACACACCTAAGGTCTGTAAATAGTAAAACAAGAAAACAACACATGCTAACAAATATAAGGAGTCAAACCATGCAAACAACCTTTTCATAGTGAAATGACTAGTTTTTGATGAAACACAATGTCACAGAGATCAATGTGAAAAATGAATAGAGATAGAGTAGGTGGAATTCGTTACGTTGAAAACCTGCATAATGGGCATGATCTGGTGCAAGTAACTTCACTTATTCCATCTTGAGTGAATAATACCCTCCAAAAGTGTCTAAGTGAGTCTATTCAATGTCTTCTCCAAGTACAAAAGTGACTTCCCCGCCTACGTCACCTTGGGTAAAAGTCCTACGATAATGGTCTCTAAGGTTACCACATACAACAATTTAACCTAGGGCAAAAGTTGCATATCGGATGTACACGCAAGGGCAAAGTAACAAGGCTAAATCTCCTTGAACCTAAACATGGTCAATTTGAGGTTTATCCTTCAAGTGACTCCTAAGCACCTTTCTGTACTATTTGTAATGCATGCAAATCGTGCTACCGTAACCAATGAAGCGGGGTCGATCACTTCACTGGGTTCGGTATGATATCATGCTTAAATCCTATGTAAGAGGAGCTTCCCAAAGTCAAACTGTAATAGATGGATTTACTGCCTACCGCAAGATACTATTGTTTGTTTGTAGCTTTGGAAATTTAACTCAATTTCCTATTCCAAATCCATACAATATGATCTAATGTCGATGTAATGAGCCCTAGAAATATAACAAGTCTAATTTATTTTATTAGCATTGTTTTTAAGCTATTGTTTACGCAGTAGGTTGATGGATATGAAACTGGTGATTTTATAACTAGACTCAAAAATAAATTCAATCGAATATGATAATATTATCTTTTCATTTTGATGAATCCTAAAAAAAGTAAGGAGAAAGGTTCCACTCACTTCCAACAATGCAATAATAGATAAATAAGAGAAAACATAACAAATTCTCTAATGCACTAATTTTCAACACGAAAATACTAATGCAAATCAATTCTAAGCAATTTTTCCGTCTTTATGTTTAAAACAAGCATAAAAACATGAAAATCCAAATAAGGACTATCTTTCAATGAGAGACACTAGATTTTCAGTCTATGAAATAACTCTTTACAAGAGGTATAAATGAATATACGACGAGATTCACTAAAAGAAAAGAGTCCGAACAACCAATTCCAGAAGTGAAAGACTCTTTTTTGATAGATCAACAAACCAACAAAAACTCAAAACCTTAAACTATAAAGATAAGTGAATTTTCTCAAAAATACAATCAAAGACACTAATCTAAATCTATAGTTGACTTTTCCAAAATGTAAACTATTCAACAATTGAATGCAAAATCAAACAATTTTAATCTATGAAAGGTAACTCTTCAGAACAAACACAAGATGATTCTAGATCAACGAAAGAACAACATTTCAAGATTCCTTATGCACAACAATAGCTTCTTTCACTAATGCTATCAAAGAACAAATCAAGTGTAAGTAAAGGAATTTTCACAAAAATTATGCAACCCAAATGAAATCAAATACAATCTGAGATTTCATTCACAAAGAGCTCTAACTGAAATTTTGTGAAATTTCCAAAGATGCAAAAAATGGCACTCAAAGGCGATTATCACTCATACACAATTTAGCCCCCTAAAAATGTTAAGAAATTGGGAAAACCTTTGAGTAGTGATCAAAACAAAGAAGATCTGAAAAATCCCCAAATTTTCAAAAATTTCAGATATTTGCATAGGTAACCAGTTAGGTTCAGTGCTCATACACACTGAACCTAAGGAATAAGTGCATAGATTTGTGAACTGTTGGTAAAGATAAATTGTGCAGGTCGAGAAAAATTTAGAAAAAATAAAAATAAATCCCAAAAATCCACAAAATCAAAACTTTTAATATCTTCACAATCAGATAAGGCTATGAGAAAAGGTTCAAAAAGTCAAAACAAGGAGATAATGAAGAATGAGACGTTCCCTAGCTGAGTCACCAATTTTTTATGGAAGACAAATTGCTTATGAAAATGACTAACTTTAGTAACAAACATACAAACTAGTAAATATTACCCTGAGTTTATTCCTATTGAATCATAAGCAAGAATGGTAGAAGATGAAATCCATACCTTTCGAATGAAATTCCTAATAAATGTCCTCGCTATGGATTGATGCAGACCCTCACTGCTTAGAGTCCAGACCTACAAACATAGTAAAAACAAAATATCAAAGGCATATGATAGAGAAATGACTCAATAAAACTCATAATAGTGATTAAGGAAACTAGTACCTAATATCATTATTAATGGAAAAATGGGAGCAAATACACAATACATTAACTCCATTGAAAAATACAGTGGGAAAGAAACAATATTTTGTATTAATATCAAGAATGAAGGAGTAATACAACCTTAGCTTTGATGATGTATGTCTCCTTCCAATGGTCTCCAATCTTCTCCTTAGATGACAAGCCTTCTAGCCTTATTTCAACAACATAAGTTTACATTCAACATCCCCCCTTAACCATGTGGTATATGTTCGATTTATAGGCAAAGAGGAGGTTTGCGATCCTATTCCCAAGGGATGAGATCCTAAAAAAGTGGGATTAGGGTTCCACAAAGAGAGTGAATTAGCTCCATGAATAAAGAGGCTAGGCTTGAGTAAGTATCAACTCGAAGCTTTCAGTTGGGAAACATTCGCCCAACAAAGCTTTTAGATTTCACTTTTTATTTTTACTTTCGTTGAGTCATGTGCACAGTTCTTAGTGGAAAATAGAGCACAATTTTACACTAGGTATACTGGTCAAATATGCGTATGTGAATAATTTGGATAGGGAAACGCACATATACTCAAAAATAGGTTTTTGGACCTTGTAACCCAAAATTCTCATTTTCTTTGGGATTGCTTAGCTTCTAGCCTTGTAGGGGAATGCTTCGGAACACTTTGGTGGATAGCTAAAGATCCATATTGATGATCATTTTCCTAATGGTGACAAAATGATGTGTAACATGGGGGGACCTCTTCTTCTCTTCATAATTTTCTAGTTATCTCATTCTTCCTTCTAGAAGGAAGCATCTAAATTTTTTGGAAAACTTATGGAAAAATGATCATATTCATGACAGACCTTGCAGTTAAAGGGATGTTGGGCATAATCAATTTCCTGTAGGAAGGTCCATTTATCTAAATATACCTATATTTTTTTTACTTTGGGAGGCCTTTTTTTGACCCCCAAATTTTCATTATCTTGAAAATTTTATACTTAGTGAATTTTAACGTGTGGAGAAGAAAGTGCATACCCCTCGTTCCACACACCTCATCGCTCTACACACTTCCTACCCGTGAAAATTTCCTCCTTCCACACATCCCTTCATTCCACACATTTTATCCCCCTACACACTCCCTGATCCACACAATTAATTACCTATACTCCACTCGTAAAGATCAAAAGTTTTTTTAACAAAATGGTCATCTCATGTCATTAATTCCCCGATTTCTCATGGTATTAATATCAAGAAT
Organism: Pinus albicaulis; assembly: GCA_034641835.2. Classification (NCBI taxonomy): domain Eukaryota; kingdom Viridiplantae; phylum Streptophyta; class Pinopsida; order Pinales; family Pinaceae; genus Pinus; species Pinus albicaulis. The sequence continues at coordinate 608,999,442 of CM076584.1, read as the reverse complement.
ATTATAAATGTCATTAAAATCGGATCGATCTTTGGGTTAAGGGGGTGTGATGGATTTATAATTTCGAGATTTATTTCCATTACCTCCCATAAATGATGACCTTAATGTATTAAATTTCTATTTATTGGCCTCTCGTGCCAAATGGAATTCACATGTGAAAGGATGAAAACTAGTAATTATGTTAGAGAATAAGGAATTCACAGCTAATAGCCAATAAGAGCATTGATATTACTCACATATTCTTAAGTACAGAGGGAGTTTCCTCCCAAAATAATTAAGGAAGCAATTCGAAGTGAAAAATTTAACTCACTTGCCTGCCAGGACAAGAACTTTCACTAGTCAACTACATACCAATTGTATGTAAATTTACTAGCCGATCAGAAGAAAAATAAATTTTTTTTGGACCAATGGGTTAGTAAATGCTGCATGTGTTCCTGAATTTTTTGACTTCAAATAAATAACCTTCCTCTGTGCACAACATTTTGATCCAAAGACTAGGACAGTCAGAGTAAGAGTGAATATGAATCTAATTCCTCTAACCCTTAAAGCATTCAAAAAGGCATACAAATTTCTAGAGCCAAATAAGCTATTAAAGTTTTTAGAAGTCAATATTTTCGTGGACTGTCAAGGTGGCAGAATGAAAATTATTTAGGAATTCATCTCATCGGCCTCGTAGGTTTCCTCTGACTTGTCTTTAGTGGATGTTTCCATATTTTCATAACCTTACAAATATTTTTCTTTGCTTTTTTACCAAGTAATGGGACGAGAAACCACAACCAATGTTCGAAGGTATGTACTTTATGCTTTGTACTATTTTTATAAAAGAAACCTTTTGTTTGATTGGGGGGGCCTCATCTCAAATGAGCTAGCCTTCGGGTTGGTGATTTTATCAAAGATCCATATGTTTTTCATGAAAACATATCTAGTAACAACTCTGGTATATTGTCATGTTTTTAATGGATTACCCCCATAAAATAAATTTTAATATTGATGGAGATCCAACTCAATTTTGTATCTAGTATGATGGAAACATAAAGTCCCCTTTCATTTATGCCCAATTCAAGATTTCTCTGCGAGAGAAGTTAATGACATGATAACTGGATGTGAACCTACAAAGATATCAAGACAAGAACAAGATTTCCTATGAGGAAAGGGCATCCACGAATAAATAGAAGATAATAAGACAATTCAAATATATGGATTATAGGCCAAGCCATTATTGTTACCCAAATTCGTGATGGAAAAATATTTTTTTGCTAAAATTTGCGGGCAGTATCACCCTTGGCTAATTATATCTGAGTGAAAAAGAAAAAGTGATTTATTTCCTTGCCTTTTATTGTACGGGAGATAATTGTAAGAAATTTTGCATAATTTTCTCATTTGTTGAATCCTTTTAATTTAAGTGACGCATAAGCTATTAATGGTTTCAACCCATAGGGAATATTTTATAAGCACTTAACTACGATAAGATATGGAAACTTGTTCACAAGAATTTCAAAAGAAAGTGGGGAAATCCATATTGGTCCATCAAGAGAGAGAATTGCCTAGCCATGTTGAAGAAGCCATTATCGAAACTAGCACACACATGGGAGGAAGAAATAAGGAAAGAGGCAAGAAGCTCACACACCCTCCTCCAAATTCTACACCCCAGACTCACCATAGTTCGTCTTCCACCCAACAAAACAGGAATGTTACTTTGATTGGAAGGCATATTAATGATAGGCTCTTGGGTGGAGGAGATGAAGAAGAACCCCTTCCAGTATTTACCTAATAGAGGTCAGATACTATTCAATCATCTAAGGTTAAATATTCAAAAGAATCATAGAACATGGAATAAATCATTGATATTGAAGTTGATAGTACCATACTACCCAATTGGGTTACAACCCACATGGCCAAAGCCCAAATAATAATGGAAAAAGTTGTGAAATACACAACCAAATTTGAAGATCAACCTCTCACTTTGAAAAATGAAAATTACGACAGAAGTAACAAAAAATCAAGAATTGAAAAGGTGGGAATTTACTATAGAAAAGTTATTGCTCAGAATAAGAAGGATGTTGACATTTCAGAAGTTAGAGCCACTAGGATCTTAAAATTACCTCATACTATGAGAGAAGTATTAACACATTCCGTCTCCAAGCAAGAGACAAAAAAATTGAAATTAAAAAGAAGAATAAAAGAGCTAGAAAAAGCTCTTAATATATGCCCTTTTCTCATAACCCCTCTTTCCATACAAGCATTGATAAACAAAAAATCCACCTCCACGACACCTCAAAGGATTAAAAAATCAACGTACCTCCTTAATAAAGTAAAAGCTTACATTTCTAACAATATTAGTGAAATACTGAAGACTATTGAAGATATATTGGAAGTGGCTTTCCATTGAAGAATTTTGGCACACAAAATTTCTTCCTTTATCGACTATCTTAGAAGAGACCTTAAGCATGATCAATAATTTTATTCAATATGTCAATTCAATCAAAAATTTACATAGATCACTGTATAATATCCCAGGAGTGAAAAGACCAAATAATATCAAAGCTGGATGGTATGCAAGAATTAGTATATTAGAGGAGATTATTTTTGAGTGTAATAAAATTAATGATAGATGAAATGATGTCTTTCTCAAGGCAATACAAGTTTTTAATAATCTACATAGTCCTTGTATTATAAGATATTTTGCATTAATTCCAAAGGATATACTGAAGGACAAGCTGAATAATGTTAAGGAGTTAATGGGGTCAAAATTTGATAATATAATTGACTTTTATAAAGAAGAAATTAAAAAATGGTTGGTTACTTTTGTGAATATATATGAATATCAATCTTCCCTAGTTGCACAATTGCAAGGAGACACCGATAAAATTGAGGAGGAAATATTTAATGAGTGTGTCAAGATAAATATCACAATTCCTCCATTGAAAGACTACATTGAAGAATGGTTAAGGAAATAACTTCAAGAAGTCATTAATCCCAAATAACTATCAAAATAATTATTATAATGATTACATCTCCAACGATAAAGGGCGACAAAGACTTTAGTATTAGGGTGAAATTCCATCCTTCTACATTTTTTAAGCACTTTAAAATATTGAAGCATTTCCCCCTTTTCCTCCCACTCTTTGATCATTAAGCTTTCTTGACTGCGTTTTTCATCATTTAAGCGAATCCCTGATTACATCTCTTTTGTTCTACTAGGTATCTTATTTACATTTTTTTTCACGGAATCCAAATCACAATCCCCCTTCAGATGAATGCATTTTAATTACATTTAAGAATCAGGATTTTGTTTAGTGCCTTATGCTCCGAATTTTTTTCAAAAACTTAAATCTATAATATTTTTGACTCTTGCAGAGAGCCCCTTTTCAGGAGAGCAATTAATATGTGGCTCAAAAACTCGAGTTAGAGTTGTATGAATCTCGTGAATGTTTTTACCATGTTCTCATGATTTTACATGAATGTAATCATTCTATAGCTCTCTGATGTTTGAAATTCATTATCTTGTGTATACCTTTTTGATATTATGCTTCAATGATATTTTATTACTATGATGGATTGGATGGATATCATACTTAAATTTAAAATTTTATATCACTAGTTATTGCTTTATTTTCATTCTTGAGAAAATGATTGGTCCACTCATAGGTGCATATATTAATGTTTATCTTCATTTTATTTAAGTGTGTTCATATATATGAGTACCACCTCTCTAAAAATGTAGAGGGACCTTTACTCTGGCCTTAGGAGTTTAAATTCCCCCCCTAATAGGAAAACAGATCAACACCTTTATCCTAATCAACTTCAACATAAATGTGTGCACAAGCAACATCACATCCTTGGGTTTTTCTATGTCTATATGCTTTCCTAGGGCATTGCTAATATTTTCAGATTTTTCATAATTCAAGCAGTGGAGGGGGAAGTAAGGGAGTTTTACCTAGACATGAAAAACTGGAGGAACATCATTTTCAGAATTGAAATCTGGATTCCATCTGTCTATATATAAGCCTTGATCTCACATAAAATAAGTTCCACTTTTGAATATCAAGACTCTATCATATTTATCTTCAAAACAAAAAGTAAAAGAACAACTTAAAAAAGGAGGTTAAGAAATTTCCTTTAGTCAAAGGCCTCTAATTCTTATCTAGCCAAAGATTCAAAGATTTAAGGAAGGGACAAATCCTTTTGAATTGGCCCACAAAATCTCTATCTATAGACCAAAGCATAATAATACATGATTTTGCAGCCTTCACCATGACTTTTAGAATTTCTTCAATCTTCTTCGTGAATTTGGCATGCCATGACCTTGGGATTTGGGAATGCGTCGATATAAGAGTTTTAAATGCATAGATGTCAAAGCTTGAGGGGGGTAGGGGTGGGATAACACCCCCAAATATAGACACCATCATGGATTTTAGGAGTTTACCTATGCTTTTTGTTGAAGTCCATCAAGAAATTTCAACACACACACTAGTGTGGGACCAATAGGTCCTAGAAGCACACACACTAGTGTGGGCCAAATTAATTAATTAATTTGGTGCAGTGTCTAATTTAATTTTTCCTTAATTAAATTGGACAATAAAATGTAATCTTGTCTCATGATCATTTGTAACAGTTAACTGAGTGCGATAAACTAAATTAGCTCATGTATTTCGAGTTGAGGGTGGTTGGTGAGGCATGCAAAGTAATTCTATTAGTTATGGAGTTAGAATTGCAGTTGGTGCTTTAGTTTAATGCATGTGTAATCAATTAACTCAGTTAGGTGAGTTAGAGTCAGTTGAACTAGTTGTAACTATTTTTTGCACTAGTGAGAGCACAAGTGAATTAAATATTATTTAATTCACAATCAATGATCTGCCATGAAATTGATGATTTACTATTAATAGCTGCATGCATGTCAATTCTAGTGGAGACCCAGTTGAGACAAAGGTGAAAGGGAGGTTAACTATAATTTGTGTGATTAGTAGGTTTTTTGCATGAAACTAGACATCCATTGGAGTGCCCATGATACTTGCACAGTTTAGGAAGGCCAAAATTCCTAAATAATAGGGATTGCAATCATCAGGAATTTCGTTTAGAGGCTGAGAATTGGCTAAGTGTCCAGGACAATGTGAGACAGTTAGCAGAGTGCAGGAGACTCTTGTGAGAAGAGTGCATTTTAATTGTTTCATGATTCCATGGTTAATATACAATAGAAGATATAGGGGTTTTGAGCATCAATATTTCCCCAAGAAATTATCTGTGTTGTGGTTTGATTTGATTCTTTCTTTGCTTCATGTGGTTGGCGATTGTGTTTAATTTACGCAGTTGATTTGTAGAAGTGATTCAATATCTAGCTTTAGTAAATTTTTAGATCGGATTGAATCCATTGATATAAATATGTTTTTATAATTTCTACATGGTATCACAACATAGGAAATCACTATAGTGGAGTAGAAGCTAAGTTTGTGACTGAATAGAATTCAAATTTACAAAAGACATTCTTGGTGCTACAGGCGATTCAGGATTGAAATGGATTTCAATGGCTTGAGATTGGAGTATGCACTCAAGGGAAACTCTAACTATATTTCTTGGAAATATAGGATGGAGGAAATACTGGAGGACAATGGGTTGAAAGAATTCATTAACAATGATGTTCCCAAACCCGCTGTAGTAGATGATGCAAATATTGATGCTTGAAAAAAGAAGGTTGCAAAGGCGAGGAGGATCTTATTGGAGGGAGTACGAGACAAAATTGTCTAAAGTCTCCATGGAAAAGTGACACCATATGCAATGTGGAAAGCTTTGACATATCAATTTTAGAGCAGCAGTGATCATAGAAAATTGGAACTGAAGGATAAAATCAGGAAGATCAAAATGGAGAAAGGTGACTCCATGTAAAAATATTTAACAAAGTTTGTCCAATGTCGAGATGATCTTGGGAGCATCGAAATTACTGTCGTTGATGATGACTTGGTGAGCCTAGCTCTTCTAGGACTTCCCAAGAGTTTGCATGGTTATCAGGACTATGTCAATGGAAGGGAAAAGTTGCTAGATTGGGAATGAATTTGGTCGGATTTGGTGCAAGAAGAATTCAGGTGGAATACCAGGGATGGATCTTCATCTAGGAATGAAGATGAAGAAGATTGTGCTTTAGCTGCCAAGGTGAAGAAGGGGAAAGGAAATAAATTCCATTCCAAATCTGAGTCTGGCAAAGATGGCAAGAAGCACGACATGTCTAGAGTGAAGTGTTTTCACTCTCATGAGCATGGACATTATGCCGCTAATTGTCCAAAAAAGAAGAAGAACAAGAAGGCTTCAAGATCTACAGCTGGTGAGGCTTTGGCCTCACAATTTGAGCTTGAATTATCACTCATTGCATGCATGGTGTCAAGTGCAATGGGATCGGTGTGGTACTTGGATAGTGGTGGATCCTTTCACATGACGAGAGACAAAGAAATTTTCAGTAGCTTGGAGGAGAAGGACCTCCAGATGCATATCGAAATGGGTGATGATGAGTGGTACTGTGCTACCAAGACTAGTACAATTACCTTCCAGAGACAGTCAGGTAAACCCTTTCAATTAAAATATGTAATGCATGTACCAGGCTTGGAGACAAATTTAGTCTCAGTTGAAATGTTGGAGGATAGAGGCTATGATGTTGTTTTTAGTGAAGGAAAAGCTTTCCTTCGACACAAGACAACAGGATAGGCCAAGAAGATTGGGATTCGTGTGAAGAATATCTATAAACTTGATGTAGATGGCTACGCAACATTGGTGGGTAAGGCATACAAAGTGCTGAGATAGGATGAGGGTGAGTTATGGCACAGGATATTGGGACATCTACACCACGGAGCCTTGAAGATCATGCAACATATTTCTACGGGTCTTCACAAGGGTACTCTTGCGCAGTTAGACACATGCAAGGGATGTACTATGGGGAAGTATGCAAATGCCACTTTTCATGAGAAGGAGAACCGAGCCTTAGAGATCCATTAGAGAAATTTTGAGGTCTAAAATGGGCCTCCTAAGGAAATAATAAAATAATAGCTAAACCAAGAAAATAATATTTATGAATTTTAAATTCACTTTTTGCACCACAATCCATGTAACCATAGTTAAATTCAATTCAAAAATTGTACCAAAATAAAATTAATAAAAAAATTGTATTGATGTGACTATAAATAAGAATGAACTTTTCAAGAAAAAGTCATTATCATTGAACAACTAATGCATTTGTACTTTGTACTTAAATAACTTAAAATAAAATAAAATATAAATTTATAAACTCTTTATTATATTATATACTATTAATTAAATTTTATATTATTAAATCGTATAATAACATGTAAATAATATACTATATAAAAATAATATAATATAATATAATAAATGTATAGGGATATGCATTGTTTCTTTCAAGAAATATGAAATGACAATAATATTATTTTATTCAAAAAGTGTGAAATGACATTTATTATGAGTACTTTACTTTATGACTTGAAAAGTACTTAGATCACTACCATCGTTAACCATGAGTTTTTATCCACCATTGAGAATGTGACAAGTAAGTACCTTTAACTCAAGCAATGCCACCTCGACTATTAGGGATGATGTCATCCCCTAAAATATGATTGGTTCTCATAAAGTGAATTTTGATTGTACATTTTTCTTAGGAGGCCCATTTCAGACCTCAAAATTCCCCTAATGCTTGAGAGAGTTCAGTCAGACGTGTGTGGACCATTATCTACTACTTCGACAACAAAGCATAAGTACTATGTGATATTTGTTGATGACTTTTCTCGAAAGTGTTGGATCTACTTCATGCAGAAGAAAGATCAGATGTTCTCAAAGTTTGTTGAGTTCAAAGCACTAGTGGAGAAAGACACAGGGAAGCATGTGAAAGCTCTTAGGAGCAACAATGGTGGTGAGTACATATGAAATGAATTCAAGAACTTCTACAACAAAGAAGGAATTCAGAGAGAATTGATTGCACCTCATAACCCACAACATAATGGGGTTGCAGAAAGAAAGAACAGAACAATTGTGGGTGCACCATGAGTGATGTTGCATGATCACGAACTACCATTTCATTTGTGGGCGGAGGCATGAAAAACAATAGTATTTGTGCAGAATCGTTGTCCTCATTAGATACTTGGCATGAGTACACTAGAAGAGGCTTTTAAATGGTAAGAAACCTGATGTTTCACATTTTAAGATTTTTGGCTCATCTGTTTATGTGCATGTGACCAAAGATGCCAGGAAGAAGCTAGAACCAACAAATGAGATTGGAATTTTTTTGGGGTACACTGATACTCCCCACAAATATTGGGTGTATTTTCCAAATAACAGAATGAATGTTGTGCGACAAGATATAAAATATCATGAGGAGAAAGCCATGCGATTGTACCTTGAGAGGGAGCTAGATTTTCATGCAGAGGAGAAACTCTTGGTTCCAAAGACTGACCCTCAAGAGGTGGAGTAGCCACATGCGAAGGATCATGGAGTGGGAAAAAACACTCATGCAGAGCCATCCACCATGAATGGCAGAAGGCCCACCACGGAATATGATGGATTGAGACTTGATGCAACAAAGAATGTAGGAGCCCCTACTTCACTGCGCAGAAAGAGACAGTCTATAGACAGGTTTACTGGATACATGGCTCTTATGAGCAAGTGTATTTTGAAAGAACCATATAGGAGGCAATTCAGCAACCAATTTGGGTTGATATGATGGTAGAGGAGTATGACTCCATCGTTAAGAACAATGCATGGGAGATTGTCCCAAGACTGGTCGGCAAGTCAATGGTTGGATCTAGATGGATCTATAAGGTGAAGCGAGCTACTGATGGGAGTGTGGAGAAGTACACGACCATATTTGTGGCCTAGGGATTCTCACAAGTTGAGGGGATCGACTATGATGAGACTTTCGCACCAGTCGCGAGGTACTCTTCCATTAGATCTATCCTTTCAATATCAGCGCAGATGGGGTGGCGCATTCATCAGATGGATGTGAAAACTATGTTTATCAATGGAGTTATTGAGGAAGAAGTGTACATAGAGCAGCCAAAAGGTTTCGAGATCTTTGACAGTGAGTCACATGTGTGTCGACTCAGGAGAGCACTGTATGGGCTAAAGCAAGCACCTCGTGCTTGGTACACTCGGATTGGTATCTATTTCACCAGGTTGGGCTTCACCAAAAGTGAAGTGGATGAAAACCTGTACCAGATTGTGGTTGATGGTAAGCTCTTGATTATGGTACTTTATGTTGATGATCTGATTTTGACAGGTGATGAACATCTGATAAACTCATGCAAGGAGGATCTTGCAAGGGAGTTCAAAATGAAGGATATGTGACTCCTACACTATTTACTTGGTTTAAAAATATGGCAGTGGGATGGTGAAATTTTTGTTTCTCAAGGCAAGTATGCCAAAGAGATATCGGGTAAGTTTCACATGGAGAGCTTTAAACCCATGGACACTCCTCTTCCAGGAAATTAGAGGAAAGAGGATTCTACTTCTGGAGAAGTAGTGGACACTACTGTCTATAGGAAGTTAGTGGGTTCACTGATGTACTTAGTGAACACTAGACCAGACATTTTCTACGCAGTTAACCAACTAATTCAAGCTATGGTTAAGCCAACCAAGATATTTTGGAAGGCGGGGAAGCATGTCTTGAGATATCTCAAGTGCACTATAGAGTATGGATTATGGTACAGACGGATAGAGGCAGTGAAGCTTCAAGGGTTCACATATGCAGATTGGGTGGGAAGTCCATCAGACAGAAAGAGCACATCAGGAGGGATCTTCAACATAGGATCGACATCAGTTTCTTGGTACAACAAGAAGCAACGATCTGTGGAAATCAGTTCAGCCGAGGCAGAGTATATGGTAGCAAGTCAAGCTGAATGTGAGGCCATCTAGATGAGAAAGATCCTGGTTGGTTTGTTTGGTTCTCAGATGGATCCGACAGTGAAATATTGTGATAACCAGAGTTGCATTAAACTCTCGGTTAATCTGATGTTCCATGATAGGTCCAAGCACATAAAAATTCAATACCACCATCTTAGAGATTGTGTTCAGAGGCGCATAGTGTTACTTTAGTACATTCCCACAAAAGATTAGGATGCAGATATTTTGACAAAGGCACTCACCAAGGGAAAATTCGAATACCATAGAGGCAGGACCGGGGTGACAAATAATCCCTTTCTTGTTGAGAGGGAGTGTTGAAGTCCAACAGTAAATTGCAACACACACACTAGTATGGGAGCAATAGGTCCTAGCAACACACACACACTAGTGTGGGCCAAATTAATTAATTAATTTGGTGCAGTGTCTAATTTAATTTCCCCTTAGTTTAATTGGACAATAAAATGTAATATTATCTCATGATCGCTTGTAACATTTAATTGAGTGTGATAAAA